>SJYX01013878.1:23326-70208 GCA_006410675.1 Oreotragus oreotragus | reverse complement strand
AGAGTCGGACACGACTGAGCGACTGAACTGAACTGAAGCATCTCTGATTTCTGATTTTGCAACTTTAAGATAAAGCCAGACCTGTTGGCTCTGCTGTAGAATGAGATTATTGGCGTAGTTACAGCTTACTTGTCTCCTCTCCCAGGATTTTGTTAGAAGCCCTTCAGTGGTAGCTCTCCTTGAGGCCATTTGTACCCATTACTCTTAAACTATTTTTATGCCTGTAGTCATCTTAGATTAGCTGAAGCCTGTCAGTCTTAAATGAAAAGCTTGTAGTACAGTTTGATTCTAATGCACTAGTTTGAATTTAGGTTCAAATCTTACACCTGGAATTTAAGTGTATTTGCTTGTGCTGCTACTGCTAAGTCACTTCAGTCGTGTCCGACTCTGTGTGACCCATAGATGGCAGCCCACAAGGCTCCCCCATCCCTGGGATTCTCCAGGCAAGAACACTGGAGTGGGTTGCCATTTCCTTCTCCAATGCATGAAAGAGAAAAGTGAAAGTGAAGTCGCTCAGTCTGTCCGACTGTTAGCGACCCCATGGACTGCAGCCCACCAGGCTACTCCATCCATTGGATTTTCCAGGCAAGAGTACTGGGGTGGGGTGCCATTGCTTGTAACAATTTAATATTTCCCAACATGTGAAAGAAGAGTGTCCTAGGAAAGCCTTCCTAAGCTGAAACGGCACAGAGCAGAGAAGCAGTCACTTGCTCACAGACACACAGAATAGATCAGTGAAGCCCAGATCCTCACAGACACCGTTCACAGCTGCGATGGCTCAATGCTGGGATGCTGACTGTGGTCCCCGGGGAGGCAGGAGCTGGGTGGGGCTGCTCACGGCTGGGGTGGACACTGCCTCTGTATAGCTCAGTAAGACATGCTGAGCTGAAGGAGATGTTCGCTTTTCAGATTTTTTCCTTTCCAAAAGCTGAAGTGATATAAAGCAGACTTTAGGTTAGCAGACTCTATTAGGTTACCTGTGGCTGGGAACTCAGCTTCTGGATGCCTGGCCATCCTTGCTCAGCATCAGGACTGAGGCCGCGGGGCCCCAGTAGGGGCTGCTGCGGGGCGGCTGGCAGAGGGCAGAGGCACGCATGCCGCTGCTGCAGGCTCGGCTGGCCCTGTGCTCCCCTCCCTGTCTGGGGAGAGGAGCGCCGTCTCCTCAGAGGGTGCCCGGAGCCATCCTCTCCCTTTCTGCTGGCGCGCGTTGCCTCTTGAGGCGAGGAGCTGCGGTGCCCCTTTCTTGGTTAGGTGTGTCCTTCTGTCCCCCTGAGGGAGGAGACTAGGAGGCCCTGCCACGCCTTGCTCTCATTTCACGCGTCCCTGTGGGTCTGTCTCTGCTAAAGATGTGCTCATTTGAGGAGCACCTGCTCCTGGACCCGTCTTTGGAGCTAGAGAAATAGTCTGACCAGTTCTGTGACAGTTTTGTTCCAGTCTGATACAGTTTATATTCACAGAAACTTTTATTTCCAAAGTAGTAAAGTGTCTGTTTGGTTTTATGATTGTCAGCCTCACTCTGCTCTCAGGGGGGTTGCTTTCCGTCAGTCTTGTCCATCTCATGCCATGCATTTTGGTTCCTCGATTTCTGTTTGTCCGTTAACATTCGTGACTTCTCATGTACCATTTTGCTGCACAAACATCTTGGGACTGTTCTACTACCAGCTTTCAGTTCAGTTCAGTCGTTCAGTCATGTCTGACTCTTTGCGACTCCATGAATCGCAGCATGCCAGGCCTCCCTGTTCATCACCATCTCCCGGAGTTCACTCAGACTCACGTCCATCGAGTCCGTGATGCCATCCAGCCATCTCATCCTCGGTCGCCCCCTTCTCCTCCCGCCCCCAATCCCTCCCAGCACCACAATCTTTTCCAATGAGTCAACTCTTCGCATGAGGTGGCCAAAGTACTGGAGTTTCAGCTTTAGCATCATTCCTTCCAAAGAAACCCCAGGGCTGATCTCCTTCAGAATGGACTGGTTGGATCTCCTTGCAGTCCAAGGCACTCTCAACAGTCTTCTCCAACACCACAGTTCAAAAGCATCGATTCTTCAGCACTCAGCTTTCTTCACCGTCCAACTCTCACATCCATACACGACCACAGGAAAAACCATAGCCTTGACTAGACGGACCTTTGTTGGCAAAGTAATGTCTCTGCTTTTGGATATGCTATCTAGGTTGGTCATAACTTTTCTTCCAAGGAGTAAGCGTCTTNATGAGTCAACTGTTCGCATGAGGTGGCCAAAGTACTGAAGTTTCAGCTTTAGCATCATTCCTTCCAAAGAACACCCAGGGCTAGTCTCCTTCAGAATGGACTGGTTGGATCTCCTTGCAATCCAAGGGACTCTCAAGAGTCTTTTCCAGCACCATAGTTCAAAAGCATCAATTCTTCGGCGCTCAGCCTTCTTCACAGTCCAACTCTCACATCCATACATGACCACTGGAAAAACCATAGCCTTGACTAGACGGACCTTTGTTGGCAAAGTAATGTCTCTGCTTTTGAATATGCTATCTAGGTTGGTCATAACTTTTCTTCCAAGGAGTAAGCGTCTTTTAATTTCATGGCTGCAGTCACCATCTGCAGTGATTTTGGAGCCCCCCAAAATAAAGTCTGACACTGTTTCCACCATTTCCCCATCTATTTCCCATGAAGTGATTTGACCGGATGGCATTATCTTCGTTTTCTGAATGTTGAGTTTTAAGCCAACTTTTTCACTCTCCTCTTTCACTTTCATCAAGAGGCTTTTTAGTTCCTTTGCACTTTCTGCCATAAGGATGGTGTCATCTGCATATCTGAGGTTATTGATATTTCTCCCAGCAATTCTAGGGCCAGTTAATGAGGTTATGATGGTTTCAGGTGAGCTGCGAAGGGACTCAGCTATACACATTCGTGTATCCATTCTCTCCCACACGTCCCTCCCATCCAGGCTGCCACGTAACACTGAGCAGAGTTCCAGGTGCTACAGTAGATTTTGTTGGTTATCTATTTTAAATATAGCTGAATGTACATGTCTATCCCAAACTTCCTAAGTATCCCTTCCCCCCATTCTTCTCCCCAGTAACCATAAGTTTGTTCTTTAAATCTGTGAATCTGTTTCTGTTTTGTAAGTAAATTCATTTGTATCATTTATTTTTAGATTCCACATATAAGGAATGTCATCCGATATTTCTCCTTCTCTGTCTGACTTCACTCAGTATGACAGTCTCTAGGTCCATCCATGTTCCTGCTAGTGGCATTATTTCATTCTTTTTAATAGACCCAGCCACTTTCATCTGAGTAGGTTTCATTCAGATAGGCTCTTCCCATGAGTCAAGGAGACCAAAATCCAGGCTTACCGCCTGTCTGCTCAGCATCCCTAGTGAAAAGGACTTGTCTCTTTCCTAATAAAATCAGTGAAAGTCTTGGAACTAAATTTTATTGGTCTAGCTTGGGTCTTGTGCCCATCCTTGAACCAATCACTCTAGCCAAGGGGAATGAAATGCTCTGATTGGCTAGTTCTGACTCCTATGTCTACACAGTGTCAGGGGCTGGTCTCAGCACCTTTGTCCTCAAATTGTGTGTTTGGAGAATGAGGGCAGTTAAATTCCCTGGAGAAGATTCAAGTTTCATCAACCCAAGAAGAGAAAATGGGTGCTAGACAGGCACAAAACTGAGATGGACTCTAGACCCTTATGTCTAGTGTCAGGGGCTGGTCTCAGCACCTTTGTCCTCAAATTGTGTGTTTGGAGAATGAGGGCAGTTAAATTCCCTGGAGAAGATTCAAGTTTCATCAACCCAAGAAGAGAAAATGGGTGCTAGACAGGCACAAAACTGAGATGGACTCTAGACCCTTATGTCAAATAACAGAGTGGATTTCTAGATATTATTGGTTAGGGTTATCCTGACCCTACCCCATGGATTGATCACTTTTCAGAAACACTCCCTCAACCAAGAGACTCTTGCCTTGGGCCTCATTTAGAGGCAGTCACTCCAACAAATTTAGCAAACTGAGTGTTTAACACAGTAAGGTGCTCAGGGGTGAGAAAGAAACTTGAGGTAAGGTAAGTGTGTCTGCTCAGAACTCCCTCCAGAGAAATAAGGTTCCAAATGAATCTGAGCATTCAAGTGAAGAGGCAGCACACCTTCGGGCATGATTGTCTATTGGGGGGCTTTACTGGATTTTTCATGTTCTGTGACAAATCAGCAAAAGCTAACCAACTCTAGTAAGCAAAAATATATAACTTTATTCCATTGTAATTTAAGTCTCGCTGAGTCTCTTCATTGCCTCTGTTTCTTTTGTCTAAAAAATGCATAAAATAGCCATGGAGGTTTGCTGAAGCATTGTCTAAAAGCCTCCACACCTCCTCAGAGAGCAAAATGGAGAACTTTGTAAGCATGATTCCAAGACAGAAACCTTCTTTTTTCCTAATTAAAAATTTTAAGTATATCAGTTCAGTTCAGTTGCTCAGTCGTGTCTGACTCTTTGTGACCCCATGGACTGTAGCATGTCAGGCTTCCCTGTCCATCACCAACTCCCAGAGCTTGCTCAAACTCACGTCCATCAAATCAGTGATGCCATCCAACCATCTCATCCTCTGTCGTCCCCTTCTCCTCCTGCCTTCAATCTTTCCCAGCATCAGGGTCTTTTCAAATAAGTCAGTTCTTCACATCAAGTGGCCAAAGTATTGGAGCTTCAGCCTCAGCATCAGTCCTTCCAGTGAATATTCAGAAATGATTTCCATTTAGAATTGACTGGTTTGATCTCCTTGCAGTCCAAGGGACTCTCAAGAGTCTTCTCCAATACCACAGTTCAAAAGCATCAGTTCTTTGGTGCTCAGCTTTCTTTATAGTCCAATTCTCACATCCATGACTACTGGAAAAACCATATAGCAAAACTCTATTAAAAAGTTAAAGGACAAAAGACAAACTTTAAAGAAATATGTAACATATTAAAAGCTGATAAAAAATATCTTTTACATGTGAAGGGTTCTTTTGAAGAAAAGGACGAAAAATGTATCACAATAGAAAAATAAGGTAAGGGAATGCATAGCTAGTTAATAAAAAAATGGACAATATCTATATGAAAAATAATTTATTTTACTAGTAATTAAAGAAATGCAAATTAAAACAACAGTTAGATGCCACTGTTACACAATCAAATTAGCAGAAGAAAAGAGTGATGCCACTTGGAGTTAGCATAGGGAGAGTATATGGGAGTGAAAATTGATGAAACTTGACATGGAATGTGGGTGTTGGGAAAGTTGCAGTTTAGTATCAACCATTCTAAGCCTCACAATATGCACAATATTGACTTGACACCTCTAGGAATGTATCCTAAGGAAATGAGGAATTTGCACAGAGATTTAGGTTGTTTATAAGGATAAAATACTGGATATAACCAGGCTGGCCAATACAGGGGATTAATTAAACATGACATGTTCATTGTAAGTGGAAGAAATGAGAAAATTATTTTAAAAAAAAGTTTAGTGTTATCTTCCATTTGGTTTTCTGCAGAAAGCTTTAGAAGAATATTTAAGAAAATGTTAACAGTGGTTTTCTTCTTTTGGGCCCATTTGTACTTTCTCATATATCTTAAGTGAACAGAAATGAAAATTGTAATATTAAAAAAGAAGCAAGGATAAGCAAGCCTGGCTGATACCAGGGACTTCTGATCTTTATGCCTTGACAAGCGATTCCAAGGCTTAGCGAAGTCTTGCTCACAATGCAAACATGAAGGAGAAGGGGCTTTTTACATATGCCAGGGCCAGTTTCCTTTTTACTTTAGAAATGCAATGTTTCTTGGATTCCCACTGCCACTGCACACAGATATACATCAGCTGTTCCAAGAGAAAAAGGGAAGTGGAAAGAAAGACAAAAGGAACCCAAGTCAGCCCAATTTGTCCCCAGGCCCCATCTTGTGTATGTTTTAATTCTACTAGCTTATATCTCTTTTTGGATTCTAAAACCCCTCGATAAGATTCCCTTTGGGTATCTCTATGCTTTTCAGGGAAAGAGATTCAGAGCTAGCCAGACCCTTTCATCTCTAGCTGATAAAGCAGTGTGTTTATTTAGATTCAGTCATATTGAATCCATCTCAACAATTACACATTAAGCCTCCCACCCCCTGAACAATAGATGCTCTCTTTGCCCCTTCCATAGGCCTAGACTTCCAAGGAATTTGAGAGCTGTGAATCAGAGCTCTGAGAGGGAATAATAGGCTTATTTCTAAGGTCCATGAGTATACAGAACTGACATGTTTTCCAGTGCTCCCATCCTTCCCAATCCCTCACTTTAACCTCATGTCCTTTGATTTCATTTGATTTTGTTTCACTTGTCAACGTAGATGCTTCATGGCTCTGATCGTGCCTCATCTGGATGGAATTGCAGCGTTACCCTCTCCCACCTGATGGATAATTTCCTGCACAGCACGTTGCAAGACAATCTGGTGAACACTCCTTCCTCCAGCCCAGGCAAAACATTTCATAACTCTTTAGCCCTTCACTAGGGGATCCAGAAGCTGCCGTGACTCAGAAGAGAATGAGCGTTTCCATTGGTCTTATCTTTTTTTTCCTTTTAGTTTAATTTCTAAATATATATCTTGAGCTTTATCTGAACCTGTTGGGTCTCGTGGGTTGAATTTGGCTTCAGAAATCAGGGGACAGCATCCTTGTGAACGTCCCCTTCACTGCCGTCTTTCTAAGTGATTCCAAAAAGGTCACTGAGTGTCGATACACTTTCTTTCCCATCTGTTTACAATAAGACCTCAGAGAACCCCATCGGGTTGGATGAGTCTAGTTTATGGAGTGCTTAGAAATCCCTGAAGGACACTTGTGCTCCAAAAGCCTTTTTCATCATTAGCAGACATGCATCTAGGAAAGCAGAGAGTCTCCATAATGGGGTAATTAGTTCCTCTTAAAGTTCTGAAAGTCAGCTTTGCAATGGAGGTGTCACTCCACTCCCAGTTTCTCTGCCGAGTTTCCCTATATTTATTAAAAATCTTGGCTTATAAACCGTGTTTGTCTTTACCTTAGAAAAGTGAGACAAATTTTAAAGGAAGGGGAAAGGAATTCTGGGGGTGACTTTTATCTTATTCTTAATTGTAGTAATGATTTCACAGGTGTGTACATATGCCAAATCTTATCAAAGTTGACACTTTAAATGTGTATAGTTTATTACGTCAATTATGCCTCAATAAAGCTGTTAAAACAAGGACAAAACAAAACACTGTAACATTCCCTGCTTCCACTGCCAAGAGTCTGCTGTACTGCCCTCCACTGTTACCAATAAATAGATGTTTAAGTGGAAAAAACAAACAAAATGCCATAAAGAAATAGTGTTGACCTAGGCAAAACTTTCTAAAGTATTAAAATTTTATTCAATTATTATTTTGCCTACTCTCAGAATCTAAGAGTATTTAAAGCAAGATTTTGTTTTTGGGAAAAGAAATTTGAGAGTAACTTGCCATCAGAAAGAAGGCAAAGTGATAAAGTTCCACCAGAAATTATGAAAGACAAAGCCACATCCTGGAGATACCTGGGAATCCATTCTCAAACAACCTTCAACATTTTTGGCCTTTCTCAGGCATCACCTTAAATTGTTATCATATGGTGAACTTCTCTCTAGTTCTCATGGCCTATGATTTAGGCAGTGATTATTGTTCATTTTTAAGACTAAAATTTCCAACAGGCCTCTATGGATTGGAACAGGAAGCATATAAGCAGGGAAAGGGAAGAGTCGATGATCATTTAAATGGTGAAAATTTGCCTTTTTCTTGTTCACTACCAAAAAGGACACTGAATTTGCTCCTCTACTTAGATCAAATGTTAAAACTGTTTGTGGATGGGGAACGACCAAAGGAGTTCTTGCAGTGACTGAATATTCAGGAGTTACATGGGATAACACTCGCTGGAAGGGCTTTCTCTCCCACTAGGTCTTGGTTCTTTCTCCATGGTCAGGACCCAGGGATGGGCCCGGAAATTATGAAGCAAGAACATTTCCCATCTGATGATGGCCAACTTTGTCTTTCTGCAATATACTGTGGTCTATGTAACTTCCCTGGTGGCTCAGACAGTAAAGAATCTGCCTGCAATGCAGGAGATCTGGGTTTGATCCCTGGGTCGGGAAGATCCCTTGGAGAAGGGAACAGCAATCCACTCCAGTATTCTTGCCTGGAGAATTCATGGACAGAGGAGCCTGGTGGGCTGCAGTCCATGGGTCGCAAAGAGTTGGACGTGACTGAGTAACTAACACATATGCTCTATGTGGGGCTTCCCAGCTGGCACTAGTGGTAAAGAACCCACCCACCAATGCAGGAGACAAAAGAGACGTGGGCTCAATCTCCTGGAAGAGGGCATGGCAACCCACTCCCGTACCTAGAAAATCTCATAGACAGAGGAGCCTGGCGGGTTACAGCCCATGCGGTTGCAGAGTCAGACACGACTGAAGTGACTTAGCACTCATACATGTGCTCCGTATGTGTTGTTTTTACCTAAATCTCAGGTTGTTGTTGTTTTTTTAAGATGGTAAGATTTTTTGATCAGGTTACTCTTTAAACATTTTTTCTTTATTTATGTTCGACTCTGCTGGGTCTTTGTTGCTGAGCGGGTTTCCCTAGTTGTGAGCAAGGGCTGCTGTCTAGTTGCAGTGCCAATGCTCCTCACTGTGGTGGCTTCTCTGCTTGCTGAGCACGCGCTCTAGGGTGTGCGGGCGTCCGCAGTTACTGCTCCTGGGCTCGAGGGCACAGGTTCAGTAGTGGTGGCGCGTGGGCTTGGCTGCGCCTCGGCATGTGCTATCTTCCCGGATCAGGGATGGAACTGTGTCTCCTGCACTGGCAGGCAGATGCTTTACCACTGATCCACCAAGGAAGCCCCTACACGTCACACTTTGAAATAGGTGTAGCTTTCCCATTATCCAGAGAGGAATCTGAAGCACAGATGTATGAAGCTACTTGTGCAAGGTTACACAACATGAATATTAATACTAATACTAAAAAAAGAATAACACAGCATTTATGAGGAGCCAGGCAGGCTCTATACCAATGGCTTTACATATATTAACATGTTTATATTACTATGAGGTATGGAATACAGTATTCTCCCTAAAGATAAGAAAATATGAAGGGGATAGTAACTCTTCCACTCACACATTTGATAATCAATAGAGTCTGTTGTGCACTGAATAAAAAATTGTGTGCCTTTCTAGTCTATTGGAGGTGCTCTGTGGGTGTTTGTGTGTGTGTGTGTGTGTGTGACTTTTTTATGTGTATTATTGGGCAAGTAGGTTATGGAACATAATAAATTATTTTTATAGCCCAAATTCCCTATTTAGCTAAAATGATTAAGTTTACATTGGAGTTGACCTTTACTGCAGTTTCTGCTCTGCCAGGGCCACAGAATTGACCATATGACACTAGCCACTTTCTAGTCACAGCTTTCAACTGCCTGTGGGCACCAGGCCCACTCCCTCTCCTGTGGGTTCTTCTTCCCAGAGAAGGGTAGTTAATGACAGCACTCAGCCCTTGACCACAGAAATGACCATGTACTCTCTACCTGGCCAACCTCAAACCTGTCCGTGGCCACAGCAACTGGCCCAGCAAAAAGCATTTGACCAAGTAAGAACCAGTTAGAGTTTTTTCTTGAATTGTTTATATATGTGCTCAGAGAGAAAACCTCTCTGTTTCTTCTGGAAATTTTCATTAAGAGTAACTATGCTTGAAGCTGTATGAGGCCACGTTCCTCCTCATGGCAGAGGTTCAACCACGATGGGAGGAACCGAGGCCCAAATACCCTGAAAATCAGAGACCAGAAGGACACAGAGATGGAACGAGGCAGCAGATCACATCATCTGAGACTTAAAGGATCCTCAGGCCCTCTTGATTTCTGAATATCCTAATTATATGAACTCATTTCCTTCATTATTTAAGATAGCTTTATTTGAGCTTTTTTCATTTGTTAATGAAATGAAACTGCTTAACAGTACTGACACATACAGGAAATATTCTTTTTTCTTTTTCTTAAATATTAAAATTATGCCCCCTCCAAAGTTACTTTTAATAATGATAAGCATTATACCTACAGCATTATGAAGGAAGGTAATTGCAATTCTTTAAATACTTATAGTGAGAATACTATTTTATTTATTTTTAGGTAAGTCCTACTATGGAATATAGTATCATTGTTGTTGTTTAGTCCCTAAGTCATGTCCGACTCATTTGCAACCCATAGATGGTAGCCCGCCAAGCTCCTCTCTCCATGGGATTTCCCAGGCAAGAATACTGGGGTGGGTTGCCATTTCCTTCTCCAGGGGATCTTCCCACCTGAGGATCAAACCTGCATTGGCAGATGGATTCTTTAGCCACCAGGAAAACCCTGTAGTATCATTAGAGAGGAAAATGGGATCAAAGGATCAATATTACCCTCTCTATCAAAATCAAAATAGAATCAGAAGAGCAGAGACATGACTTAGACACAATTGGTGAAATGCATTGGACATGAGAATAAAAATAGACTCTGTGTTGAAATTATTGCTTTGGGCAACATGAAAGATTAACTGGGATCAGTAAAAATCAGGGCCAGAGTCTAGAACTTCCCTCTAAACCAGAATGCATTTGAAAATTTTCCAACAAAATCTATTCCAGTTTCACAGACGAGGGACTTTGGGGCAGAGAAGTTATCATAGAAAGAGACCTTTTTTAAAAAATCCCGATATGTTTCTGAAAGTCCTCCTTTAGAGGGTCATCTTATTGATTAGCATTCACTCTTTCTCTCTAGTTTTCCTTGAAAAAACTTCTTTGCAGGGTAATATTACATCGCTTTCATTTTAAGACAGTAATGTTATAGTAGTTAAGTGGTTAATTTTAGCCAAACAGCTTGGGGTCCCATCTTGATTGCACTGTTTATTAGCTATGTGACTTTCCCTCTCTCTGTAACACTCCCACACCATACCTTATTTTACTCATCTGTAAAGTGGGGGTAATAATATATATATATATACACATACACACACACATATACACTCCTGGACCATTCAGTTCAGTCGCTCAGTCATGTCTGACTCTTTGCGACCCCATGAATCGCAGCACGCCAGGCCTCCCTGTTTATCACCATCTCCTGGAGTTCACTCAGACTCATGTCCATCGAGTCCGTGATGCCATCCAGCCATCTCATCCTCTGTCATCCCCTTCTCCTCCTGCCCCCAATCCCTCCCAGCATCAGAGTCTTTTCCAATGAGTCAACTCTTCGTATGAGGTGGCCAAAGTACGGACTTTCAGCTTTAGCATCACCCCCTCCAGTGAACACCCAGGACTGATCTCCTTTAGAATGGACTGGTTGGATCTCCTTGCAGTCCAAGGGACTCTCAAGAGTCTTCTCCAACACCACAGTTCAAAAGCATCAATTCTTCAGCACTCAGCCTTCTTCACANTTGTTCTTAGTGATGCTTTCTAAGGCCCACTTGACTTCACATTCCAAGATGTCTGGCTCTAGATCAGTGATCACATCATCATGATTATCTGGGTCATGAAGATCTTTTCTGTACAGTTCTTCTGTGTATTCTTGCCACCTCTTCTTAATATCTTCTGCTTCTGTTAGATCCATACCATTTCTGTCCTTTATTGAGCCCAGCTTTGCATGAAATATTCCCTTGGTATCTCTGATTTTCTTGAAGAGATCTCTAGTCTTTCCCATTCTGTTGTTTTCCTCTATTTCTTTGCATTGATGGCTGAAGAAGGCTTTCTTATCTCTCCTTGCTATTCTTTGGAACTCTGCATTCTGATGCTTATATCTTTCTTTTTCTTCTTTGCTTTTCGCCCCTCTTCTTTTCACAGCTATTTGTAAGCCCTCCCCAGACAGCCATTTTGCTTTTTTGGACCATTATGGTGGGACTAAAGAAGATACCATATGAAAGGCTCTCAGCATGGTGCCTGGCACACAGGGTGTATTTAATAAATGTTAGCTATTCTCCTGAGAGTGAGGCATTCTAGCTGGGTGCAAAGGGCACTGAGAAACCAGCCAGGAGCACTGATGCTTAGCTTGCATCTCGAAATACTGTCCAGGTGACTTCAACCAAGCATATCTTGGGTTCCACTGTCCACCACCCCCCTCCCCCCGACCCCACTGCCCTGATGAAGGGCAGTACTAATGCATCTCATGTTAGTTTCCAGTGGTGGCAAACCTGAAACAGGCGTTTTGAGGATAAAATGAAGTGACTAAAATGAGAGAGGTTTGGAAAGAGTAAATAGATTTTATAAATAATTGGGGTGGGGGAATCGTTTATTCATTCAGCTAATATTTACCAAGTGTCTACCAGGTGCAAGGACCAAAAACAGTTTTATTTTCACGTGACTCTTACTCTGTGATGAGAGAAAGTCAGACAAGAGCATAAAAGTCAGACAAAATTAAGGAAAATACAGAAAATGGGAGACGAGGGAAAGACCAGTGTTGCCTTCTCCACACTTTTGCAGCAGGTTAACTCTGCAAGGTTTTCCTGAATCTTCCTCAGTGTGGCCAGCCCAGAGTCGCCTTAATGTCCTCTGCTCTGCAAGCCAGTCCAAGCAAAGTTAAGGTGGGCCTGGAAGAGAAACTGTTGCAACACAGCATGCTCATAGCTCTGAATTAATGCAACCTGCTCTCCAAGAACAGAATACATATACATACACACATATATACATCTATATTATAGACAGAGATTGTCTATATTATATATATAATATAGAAGTATATAAATATATTTTATGTATATTTATATATGTATGTGTATAGAAATACTTAATTGTAATAAAATGCACAAAAATTTACCATCTTAATTATTTTAATGGTGGTTCAGTGGTATTAAATACATTCATAATATTGTCCGACCATCACCACCTTTCATTTCCAGAACTCTGTTATTTTGCAAAACTGAAACTCTACCCATTAAACAACATTCCCCAACTCCTCTGTTTCCCCAGCCCCTCTGGCAACTGCATTCTGCTTTCTGTGTCTATAATTTGGCTGTTTTCTGAGCCTCATATAAGAAGTGTCATGCAGTATTTGCCTTTCTGTGATTGGCTTATTTTACACAGAGCTCTTTTGGAAAAGGTCTGAGATCCCTGTTCCTGGAGGTTTGGAACATGGCCACTTTCCCTTCCTGTGTCTGCAGGCCCACCAGTTTATGACAAGTTCTCTCATGAGGTTCCAGCGGCAGCCAGGCTTCAGTAAGATTGGGGAAGGGGATACTCTGTGTTTCTTACAGTTTTTAACCCAAGTGGCAGTGTCTGGTTCCTCAGATTCCACCTTTTTTTGCTTCTCTCCATTTTCCTTCACTTTCCACATAAACAAGGACTTGGGGGACGTAGTGGGTGGTGTGTGAGCCGTGGCCCCTCGGACACTTTTGTCCAAGGAGTTTAATGGAGGCCTCTGAAGTCTGTAAAGCACAGTGAGAAACAACAGCTGCTTGTTCACCCCAAGGCTCCATTAATAATGAGATGTGTCTTTGTCGTAAAGGTAAACACACTGAAATGGGAAAGTTACCAAGAGGCCCTGAGTGAGGCTTATCAGCAGGCGGAGAGGCCAAAGGTACAGGTCATCACCGATGCAGGGCCATCAGACAGAGGAATGATGCCACTGTTACCTTGGGAACAGGCCTCGGCACCTGAACCTTGGAAAGAACACAGGGTCTGCGTGTCCTCATCTGCTACATCTGGGCTCCCAAGACACATTCTCAGCTAAGCAGATCCCACCTCCTTGTACAACTGATATTTTAAGAAAGGCTGCATTTCAGAATTTACACTCCCAAATGGAAATTGCCCTCTAAAGTCGCCACACCATGGGGATGTTATCTTGTCTACCAGGGCCTCCAGCATTCCACGTGGAATGCTGCTTTGCACAGACCTACAAGAAAAGATAAAGTCCTCTGAGCTTTCTCAATGGTGTCAAGTCAAACTTTGGCTTGGGTTTTGAGAAAGATGGTGAAATAAGATAGAGGAAGCATGTTATCCACACAGTTAAGTTATTTGGGGTGGAAAAACAAGGCACCAGTTCATATAAAACAATATGTGATGTTTATTGTGACCGGCCAGGGACTGTTCTAAGTGTTCTGGATAGACTATTCTATTTAATTCTCATAATAACCCCATGGGTTGAATTGTGTCATTTCAACCTTACAGAGCAGGAAACTGAGATACAGAGAAGAAAGTAATGTGCCCAAGGTCACACAGTCACTGAGCGGTAGAGTCAGAATTCAGGTCAGGTTCTTAACCAGTCTCTATGTTGACTCCGTGATTTGCTTGAGTGAATTCCTTACTGGAATTGCTGACTTGAAGGGTTACCAAAGGGACTTCTGACACAGTCTCTTACTCTTCCCAGGTCCACAAGGCCTAGAGTTTCACTCTTAGAGTTACTCCTCAGGCATTTGGTTTTGACAGAGGCTCCTATTAAAATGCACATGATTTGCTTTGTCCTCCCCTCCCGTCCCCTCCCCTCTTCTCCTATCGACCCTCGGTTTGCTCTCTGTACCTATGACTCTGCTTCTGTTTTGCTAGGCCTGATCACCTGTTTTGTTTATTGTTTTGTTCTATAAGAGAGGGGGGTCTGTTTGAGGGTTTGTGCTTTTCCCACCTGCCTCCTATTCTCCTCATCCAGGCTTACATCTTCAGTTTCCTGCCCCGTAAGATAGGGTAAGTTACAAATAACAGAAATTGTACAGATCTGAAGGCTGGAGAGTCCAAGATGAAGGCACCAAAGGATTCAGCGTCTGGAGAAGACCCACTTCTTGGTTCACAGGAAGCCTCTTGCTGGGTCTTCACGTGGTGGAAGGGATGAGTGAACTCTCTGGAGTCTCTCATGGGGGCTCCACCCTCAGGCCCTAATTACATCTCAGAGGCACCACCTCCAATACCATCACATTGGGGGCTAAGATGTTATAGCAATTTTGAAGGACAAAAAAATATTCAGTTCATAACAACTATCATTATGGGAAATATCAAATTATATTATGTTAAAATAAGAAGTTCTATTCCTCAAGAAATACCATTAAAAGAAAAATCAAGTTACAAAGTTGGGAGAGGAAATAATATAAATGTGAAGATAGAGACAGAAACATAGATACAGGTAGGGCAAGGGAATTCTACACAGATTATATAAAATCCAGATTACATAAAAAGGACTTCTACAGATCAATAACAAAAGATAACTAACCTAAAAATGAAAAATAAAAAAGGTAAGGTCTTTTTACAAAACTATCAAAATGGCATGATAGTCAAGAAACAGCATTCAATCTTAAAATATTCTAAATCAAAACAGTAAAAAAAACACAGATTTTAAAATAAAGTTACCCCTTGGAGTTCAAGGATAGACAATGGGATAGGCTAGTGAGTACGCACACAGATTTAAGTTATTCATAATGCACAACACTTGGATTACATTATGGCTTACAGGTATTTACTTATTAAAATAATACTGAACAGGTTGTGCATGGAACAATGATGATTGTGATCCTCAAAACAACAATCCTGATTCCATCAGTTCAGTTCAACTGAGGCCCTAAACACAAAACAAGAAGCCAGGCAACGCCTATAAAGTGCTTATAATAATGCAGAACATATAGTAAGTATTTAACCAATGGAATCCACTACAGTTAAATTAAAGGATGGGTATCCATGGCGATCCACATCCAGGGACTGTAAAAAGCAGTCACCTCCCAAGAGGGTTCCCACATTGACCAATGCAGTGGGAAAGTTTTGTGTATCTTTTGTCAGAATTTTCAACAGGGAAAGCCGCTTGGAAGGCTCAAGGGAGCTCATTACTCAGGATAGTGGCAGCACAGCATTCTCTAGGTAAAAGGGGGCTTTTCTTTCTCTTTCTCAAGCCATAGCATTTGGATTTGAAAAAGCCTTAAACTGGGACCCTTGACCAAATTTACACTGAGGTGACGAGCAACTCTGGATCTCAGAGAGAAAGTAAGTTAACTTTGGAATGCTCTCAGTCACATATTTCTATTCTACATTTAGCCTCTGTCCCTGTTTACTGAAAACCTGCCAAGATCTTAACACTGTAAAAACTTAGCTTTGCTCTAGGCTTTGAAACAAATGACCTTGCTTTGTGACCAAGGCAGCAATTCTAAGGAATAAATGGGGGACTATTTTTCAGGAGACACCAAGTAATCTCAAAGATGATGGCTTTATATATTAAGATCAAAATAAACAGAAGATACCTAAAGGGGTCAAAAATGGATCTACACCAGACTTTTGGAAAGCCACTTCTTTCAGGACAACTGTGATGATAGATTTTCTCAGGGACTGAGCATCCAGTCAGGCAGTGGAATTTAGCATTTGGAGAAGCCTGAAGTCTCACCTGTTAGATTTTGCCTCGATCCATGTTCAACTACTGATTGAAAGCTTCTGGCATATGTGGAAAACTCCACGCTTAGTTGCAGCTCCACATGGCAGGTAACGGTCGGGGAGGCAAGATGGGTGAAAGGATCTTGCTGAGCCCCAGACTCTGGCAGGATAATGGGAGAGCATGAATATGCTTCTCCATGGTCAGAACCCTTTTCTTTTTTTTTTTTAATTTTTTTAATTTTATTTTATTTTACTTTACAGTACTCTACTGGTTTTGGCATACATTGACATGAATCTGCCACGGGTGTACACGAACTCCCAAACATGAACCCCCCTCCCTCCTCCCACCCCCCATCATCCCTCTGGATCATCTCCATACACCAGCCCCAAGCATCCTGCATCCTGCATCGAACACAGACTGGCGATTCATTTCCTACATGATAGTACACATATTTCAATGCTATTCTCCCAAATCATCCCACCCTCTCCCCCTCCCTCTCCCTCTCCCTCAGAGTCCAAAAGTCCGCTCTACACATCTGCATCTCTCTTGCTGTCCTGCATACAGGGTCCTCATTACCATCTTTCTAAATTCCATATATATGTGTTAGTACACTGTATTGGTGTTTTTCTTTCTGGCTTACTTCACTCTGTATAATTGGTTTCTAAGACTGCCTGTCCTACAGTCAGAATGACTGTGTAGGTATAGGCCGGTGGGTCTACCGAGGGCACAGATATCAGGACTCCACTAACTTATCACAGAGTACTGGTGTCCATCTTGGTTAATTACATTATTTAAGTTAATTAAAGTGGCAGTTCTCTCCCAGAGACCCTAGAAGAATAAGTGAAAGCGAAGTCGCTCAGTCGTGTCCAACTCTTTGCAACCTGGGGACTGTAGCCCACCAAGCTCCTCTGTCCATGGGATTCTCCAGGCAAGAATACTGAAGCGGGTTAGACCTCAAAAGTGAAAGTCACCCAGTCGTGTCTGACTCCTTGAGACTCCATGGACTATACAGTCCATGGAATTCTCCAGGTAAGAATACTGGGGTGGGTAGCCTTTCCCTTCTCCAGGGGATCGTCCCAACCCAGGGATCAAACCCAGGTCTCACAGGGCAGGCAGATTCTTTACCAGCTGAGCCACCAGGGAAGCCCAAGAGTACTGGGGTGGGTAGCCTGTCCCTTCTCCAGCAGATCTTCCCGACCCAGGAGTCAAACCGGGGTCTTCTGCAGTGCAGGTGGATTCTTTACCAGCTGAGCCACCAGGGAAGCCCAGGAAGCCCTCAAGCATGACCATAATATCTAATTTAATTGTAGCAACACTGTGGAGTAGGTAGAACTAGCCCCACTATTCACGTAACAAATAAAACCCAGGAAGGAAAACAAAGTTTATCCACAGTCATAGCTAGTCATTGGTAGAACAAAGACTCAATTGGCCAATACAATATTGTAAAGTAATTAGCCTCCAGTTAACATAAATAAATTTAAATTCAAAAAAATATTGTTTTAGCCTGTGCTATATTATATCACTTAAACGTAAAATTTCCATTGGCCTTTAAAAAATATGAACCTTCCTATTAAGAAGACCTCAAATCTATTTTCACTTCATGCATTGGAGAAGGAAATGGCAACCCACTCCAGTGTTCTTGCCTGGAGAATCCCAGGGACGGGGGAGCCTGGTGGGCTGCTGTCTATGGGGTCGCATAGAGTCGGACACGACTGAAGCGACTTAGCAGCAGCAGCAGCGGCAAACCTATTATTAGTTCTACATACTTCAGAGTGTTACAACTAAATGAGGCATTATGGTCACACACTGAGGCCAGAGCCTAATCCTCAGTACAGCACTGTGGAAAAGAAACAGAATGCAAGCCACATTGTCATTTTAAATATTTTTGTAACCACATAATCGAAGCAAAAGAAATAGATGGAATTTATTTTTGTAATTTGATACAGTGCCTGAAGAGCTATGGACAAGGGTTCGTGACATTGTGCAGGAGGCGGCGATCAAGGCCATCCCAAAGAAAAACGCAAAATAGCAGAATGGCTGTCCGAGGAGGCTTTGCAAATAGCTGAGAGAAGAAAAGAAGTGAAAGACAAAGGAGAAACGGAAATATATACCCACCTGAATGCAGATTTCCAACGAATAGCAAGCAGAGAAAAGAAAGCCTTCTTTAGTGATCAGTGCAAAGAAATAGAGGAAACCAATAGAATAGGAAAGACTAGAGATCTCGTCAAGAAAATCAGAGATGTCAAGGGACCATTTCATGCAAAGATGGGCTCAATAATGGACAGAAATTGTATAGAACTAACAGAAGCAGAAGATATTAAGAAAAAGTGGCAAGAATACACAGAAGAACTACACAAAAAAGATCTTAATGACCCAGGTAACCATGATGGTGTCACTCACCTAGATCCAGACAACCTCAAGTGCAAAGTCAAGTGGGGCTTAGGAAGCATCAATAACATCACAAAGCTAGTGGAGGTGGTGGAATTCCAGCTGAGCTATTTCAAGTCCTCAAATATGATGCTTTTAAAGTGCTGCACTCGATATGCCAGCAAATTTGGAAAACTCAGCAGTGGGCACAGAACTGAAAAAGGTTGCTTTCATTCCAATCCCAAAGTAAGGCAATGACAAAGGATGTTCAAACTACCGCATAATTGCACTCATCACACAATGCTAGCAAAGTAATACTCAAAATTCTCCAAGCAAGGTTTCAACACTACATGAACTGAGAACTTCCAGATGTTCTAGCTGGATTTAGAAAAGTCAGAGGAACCAGAAATCAAATTACCAACATCCATTGGATCATAGAAAAAGCAAGAGAGTTCCAGAAAAACATCTACTTCTGGTTTATTGACTATGCCAAAGCCTTTGACTGTGTCCGGTTCAGTTCAGTCGCTCAGTCGTGTCCGACTCTTTACGACCCCATGAATCGCAGCACGCCAGACCTCCCTGTCCATCACCATCTCCCGGAGTTCACTCAGACTCACATCCATCGAGTCCATGATGTCATCTAGCCATCTCATCCTCTGTCGTCCCCTTCTCCTCCTGCCCCCAATCCTTCCCAGCATCAGAGTCTTTTCCAATGAGTCAACTCTTCACATGAGGTGACCAAAGTGCTGGAGTTTCAGCTTTAGCGTCATTCCTTCCAAAGAAATCCCAGGACTGATCTCCTTCAGAACGGACTGGTTGGATCTCCTTGCAGTCCAAGGGATCCTCAAGAGTATTCTCCAACACCACAGTTCAAAAGCATCAATTCTTTGGCACTCAGCCTTCTTCACAGTCCAACTCTGACTGTGTGGATCACAACAAACTGTAGAAAATTCTTAAAGGGATGGGAATACCAGGCCCTCTCATCTGCCTCCTGAGAAACCTGTACACAGGTGAAGAAACAACAGCTAGAACCAGACATGGAACAACAGACTGGTTCCAAATTGGGAAAGGAGTACGCCAAGGCTGCATATTGTCACCCTGCTTATTTAACTTATATGCAGAGCACATCATGCAAAATGCTGGACTGGATGAAGCATAAGCTAGAANTCTCATCTGCCTCCTGAGAAACCTGTACACAGGTGAAGAAACAACAGCTAGAACCAGACATGGAACAACAGACTGGTTCCAAATTGGGAAAGGAGTACGCCAAGGCTGCATATTGTCACCCTGCTTATTTAACTTATATGCAGAGCACATCATGCAAAATGCTGGACTGGATGAAGCATAAGCTAGAATCAAGATTTCTGGGAGAAATATCAATAACATCAGATATGCAGATGACACCACCCTTATGACAGAAATTGAAGAACTAAAGAGCCTCTTGATAAAACTGAAAGACGAGAGTGAAAAAGCTGGCTTAAAACTCAACATTCAAAAAACTGAGATCATGGCATTCAGTCCCATCCCTTCACGGCAGACAGATGTGGAAACAGTGGCAGAATTCATTTTCTTGGGCTTAAAAATCACTGCAGATGGTGACTGCAGCCATGAAATTAAAAGATGCTTACTCCTTGGAAGAAAAAGATATGACCAACCTAGACAGCATATTAAAAAGCAGAGACATTACTTTGCAGACAAAGGTCCATCTAGTCAAACCTATGGTTTTTCCAGTAGTCATGTATGGATGTGAGAGTTGAGCCATAAAGAAAGCTGAGTGCCGAGGAACTGATGCTTTTTAACTGTGGTATTGGAGAAGACTCTTGAGAGTCCCTTGAACTGCAAGGAGGAAATCCAACCAGTCCATCCTAAAGGAAACTGTTCTGGAATATTCACTGGAAGGACTGATGCTAAAATTGAAATTCCAATACTTTGGCCACCTGATGCAAAGAGCTGACTCACTGGAAAAGACCCTGATGCTGGGAAAGATTGAAGGCAGGAGAAGGGGATGACAGAGGATGAGATGGCTGGATGGCATCACCAACTCAATGCAGGTGAGTTTGAGTCGGACACAACTGAGCAACTGAACTGAACTGAAGCTCTGGGAGTTGGTGATGGACAGGGAGGCCTGGCGTGCTGCAGTCCATGGGGCTGCAAAGAGTCGGTCATGACTGAGTGACCGAACCATACTGGACTGATTTTTGTAATATTAAAATCTTGTTTAACTCAATTATACAAATGTTTATGATGTCAAACATTTTATATGACTTTACTTTTAAAAATTAAATTTAAATGAAATTGAAAGTTCAGTTTTCTTATCACACTGTCCATATGGTAGGTATTCAGTTACTCATAGTGAGTGACCCTATTCCACACAGCAGGCAAAGTAGGCGCTCAGCTCATTACTATAAGGGGAGGTGGGAAGAAAACACGGCTACAGCAGACCAGATCCCGGGAACTACCAGCAATATTATTAGATGTGGTTAAGGCCTCATGCTTACTTTTTTAATGCCTTAATTTCAAAGACCTGGATACTGAAGCTGAAATGACGTGATGACAGATTTCCACTAAAATAATTTGGGACAAAAAAGTAAGGAAAAAGAGAGATCCATGAAGCAAATGTGGTAAAATAATTTTACCACAGAATTATTGTGGTAAAAATGGTAAAATCACTTTTTAATCTGAGTAATGAGATGGTTAGGTAGCATCACTGACTCAGTGGACATGAGACTGAGCAAAGCTCTGAGAGATCCTGAAGAACAGGGAAGCCTGGGGTGCTGCAGCTCATGGGGTTACAAAGAGTCAGACATGACCTAGTGGCTAAACAGCAAGTACATGAGCACTCATTATCTCTCTTCTGTGTATATTTGAAAAGTTTCATAACAAAATGTAATGGAAGTCGAGTTGGAAAATCAAAAGGCATAATTCAGTGAGCACTTCCAATATGCTGGACTAGGTTTGGTACTTGAAACAATTCTCTGAAGTAGTCAGTAGCTTTCCATTTAAAAGATGAAGTTTAAAAATGCTTAAATGACTTGCCAAACTAATAAACCAACACAAAAATAAATACACATCATCCCCACCTTTATTCATCTTTGGTTCAAAGGGACACAAAAACAGTAAAAGAAAGAAACCATATTCAATGACAGTGATTCTTTGTATTGGAGAGATAACCCTTAATTTCATGAAATAACATTAACTGGAGGAGACCCTAGTGTTCTCTAGAGGAATTGACCTTCTAGAGTCAATCCTTTGACCAAAGAAATTAGGTCTCAGTGAAGACAAATAACTTTTCCCAGATCTCACAGTTGGGCATTGTCAGAGGCACTGCTAAACCTAGTAGAGAACTGGTACCTCCCCAAATCCTGTAACAACGTCAAGTGGAATCTGAAGATTTGAGTATCTTGAAAATGGTATTTCCATTTTGTGAAGCCTCTATGCACTTTCTCCAACTTCTAAACAGATGAGAAGAGACAAAAAGTGAAGTCCCAGAATAATATAATAATCTAATGTGATAAAAGCTCATCATTCAAAAAGCTGACCGGCTTAAAACTCAGCATTCAAAAAACTGAGATGATGGCATCCGGTCCCACCCCTTCATGGCAAATAGATGGGGAAACAAGGGAAACAGTGACAGACTTCATTTTCTTGGGCTCCAAAATCACTACAGGTGGTGGTTGCAGCCATGAAATTAAAAGACGTTTGCTCCTTGGAAGAAAAGATATGACCAACCTAGACAGCGTATTATAAAGCAGAGACATTACTTTGCTGACAAAGGTCTGTCTAATCAAAGCTATGGTTTTCCCAGTAGTCAAGTACAGATGTGAGAGTTGGACCATAAAGAAAGCTGAGGACTGAAGAATTGATGCTTTTGAACTGTGATATTGGAGAAGACTCTTGAGAGTTCCTTGGACTGCAAGGAGATCCAACCTGATCATCCTAAGGGAAATCAGTCCTGAATATTCATTGGAAAGACTGATGCTGAAGCTGAAACTCCGATACTTTGGCCATCTGATGTGATGAACTGACTCATTAGAAATGACCTTGATTCTGGAAAAGATTGAAGATGGAAGGAGAGGAGGACAGAGGATGAGATGGTTGGATGGCATCACCGACTCAATGAATATGAGTTTGAGCAAGCTCTGGGAGTTGGTGATGGACAGGGAAGCCTGGTGTGCTGCAGTCCATGGGGTCGCAAAGAGTCGGACATGGCTGAGCGACTGAAATGAACTGAATGTGATAAAAAGAATCGGGTTGAAAGTAATTTTGGAGGCCAAAGATCTACACAGAAGGCTCATTACATCCCAGGTCTGGCTCAAAGTTGTACATTTGAAGACATGTATCAATATTTATGATCACAAATGTGTGTGTATATTTATATAGATTCCATATTTCCCTTGTGGCTCAGCTGGTAAAGAATCCACCTGCAATGCAGGAGACCTGGGTTCAATCCCTGGGCTAGGAAGATCCCTTGGAGAAGAAAAAGGCTACCCACTCCAGTATTCTGGCCTAGAGAATTCCATGGACTATATAGTCCATGGGGTTCCAAAGAGTTGGATACGATTGAGCAACTTTCACGTCACGTCCACATATCAACTGGAACATAGGAGGAAAGCATCCTGGAACAGGAGAGTGGACTTTATCACTTGGAAACTTGATTTAAAAAGAAGATATAATTTAAATTATCAAGCAACTATGATTCAGACCACTGACAAGTGGAGCACCTAGACTCCAAGCCTAAATACATTTAAAACCCATCAGTTTTTCTTTTTGCTCCTCTTGCTCCCTCTGTCCCACCCTTAGTCTCATGTAATTTTAAGAAACAGAGTAAAAAGAAACCAAAACCTTTAAGGGAGGAGCTTTGTGAATAACTGCTAAAAAATAAAAACAATAATGTTATATCATGTGCCCCAATCTAATTGTCCTTTATCCTTTTTCCACCAGGTAAATCACAAAGCATTTCTCTCTTGTGAACTTCCAGGTTTCAGGGGAAATAATGTTACTGAATTGATTCTCATGGGTCTTTCCCAAAATAAGGAAGTACACCACCTATGCTTCATTTCGTTCCTACCCTTTTATATAATCCTCATGACAGGAAATTTTTTCATTATAGTGACTGTTCTAAGGAGCCCAAATCTCAGCTCTCCGATGTACTTCTTCCTCAGCTTCCTATCCTTTGTTGATATCTGCTATTCCTCTGTCACAGCCCCCAAGCTGATTACTGACTTTCGAGTCAAGGACAAAAGAATCTCATTTTTTTAATTTAAATTTATTTATTTTAATTGGAGGCTAATTACTTTACAGTAGTGTGTTGGTTTTGCCATACATCAACATGAATCCGCCACGGGTGTACACGTGTTCCCAATCCTGAACCCCCTCCCACCTCCCTCCCCAGCCCACCCCTCTGGGTCTTTTGTTGGCTGTATCTCCAGCTCTTTTTCTCCCACGTGTTTGCCTGCACAGAAATCTTTATCCTCACAGTGATGGCCTATGACAGGAATGTGGCCATCTGTAAGCCTCTGCACTATTTGACCATCATGGACTGGAAATTCTGCTCCATCTTGCTGGTGTTCTGCTGGTTAGGAGGGTTTGTGCATACTTTGGTCCAGACCATGCCCACTGTACCACTGCCTTCCTGTGGCCCCAACCTGATCGACCACTACTTCCGTGATGTCCACCCTTTGCTGAAGCTGGCTTGCACAGACTCGTATGTGCTGGGGCCCGTTATGGTGGCCAACAGTGGCATGATTTCACTGAGCCCCTTTGTCATTCTGGTCAGTTCTTACGCTGTCATCTTGCTTGCTTTCAAGACCCGCTCATCAGAGGGGAGGCGTGAGGCCCTGTCCACATGTGCTTCCCATATCATTGCAGTCATCTTGCTTTTTGTCCGACTCTTTGCAACCCCATGGACTGCAGCACACCAGGCTTCCCTGGCCACCACCAATTCCCAGAGCTTGCTCAGACTCTTGTCCATCGAGTCAGTGATGCCATCCAACCATCTCAATCTCTGTCTCCTTCTCCTCCTGCCTTCACTCTTTCCCAGCATCAGGGTCTTTTCCAGTGAGTCAGTTATTCACATCAGGTGGCCAAAGTATTGGAGTTTCAGCTTCAGCATCAGTCCTTCCAATGAATATTCAGGACTGGTTTCCTTTAGGATGGACTGATTGAATCTCCTTGCTGTCCAAGGGACTCTCAAGAGTCTTCTTCAACATCACAGTTCAAAAGCATCAATTCTTCGGTCCTCAGCTTTCTTTATGGTCTAACTCTCACATCCACATATGACTACGGGAAAAACCATAGCCTTGACTAGACGGAGCTTTGTCGGCAAAGGAATGTCTCTGCTTTTTAATGTGCTGTCTAGGTTTTCTAATAAAGAGATGATACCAAACTAAATGCTGAAGTGGATTTCACTCTCCTTTGCCTTGGATATTTCTTGATTTGCTAAATGGATTGACGCTACTGTTCCAACCACTTCCCAGGGTTATACAGAGAATCAAATGAGATGGAACTGCAGGTGAAAGCAATTTTTCTGTGGTAGGAGCTGCATTCGTGGACCTTATTGTTCTTACCATTAACTTGGCAACTCCAGACACCTAGGCAACTCTCGTTTTAAGAATTTAACTTGAGGTTAAGGAGTTTCTCTCACATAGCTTTCTTTAAACAATTCGTTGATGGGAATTGTTTCTGTGGATGCTACAGTACAAGCGATACTGGATTCAGAATGTTTAAAAACAT
Source organism: Oreotragus oreotragus (assembly GCA_006410675.1). Classification (NCBI taxonomy): domain Eukaryota; kingdom Metazoa; phylum Chordata; class Mammalia; order Artiodactyla; family Bovidae; genus Oreotragus; species Oreotragus oreotragus. The sequence goes on along the minus strand of SJYX01013878.1, from coordinate 44,820 downwards.
GCTCACCATTGGACTATCTGAGTCAAGGAGAGGGGTTTCATGCTGTGCTGAGCCACCTACATTCCCTCAGCTGCCTGGAGGGATGGCTGCTCATGTCTGAGTCCTCATTCCTCTCTAGACACTGCCATCCTCCAGGGCAGCACCAGAATCACATCCTCATCCTCCGCATTCTGCATGCAAGAACGGTCAGTGGATGGTAAGAAGACCTGGGCCTCCTGCCTCAACTTGAGACCACTCCAAAGGGCCATCCCAGCTCTAAGGCTCCTTGGGGGACCCTCCCAGATCTTTTTGTCCCTATATCATGGTTTGACTTCCCCCTCTGCCCAATTCTGCCCTCTTCGTTGTTTTACAGAAGTTAATACTGGGAGCATGTCCCAGTAAATGTTTACACACAAACTCAACCTGAGAGATGTTGCCTAGCGAGTTCAATCATTGACATAGGTTTTACAGGAAAAGGGGGAAATATACACAAATATTAAAATAATTTAAATTCAGTTTGCATGTCTTGAAGAGAAGAGAGTTCTACTTTCTGAGCAGGTTTACTAACTTGTTTAAACAATAGCCAGAACAGATCAAAATGTAAAGCTTAGATCTTGTAGTAGCGCAATCAGAGAAGGCAATGGCACCCCCTCCAGTGCTCTTGCCTGGAAAATCCCATGGACAGAGGAGCCTGGTGGGCTGCAGTCCCCGGGGCCGGGAAGAGTCGGACATGACTGAGCAACTTCACTTTCACTTTTCTCTTTCATATTGGAGAAGGAAATGGCAACCCACTCCAGTGTTCTTGCCTGGAGAATCCCAGGGACGGGGGAGCTTGATGGGCTGCAGTCTATGGGGTCACACAGAGTCGGACACACCTGAAGTGACTTAGCAGCAGCAGCAGCAGTGCAATAAACAGCATGTGATTTTTACATGACGGCCTAGCACCTTCAACCTCTCATCACTGAAACCCAAGAAGTTTGAACAGTTCTGAGTAGTGTGCGTCTTATTCTTTCAGGAGATTAAAAAATCTCCTGTGGTATAAGGAAGTATCCTTATCCCGGATACTTTTCCATTTAGTGCTATCCTTTGAGCACTAAATGGAGACTTTTATTTTTTCATATATAAATTTACTTATTTTAATTGGAGGTTGGGCAGAGTTCCTCACTCTGGCCCCCGGCAATGAGGTTAATTACTTTACAATATTGTGCTGGTTTTGCCATACATCAACATGAATCTGCCACGGGTATACACGTGTTCCCCAACCTGATCCCCCCTCCCTCCTCCCTCCCCGTACCACCCCTCTGGGTCGTCCCAGTGCACCAGCCCCATGTCCAACTCTGTGCGATGCCATAGTCGGCAGCCCACCAGGCTCCCCCGTCCCTGGGATTCTCCAGGCAAAAACACTGGAGTGGGTTGCCATTTCCTTCTCCAACTGTTGTATGCTATCCTTCCTTTGCAGAGTACATCATGAGAACGCTGGGCTAGAAGAAGCAAAAGCTGGAATCAAGATTGCCGGGAGAAATATCAGTAACCTCAGATATGCAGATGACACCACCCTTATGGCAGAAAGTGAGGAGGAGCTAAAAAACCTCTTGATGAAAGTGAAAGTGGAGAGTGAAAAAGTTGGCTTAAAGCTCAACATTCAGAAAATGAAGATCATGGCATCTGGTCCCATCACTTCATGGGAAATAGATGGGGAAACAGTGGAGACAGTATCAGACTTTATTTTGGGGGGCTCCAAAATCACTGCAGATGGTGATTGCAGCCATGAAATTAAAACACGCTTACTCCTTGGAAGGAAAGTTATGACCAACCTAGACAACATATTGAAAAGTAGAGACATTATGCCAACAAAGGTCCGTTTAGTCAAGGCTATGGTTTTTCCTGTGGTCATGTATGGATGTGAGAGTTGGACTGTGAAGAAAGCTGAGCACCGAAGAATTGATGCTTTTGAACTGTGGTGTTGGAGAAGACTCTTGAGAGTCCCTTGGACTACAAGGAGATCCAACCAGTCCATTCTGAAGGAGATCAGCCCTGGGTGTTCTTTGGAGGGAATGATGCTGAAGCTGAAACTCCAGTACTTTGGCCACCTCATACGAAGAGTTGACTCATTGGAAAAGTCTTTGATGCTCAGAGGGATTGGGGGCAGGAGGAAAAGGGGATGACAGAGGATGAGATGGCTGGATGGCATCACAGACTCGATGGACGTGAGTTTGAGTGAACTCTGGGTGATGGTGATGGACAGGGAGGCCTGGTGTGCTGCGATTCATGGGGTTGCAAAGAGTTGGACTGACTGAGTGACTAAACTGAACTGAACTGATCCTTCCTTTTTTCCCCTACCTCATATCAAGAGCACAGTAGTAGCTAACATTTTAGGATTCAGATGAGATCATGATTGCACTGACAGCATCCCACAGAACTATGACTAATTTCCTTTGTGGGGAACGTAAACCATAGACCAAATGAGGTTGAGAGCAAGTGCTGAGAGCCCTCACGGTGGAACACCGAGCCCTTCTGTTTGGGCTCCAGAACCACTCTCCACGCTGACTCACTATGCAGTGAAGCTGCTCTGCAGTGACCTTCATGGACTGCTTCACTGAGTTTTTCTACTGTAATAAATAAAAAGAAAACTGAGAAGAGATATAACTCCCCAGATCTTCCTGTCACATTTCTCATTTCTCTGCCAAACTCGCTTGCCTCAAAAAAGTCTCAAGACCTCAGGAGAGATGCAATGTTGAGTGTCTCTGATTTTTAGTCACTGAGATCACTATCGCTTTCAGCGATGACCCTGGACATGAAATTGTCCTCACTCTGCTCCAAATAGTCGACCCTCTCTAGCAGCATAGATCCCTGTCCTTACAGACTGATGCTCCGCCACAGTAGAATGTCTACACCATGTAACTAGTAGGTGAGTGGATAGGGACAGCCTCAAAATAAAATGCCCAAAGATTCCCGCTCTTCTTTCCCAGGTTGGGTGAGTTTTCTTGAATAAGCACTTCCTGGCTTGTTGGATGCTTCTGGTCAGTATCCAGGGGTTTTGAATCATTATTTTTGACAGTTTTGTCCAGTTTTGTTGCTTCTTGGAGATAGGTTTTGTGAGCTGCTTAATCACCTATTCTGAAAGTCACACCTTCACAAACCTTATTTTTAGTGGTTAAACATTATACACAAATATCAAAACATACTGAAACTTTAAATAATAAAATTAGGAAATCTCTGGTACATGGCTAAGCATAAAGTACAGCAAAATAAAAATGTTAATGCATAGATCTTTCATGTGGTATGAAAATATAGAGGTTCCTGCTAGTCCCATGAAAGGGGTGAAAGGTGGCTGGAAGTCAGGGGATCTTCTTTGGGGCCTTCAATGAGCAGATAACCCTACAACAGGGGCTGCAGGAACAATAGTCTAACACAGAAGCCATCTGGAGGAGATGGCTGCAGTTCAGACGAGCCAAGATGAGCCCACAGCTGCAGAGGAGAATGAGAAATCACTACCCATACTATATCTGTCTCTTATACACATCTAGATGTGTATAAGAGACAGCCTCTGGGTCGTCCCAGTGCACCAGCCCCATGTCCAACTCTGTGCGATGCCATAGTCGGCAGCCCACCAGGCTCCCCCGTCCCTGGGATTCTCCAGGCAAAAACACTGGAGTGGGTTGCCATTTCCTTCTCCAACTGTTGTATGCTATCCTTCCTTTGCAGAGTACATCATGAGAACGCTGGGCTAGAAGAAGCAAAAGCTGGAATCAAGATTGCCGGGAGAAATATCAGTAACCTCAGATATGCAGATGACACCACCCTTATGGCAGAAAGTGAGGAGGAGCTAAAAAACCTCTTGATGAAAGTGAAAGTGGAGAGTGAAAAAGTTGGCTTAAAGCTCAACATTCAGAAAATGAAGATCATGGCATCTGGTCCCATCACTTCATGGGAAATAGATGGGGAAACAGTGGAGACAGTATCAGACTTTATTTTGGGGGGCTCCAAAATCACTGCAGATGGTGATTGCAGCCATGAAATTAAAACACGCTTACTCCTTGGAAGGAAAGTTATGACCAACCTAGACAACATATTGAAAAGTAGAGACATTATGCCAACAAAGGTCCGTTTAGTCAAGGCTATGGTTTTTCCTGTGGTCATGTATGGATGTGAGAGTTGGACTGTGAAGAAAGCTGAGCACCGAAGAATTGATGCTTTTGAACTGTGGTGTTGGAGAAGACTCTTGAGAGTCCCTTGGACTACAAGGAGATCCAACCAGTCCATTCTGAAGGAGATCAGCCCTGGGTGTTCTTTGGAGGGAATGATGCTGAAGCTGAAACTCCAGTACTTTGGCCACCTCATACGAAGAGTTGACTCATTGGAAAAGTCTTTGATGCTCAGAGGGATTGGGGGCAGGAGGAAAAGGGGATGACAGAGGATGAGATGGCTGGATGGCATCACAGACTCGATGGACGTGAGTTTGAGTGAACTCTGGGTGATGGTGATGGACAGGGAGGCCTGGTGTGCTGCGATTCATGGGGTTGCAAAGAGTTGGACTGACTGAGTGACTAAACTGAACTGAACTGATCCTTCCTTTTTTCCCCTACCTCATATCAAGAGCACAGTAGTAGCTAACATTTTAGGATTCAGATGAGATCATGATTGCACTGACAGCATCCCACAGAACTATGACTAATTTCCTTTGTGGGGAACGTAAACCATAGACCAAATGAGGTTGAGAGCAAGTGCTGAGAGCCCTCACGGTGGAACACCGAGCCCTTCTGTTTGGGCTCCAGAACCACTCTCCACGCTGACTCACTATGCAGTGAAGCTGCTCTGCAGTGACCTTCATGGACTGCTTCACTGAGTTTTTCTACTGTAATAAATAAAAAGAAAACTGAGAAGAGATATAACTCCCCAGATCTTCCTGTCACATTTCTCATTTCTCTGCCAAACTCGCTTGCCTCAAAAAAGTCTCAAGACCTCAGGAGAGATGCAATGTTGAGTGTCTCTGATTTTTAGTCACTGAGATCACTATCGCTTTCAGCGATGACCCTGGACATGAAATTGTCCTCACTCTGCTCCAAATAGTCGACCCTCTCTAGCAGCATAGATCCCTGTCCTTACAGACTGATGCTCCGCCACAGTAGAATGTCTACACCATGTAACTAGTAGGTGAGTGGATAGGGACAGCCTCAAAATAAAATGCCCAAAGATTCCCGCTCTTCTTTCCCAGGTTGGGTGAGTTTTCTTGAATAAGCACTTCCTGGCTTGTTGGATGCTTCTGGTCAGTATCCAGGGGTTTTGAATCATTATTTTTGACAGTTTTGTCCAGTTTTGTTGCTTCTTGGAGATAGGTTTTGTGAGCTGCTTAATCACCTATTCTGAAAGTCACACCTTCACAAACCTTATTTTTAGTGGTTAAACATTATACACAAATATCAAAACATACTGAAACTTTAAATAATAAAATTAGGAAATCTCTGGTACATGGCTAAGCATAAAGTACAGCAAAATAAAAATGTTAATGCATAGATCTTTCATGTGGTATGAAAATATAGAGGTTCCTGCTAGTCCCATGAAAGGGGTGAAAGGTGGCTGGAAGTCAGGGGATCTTCTTTGGGGCCTTCAATGAGCAGATAACCCTACAACAGGGGCTGCAGGAACAATAGTCTAACACAGAAGCCATCTGGAGGAGATGGCTGCAGTTCAGACGAGCCAAGATGAGCCCACAGCTGCAGAGGAGAATGAGAAATCACTACCCATACTATATACTATCTCATAAATCAATAGGAAATATCTCTCATTGATCTGCTCTTCCCTCCCATAGGCACACAGCTAGCTCACACTGCTGACCACTGCTGTAGTCAGGAGTGAACGTAAAAAAGATCTCTCCAATAGAAGGTGAGGAGTGACATGGACCACTTTCAGCCCTGACCACAGGAAGCTTCCCATGAATGCGCTCCACACTCTTTCCTCTGCCACTGCCTGGATGCAGATGATACTGAGTCTCAGTAGATGTCTATGATGATTAACTGTATGTGTCAACTTGACTGGGCCACACGATGCCAAATATCTGGTTAAACATTATTTCTGGCTGTGCCCATGAAGATGTTTCTGGAAAAGATTAGCGTTTGACTCAGTAGACTGAGTAAAGCATATTTCCCTCCCCCATGACAATATATCATCCAATCCATTGAGGTCCTGTTCAGTTCAGTTCAGTCACTCAGTCATGTCTGACTCTTTGCAACCCCATGAACTGCAACACGCCAGGCCTCCCTGTCCATCACCAACTCCCGGAGTGCACTCCAACTCATGTCCATTGAGCTGGTGATGCCATCCAACCATTTCATCCTCTGTTGTCCCCTTCTCCTCCTGCCCTCAATCTTTCCCAGCATCAGGGTCTTTTCCAATGAGTCAGCTCTTCACATCAGGTGGCCAAAGTATTGGGGTTTCAGCTTCAACATCAGTCCTTCCAATGAACACCCAGGTCCTGAATAGCCAATAAATAAATAAGCAATTTTTTTTTTACAGGTTGGTTTAGTAAAGATTTTTATTTCTTAATTGTCAAAATGATGTTCACAAAAGCACTTAAATTCACAGAAATATTATTTGGTCTTCATTTTACAGTTAGAATTAAATTTACGAAAAAGAAATGATGGCTGAAAATTTCCCTGACCTGGAGAAAGAAACAGATATCCAGATCCAAGAAGCCCAGGAAGTTACACATAAGATGAGTACAAAGAGCCTCACACCAAGACATATTACCATTCAACTGGCGAAGTTAAAGCCAAGGAGAGGATCTTTAAAAGCCATAAGAGAAAAACAACTTCTTATGTAAAAGGGAACCCCCATCAGACTATCAGCAGGTTTCGCAGCAGAAGCTTTGTGGCCCAGAGGAGACGATGTGCAAAGGGGGAAGCGCCGCCCAAGCACACTCTACCCAGCAAAGCTGTCCTCCAGAACTGAAGGCGAGAGCGAGAGTGTCCCAGACCAGCAAAAGGTGAAGGAACTGATCACCATTGGACCAGTCCTATAAGACGTGTTAAAGGAAATTGTTCAAGCTAAAGTGAAAGGACTCTGATTAGTAACAGCAAAACATATGAAATTGTAAATCTCACTGTTAAAGTTAAATGCATAGTTGAATTCAAAATATTCCAGTGTTGTAACAGTGGTGAGTAAATGATTTATAGCTCTAGTTTTATGGCTAAACATTAAAAGTATAAAAATAACTATAACTACAATAGTGTGTTAACAGACACACATAGTAAATTGTGACATCAAAAACATAAACGTTTGGGGTAGTAAAAATGTGGAGTTTTAGTATGCATTTGAACTTAAGTTGTCGCCAGCTTAAAATGCTGCTGCTAAGTCACTTCAGTCGTGTCCGACTCTGTGTGACCCCATAGACCGCAGCCCACCAGGCTCCCCCATCCCTGGGATTCTCCAGGCAAGAATACTGGAGTGGATTGCCATGTCCTTCTCCAATGCATGAAAGAGAAAAATGAAAGTGAAGTCACTCAGTCTGTCCGACTGTTAGCGACCCCATGGACTGCAGCCCACCAGGCTCCTCCATCCATGGGACTTTCCAGGCAAGAGTACTGGGGTGGGGTGCCATTGCCTTCCCCAGCTTAAAATAGACTAGTGTAAATATGTTTCATGCAAGCCTCAAGGCAAACACAAACAAAAAGCCCTTCCCTGGTGCATGAAAGCGAAAAGTGGAAGGGAAGTCGCTCAGTCGTGTCCAAGCCCCAGCGACCCCATGGACGGCAGCCCTCCAGGCTCCCCCGTCCCTGGGATTCTCCAGGCAAGAACACTGGAGTGGGTTGCCATTTCCTTCTCCAATGCATGAAAGAGAAAAGTGAAAGTGAAGTCGCTCAGTCATGTCCGACTCTTAGCGACCCCGTGGACTGCAGCCCACCAGGCTCCTCCGTCCATGGGATTTTCCAGGCAAGAGTACTGGAGTGGGGTGCCACTGCCTTCTCCAGTAAGTCCATACCAATTAACAATTACTTTAAATGTGAATGAACAAATTCTTCAATCAAAAGACACAGAGTGTCTCAGTGAACTAAAAAGATAAGATCCAACTATACGCTGCCTATAACCCCTTCAACTTTAAGGCATAGACAAAAAGTGAAGTAATGAAGAAAGATATTCTATGCAAATGGAAACCAAAAGAGAGCAGGAGTTGGTGCTCTTATATGAGAAAAAAATAGACTTTTCATCAAAGAATGTAATAAGAGGGACTTCCCTGGTGGCCCAGTGGTTAAGAATCTGCCTTCTGAAGCAAGGGACTCAGGTTCGATCCCTGGTCAAGGACCTAAGATCCCACATGCCACCAAGCAACTAAACCCACACACGGCAACTACTGAGCGACCCCACATGCTGCAACTAAGGCCTGTCGCAGCCAAGTAAATAAACAGATTCTTTAAAAAAGAATGTAACAAGAGAAAAAGCACATCATGATATAGTAATAAAGAGGTTAATATGTGGAATCTAAAATAAAAGTTCAAACTCAGAAAGAGAGAGTAGAAAAGTAGTTTCTAGGCACCGGAGGGTGGGGGAAATAGGGAAAGTTGGTGAAAGGGTACAAACTTTCAGCTACGAGATGAATAAGGTCAGAGGATTTCATGTACAGCATGGTGACTAAAGTTGACAACACCGTGCTGTATAATCGAAATTCACTAAAAGAGTAGACCTTAAATATTCTCACCAAAAAAAGATAACTTTGTGAGTTTGCAGAGTGATGGATGTGCCATTACTAGATGGGAGAGTCCTTTTACAATGTATGTGTGTATATATATATATATATATATCAAATCACTACCACATATACTTTAGTTACCTCATGATTTCATTTGTCAATCCCTCAATAAGGCTGAAATGAAAAATTAAATAAAAACAGAGGGATGGTACGGGGAGGGAGGTGGGAGGGGGTTCAGGATGGGGAACACGTGTATACCCGTGGCAGATTTATGCTGATGTATGGCAAAACCAATACAATATTGTAAAGTAATTAGCCTCCAATTAAAATAAATAAATGAAATAAAAAATAGAAAATAAAGAACGGTGCTATGGACTAACTGGTAGCAGTATTTTTGTCGCTCAGTCTCGTCTGACTCTTGTGAGACCCCGTGGACGGCAGCCCACCAGGCTCCTCTGTCCATGGGATTCTCCAGGCAAGAATACTAGAGTAGGCTGCCATTTCCTTCTCCAGGGGATCTTCCCCACCCAGGGATCAAACCCGGGTCTCCTGTATTGCAAGCAGATTCTTTACCATCTGAGCTATGAGGGAAGTGGGCTAATTGTGTCTGCCAAATGTGCTGAAGTTCTAACCCTTACTGTGATGGTATTTGAGATGGAGTCTTTGGGAAGTAATCAGAGTTAGAGGCGGCAATGAGGGTAGAACCTTGATGATGAAATTAGCAGAAGAACCTGTTCTCTCTCTCTCTCTCTCTCTCTCTCTCTCTCTCTGCCAGGTCAGGACACAGCCGGAAGGCAGACTCCGCAAGCCAGGAAGCATGTCTTTACCAGGGGACCCAGTCCACCAGCACCTTGATCTTGGGCTGCTGTCTCCAGAACTATGAGAATTACATTCCCGATGCTTAAGCCACCCCATCTGATATTTTGCTATGGCAACTATGCCTAATACAGGTAAGCATATCTATATACACTGATATTGAAAGAGCTCCAAAATGTATTATGAAGCTTTTTTAAAAGTTGAAAAAATGTATGTGTAATACAATGTAAATGTAAAAAAGAAAATTGTTGATCAAATCCATGTATTCTCAGCAGTTTCCACTAATACTCCACAACTCAGATGTTAGCCTCTTCGCATTTAATAGAAAAAGTTCTCTGCTGCTACAAGGATCAAGGGAAGAAAAAGAACCAATTAGTTTTCTGTTCTGTGACCACAGTGATCAGTTACTCCTCTACTTTCTGGAGGCCACACTCGGGCTTTCTGGCATGATGACAACTTTAGGCAATTAATTATGCCCTCAGGAGCTGAGGCAAAGAGTTAGGAAAAGTTTGCGAAGGAGCAAATTAAAGCCATCCCTTGGGGGTTCTTCAAAAGGAAGAAGTTTCTTTGCCTCCTTGAGATCCCCAGGAGCTTCAGGTAAGTAATTAAAGGCATGGTTGGAGGCTTCAAGAGCACATCCCCACTGAATGTGCAAGTCACTAATGAGCTCACGGTTCCCGACACCTGTAAGCGTACTGCGGACCTCAACCAGGACACAGCATCTCCCAGTCTCCCCGTTAGGTCCACGAACCATACATTTTAGAAACAGCTGGGTTGCCATGCCGACACAGAACAGAAGCCGTTTCTTTCCCGTCTACTTCTTCCCCAGAGAGGTGGCTCTGGGAGGGAGGAGGAGACCACCATTTATGGAATCCCTGCGAGGCTCCAGGCACTGTGCGGAGCACTTTACCCACTGGTCTGATATTGGTGGCACAAGACGCACATGCTCACCAGGACCCACAGCTCTCTTCTTCCAGGGTACCCGGTCAAATGCTGTTCCCCACCGATGGAAGGTGGATGAAGTGGTACATGTCACTCACAAACCTGGCCCACAGAAACCTCCCTCGCACTGACGCCTGAGTTCTCTCCCTCATCTGTCAGCTGGATGGTGACCCCTGGATGACCTCAACAAGCTCGAGTTAAAGCTGGGAGGCCTGTACCAGTCTACGTCCTTGAATAGTGCCAGCCACATTAAACTGTGACATAGGCATCAAACCATTGAGAGCTGGGAGTTATTCCTTATAAAACCAGTTAGTTTAGCTAACTCATTCAATCTATTTCACCGTCTGGTGAAATCTCACCATTCAATCTATTTCGCCATTTTTCATTTCACAAATTAAATCACATCGTTTATTTACCCACCTAATGGCTCAAGGCCACCTCTGCCTTAATAGCAGAAGTCCTTTATCTCTCACATAATGATGGATATGGTCTCTTCTCAGAACATCAACTTCTGAGTTCCTTTTCTTTTTTTATCATCACCATCAATAACTTTTATTTGTTTTTAAATTATGTCCTTTGACAAACCACAAATTGATGAAATCTAACTTTGGTCATCATTGAAAGATAAAGACCAAAAGATACTAGAAAATAAACAGTTAAACTGAATCTTCCTTTTGCCAAATCTCTTCTTAGGTTACCAAAATGACATTTTCAACCAACCTTGTCACAGATCTCACAAGGGAATAGTAACAATAATTACAAGACTGTAAAGAGAGGTTGATAACGCGCTGGGGATGAGATGAAGTGATCAACTCAGAACCCATGCCTTAGCGGGGCCCACACGGAAGAGGAGAGGCTATCATAGTTTCCTGGATCCTTCTGGAGTGAGGCGGCAGTTGTTCAGTTGCTAAGCTGTCTCCAACTCTTTGAGACCCCCTGAGCTGCAGCACACCAGGCTTCCCTGTCCTTCCCAATTTCCCAGAGTTTGCTCAAACTCTGACTCATCAAAGTCAGGGATGCCATCCAACCATCTCATCATCTGTCGTCCCCTTCTCCTGCCCTCAAGCTTTCCCAGCCTCAGGGTCTTTTCCAGTGAATCAGCTCTTTGCATCAGGTGACCAAAGCATTGGAGCTTCGGCCTCAGCATCAGTCCTTCCAATGAATATTCAGAGTAGATTTCCTTTAGGATTGACTTGTTTGATCTCCTTGCAGTCCAAGGGACTCTCAAAAGTCTTCTCCAGCCCCACAGTTCAAAAGCAGCAATTCTTCAGCACTCAGCCTTCTTTATGGTCCAACGCTCACATCTGTACATGACTCCTGGAAAGACCCCAGCTTGATTTTATGGACCTTTGTCGGCAAAGTAACGTCTCTGTTTTTTAATACACGGTCCAGGTTTGTCACAGCTTTCCTTCCAAGGAGCAAGTGTCTTTAATTTCACGGCTTGCAGCCACCGTCCACAGTGACTGTGGAGCCCAGGAAAATAAAGTCTGTCACTCTTTCTCCTGGGTGCCCAGCCCCAGGGTCTGACACTGGGAAGACTGTTTCCAAATCGGAGCTCAGTCTGCTCGCTGCAGGACAGGCCAGTAATCAAGAGAGGAGGTGTTGAGGCCTGGGGTCTGATGGCAGGCTAGTGCCGTGGAGGACATCTTCTGGGGTCTGGGTGCCAGTTTCTTTTATAGAACCGAGAGGGGAGGAGGAGGGCAGGAAGTGAAAAGGCCATTGTTGTTTAGTCACTAAAACACTCTTTGCCACCCCGTGGACCGTAGCCCACCAGGCTCCTCTGTCCAAGGGATTGTCCAGGCAAGAACACTGGAGTGGGTTGCCATTTCCTTCTCCAGGGGATCTTCCTGGCCCAGGGATTGAACCTGCAATTCTTCATATCTCCTCCATTGGCAGGCAGGTTCTTCACACTCCTGCCCTCAAGCTTTCCCAGCCTCAGGGTCTTTTCCAGTGAATCAGCTCTTTGCATCAGGTGACCAAAGCATTGGAGCTTCGGCCTCAGCATCAGTCCTTCCAATGAATATTCAGAGTAGATTTCCTTTAGGATTGACTTGTTTGATCTCCTTGCAGTCCAAGGGACTCTCAAAAGTCTTCTCCAGCCCCACAGTTCAAAAGCAGCAATTCTTCAGCACTCAGCCTTCTTTATGGTCCAACGCTCACATCTGTACATGACTCCTGGAAAGACCCCAGCTTGATTTTATGGACCTTTGTCGGCAAAGTAACGTCTCTGTTTTTTAATACACGGTCCAGGTTTGTCACAGCTTTCCTTCCAAGGAGCAAGTGTCTTTAATTTCACGGCTTGCAGCCACCGTCCACAGTGACTGTGGAGCCCAGGAAAATAAAGTCTGTCACTCTTTCTCCTGGGTGCCCAGCCCCAGGGTCTGACACTGGGAAGACTGTTTCCAAATCGGAGCTCAGTCTGCTCGCTGCAGGACAGGCCAGTAATCAAGAGAGGAGGTGTTGAGGCCTGGGGTCTGATGGCAGGCTAGTGCCGTGGAGGACATCTTCTGGGGTCTGGGTGCCAGTTTCTTTTATAGAACCGAGAGGGGAGGAGGAGGGCAGGAAGTGAAAAGGCCATTGTTGTTTAGTCACTAAAACACTCTTTGCCACCCCGTGGACCGTAGCCCACCAGGCTCCTCTGTCCAAGGGATTGTCCAGGCAAGAACACTGGAGTGGGTTGCCATTTCCTTCTCCAGGGGATCTTCCTGGCCCAGGGATTGAACCTGCAATTCTTCATATCTCCTCCATTGGCAGGCAGGTTCTTCACCACTAGCGCCACCTGGGAAGCGCAAAGAGGGAATAAATCTTGCAAAGCATCTCTTGGCTTGGCCAGCATGGGGTGGTGCAGGGGTGGAATATATTAATTTCCTCTTTCCTGCTGCCATTCCCAGGTGGGCAGGGTCAGAAGGTCTCCCTGAGAATTGAACAAAAGCACTTTAGTTTGACATTCTGGCAGAGGGCCAGGTTCCCAGAGGCAGGCCATTATATATGCTTACAGCTATAGACCAGTCCATCCTGAAGGAAATCAGTCCTGAATATTCATTGGAAGAACTGATGCTGAAGCTAAAACTCCAATACTTTGGCCATCTGATGGGAAGAACTGACTCACTGGAAAAGATCCTGATGCTGGGAAAGATTGAAGGCAGGAGGAGAAGAGGATGACAGAGGATGAGATGGTTGGATGGCATCACTGACTCAATGGACATGAGTCTGAGTAAACTCCGGAAGTTGGTGATGGACAGGGAGGCCTGGCGTGCTGCAGTCCATGGGGTCGCAAAGAGTCGGACACAACTGAGCGACTGAACTGCTGCTGCTGCTAAGTCACTTCAGTCGTGTCCGACTCTGTGCGACCCCTTAGACGGCAGTGGGCTCCCCTGTCCCTGGGATTCTCCAGGCAAGAACACTGGAGTGGGTTGCCATTTCCTTTTCCAATGCATGAAAGTGAAAAGTGAAAGGGGCCTCATGGACTGCAGCCCACCAGGCTCCTCCGTCTATGGGATTTTCCAGGCAAGAGTACTGGAGTGGGGTGTCACAGCTGTAGACAACATCCTGTTACTGACTATAATATCAAAAGCAATGAAAAGCAAAGGTTAAAGTCAGAGAAACAGATGCAACGTGGGGCTGGGTCTTGCTCTTCCCTGTTACACGGGTCCCCTTAGTGAAGTGAAGTCGCTCAGTCGTGTCCGACTCTTTGCAACCCCATGGACACCAGGCTCCTCCGTCCAGGGGATTTTCTAGGCAAGAGTACTGGAGTGGGTTGCCATTTCCTCCTCCAGGGAACTTCCCGACCCAGGGATTGAACCCAGGTCTCCCACATTGTAGACAGACGCTTTGTCGTCTGAACCACCAGGAAGTCAAGAGTCCCCTTAGCTGGTTCTAAATCCAGAGACATACAGGAGGGCTAAATGTATCCAAGACTCCACTTGGGAAGAGCGTGACTTCGCTTGTGAAGATCGTACACGTATGCTTGCTTATTCCTGGGAAGCGCGCAGAGCAAGAGGCTGAAAACCGCCTGGGCTCTGACTGGGTTCTCAGTGCTGCCCCAGTACGCACCCCACCCACACAGGGAGGTCACTGCAGCCACTCTTGCTCCCGGTTCTGTTCTGACTGGGAGGAAGTGCCGCGGCCGAGGAATGCGCACCCGCCTGGAAGGGATCCATGACCCAGCTCAGACCTGATCCTCGGGGTTTCCGCTCCCACACCTCGGGCCCTGTCCTCGCTCCCAGTAGAGTGGTGACTGCTCCTGAGCACCAGAAATCCCTGGCCCTGACCAGCTCCTCCACCTCCACCCCACCTCCCACCAAGGTGGTAGTTGCTTGTACACCCTCGGGCTCACTTCAAAGCCAGCCAGCTCTCTGACTTCCTTTTTTGCAAACCTGTTTTCTCCATTGCCGGCTGACAAGCTGAATTGCTTTCCCAGCTCAGCCCTTTGGTGCCATCTAGTGGCGATATGCAAAATCGCTGCCGGGCCTCAGCTGCTGTGTCTACAGATGCTGGGAAATCCCTAGGTCGGGAAGACCCCCTGGTGTAGGAAAGAGCAATTGCGTGGACAGAGCGGCAGAGAGTTGAACACGAGGCCTGCGCACACACACTATTTTCTAGGGTAACGCCTATGCCCTCCTGTCTTTCTTCCGAGGGCACAGGGACCATCTGGGAAGGGAGCTGTGGAACCCCAGAGAGGGTGGGAGAGCTCTGAGAGCTTTGAGGAGCAGCGCTCATCCTCCTTTCCCCCGTCTCCTCCCCCTGCCCCCCAGGAGCCCACCAGGCCCTCCACCCTGGGAGACACACACTCAACCAGGAGCGAGAACGTGGGCCCGATCCCTCCAGCTTAACAGCTCAGAATCGAATACCGTTCATTTAACTTTCACTTGTTAACAAACTCCTTGCAACTGGAGGTACTCAAAAAAGCCTTGGATTCACACTCATTTTGAAGAACTTGGTAAATGTGGACAAATATATCTTGAAATATGTTATAGCTTACTTTTCTGAGTCAAGAAGAAAAATGCTAAAGTTTTAAATTAGTCTCAACAAGAAATCCATACTCGGGAAAATTATAACATTTAGGAAAGTGAAAATAAAAGCCACTCATAACCCTCCACCATCGGGAGCTTCCCTGGAGGCTCAGTGGTGCAGAATCCGCCCACCAATGCAGAGAACATGGGCTCAGTCCCTGGTCTGGGAAGATCCCACAGGCCACGGAGCAACTAACACCACGTGTCCCAACTACAGACCCTGTGCTCTGGAGCCCGGGAACCTCAGCACTGAGCCCCCTGGCCCTCCAGCCCGGGCTCTGCACCAGGAGAGGCCGCTGAGACGAGAAGCCTGCTCCCTGCAGCTAGAGAGCAGGCCCCGCTCACCGCACCTAGAGAGGAGTCCTCAGAGCAATGAAGACCAGTTCAGTTCAGTCGCTCAGTCGTGTCCGACTCTTTGCGACCCCATGAATCGCAGCACGCCAGGCCTCCCTGTTCATCATCATCTCCTGGAGATCACTCAGACTCACGTCCATCCAGTCCGTGATGCCATGCAGCCATCTCATCCTCGGTCGTCCCCTTCTCCTCCTGCCCCCAATCCCTCCCAGCATCAGAGTCTTTTCCAATGAGTCAACTCTTTGCATGAGGTGGCCAAAGTACTGGAGTTTCAGCTTTAGCATCATTCCTTCCAAAGAAATCCCAGGATTGATCTCCTTCAGAATGGACTGGTTAGATCTCCTTGCAGTCCAAGAGATCCTCAAGAGTCTTCTCCAACACCACAGTTCAAAAGCATCAATTCTTCGGTGCTTGGCCTTCTTCACAATCCAACTCTCACATCCATACATGACCACAGGAAAAACCATAGCCTTGACTAGATGGACCTTAGTCGGCAAAGTAATGTCTCTGTTTTTGAATATGCTATCTAAGTTGGTCATANTACAAGCTGGCTCCACTGGTTTAGCGCTCAGCCTTCGGGGTGAGGCCCTTTTTATTTTTAAAGGGTTGTTTTGTAGTCGGACAGGAACGAGGCTCACTACTGTTAGAGTCTGGTGAGCACTGCAGTGAACCCCAGAAAATGCACATGAGCAGGTGGACTCACAGTTTGAAATGTGATTTCAGGGCTCATCTGTCACCTGAGCCCCCCAGGTTAGGACCCCTGACTGGCAGTGGGCATAGTCCCTGTAACTCACACGGTAAAGAATCTGCCTGCAATGCAGAAGACCTGGGTTCAATCCCTGGGTTGGGAAGATCCTCTGGAGAAGGGAATGGCTACCCACTCCAGTATTCTTGCCTGGAGAATCCCATGGACTTGGAGGGAGGGGGTGATCAGATCAGAGTCTGCTGGGGGGTTAGCCATCCCCAGCTTTAAGGTTTGGGGCTTGATATCAGAGTACTTTGCCCCCCACCCAAAGGCTCTCTGTAATTCCTGACTGTCTTACTACCCCGCCCCCGCCGCCCTTCCTCCTGTCTTATGGAGATGATGAAATACTTAAGTCTTTTTTTATAGCCTTCTGAAGAAGAGTTATGACAAACCTAGACAGTGTATTAAAAAGCAGAGGCATCACTTTGCCGACAAAGGTCTGTCTAGTCAAAGCTATGGTTTTTCCTGTAGTCATGTACAGATGTGAGTGTTGGACCATAAAGAAAGCTGAGGGCCAAAGAATTGATGCTTTTGAACTGTGGTGTTGGAGAAGACTCTTGAGAGTCCCTTGGACTGCAAGGAGATCAAACCAGTGCATGCTAAAGGAAATCAGTCCTAAATAGTCATTGGAAGGACTGAAGCTGAAGCCCCAATACTTTGGCCACCTGATGTGAAGAGCTGACTCATTGGAAAAGCCCCTGATGCTGGGAAAGATTGAAGGTGGGAGGAGAAGGGGACGACAGAGGATGAGATGGGTGGATGGCATCGCTGACTCAATGGACATGAGTTTGAGCAAACTCCAGGGGATAGTGAAGAACAGGGAAGCCTGGCGTACTGCAGTCCATGGGGTCACAAAGAGTCAGACACGACTGAGCGGCTAAACAGTGACAGGAAAGCCTTCCAAAGGCACAGCACAGGAGCTGCTCTAACCTCCTAGGGCCAGGCATCTGGCAGTTCTCAGCTGTGTGCTGGGCGCTCTGGAGGCTTCTGGGGAACTTCCCTGAGAGAATCCACTTCTGGTCTTCAGGCTGGGCCAGTGCGCTGACCTCACCCTGTGCATTGGGCTGGGAAACATTGTGTTCACAGGACTGTGGGCTTAGAGAGGGCTATTTTTGGGGTCTTAATACAGCACATCATAAAATCCCCTTTCCTTGAAACAAAAAGAGTACTATATCAGATGGAGTCTTATTTAGGAAATTATTAGCCTCTATAACTAGAAATAAGTAGATTACATTTTTTAAAAGATTAATTCAATCTCCGTAACAAAGAATGTTTAAAGGAATATAGTCACTCCATTATGAAATGCTTGCAGAGGACAACTGGAAGCTTAGAAGCTTGAAGTGTTTTTCAAATGATCCAGAATTTAAAAATCTAATTCAGCATCAACTTTCAGTAAAACCAATCGTTTCCAGCAAGTATGGTCTCATACTGTGTGTGGGTGTATGTGTGTGGAACATCAGCTTTAGGTGGAATATAATTTAGGTAACACAAAATTCTTGAAGAGATCTCTAGTCTTTCCCATTCTGTTGTTTTCTTCTATTTCTTTGCATTGATCACTGAAGAGGAATTCCATCACCTCCACTAGCTTTGTTCGTAGTGATGCTTTCTAAGGCCCACTTGACTTCACATTCCAAGATGTCTGGCTCTAGATTAGTGATCACATCCTCATGATTTTCTGGGTCATGAAGATCTTTTTGGTACAGTTCTTCCGTGTATTCTTGCCACCTCTTCTTAATATCTTCTGCTTCTGTTAGGTCCATACCATTTCTGTCCTTTATCGAGCCCATCTTTGCATGAAATGTTCCCTTGGTGTCTCTAATTTTCTTGAAGAGATCGCTAGTCTTTCCCATTCTGTTCTTTTCCTCTCTTTCTTTGCACTGATCGCTGAAGAAGGCTTTCTTATCTCTTCTTGCTATTCTTTGGAACTCTGCATTCAGATGCTTATATCTTTCCTTTTCTCCTTTGCTTTTCTCCTCTCTTCTTTTCACAGTTATTTGTAAGGCCTCCCCAGACAGCCATTTTGCTTTTTTGCATTTCTTTTCCATGGGGATGGTCTTGATCCCTGTCTCCCGTACAATGTCACGAACCTCATTCCATAGTTCATCAGGCACTCTATCTATCATATCTAGGCCCTTAAATCTATTTCTCACTTCCACTGTATAATCATAAGGGATTTGATTTAGGTCATACCTGAATGGTCTAGCAGTTTTCCCTACTTTCTTCAATTTAAGTCTGAATTTGGTAATAAGGAGTTCATGATTTGAGCCACAGTCAGCTCCTGGTCTTGTTTTTGTTGACTGTATAGAGCTTCTCCATCTTTGGCTGCATAGAATATAATCGATCTGATTTCAGTGTTGACCATCTGGTGATGTCCATGTGCAGAGTCTTCTCTTGTGTTGTTGGAAGAGGGTATTTGCTATGACCAGCGCATTTTCTTGGCAAAACTCTATTAAAATGCACTGGTCATAGCAGAAAACGAAGACCAGCACAGCCAAAATAAACACTTTTTTTAAAAAATTATAACCCCACCATTACTTCACTGTGGTGTTGTCTCTCCTGTCTTCTTATGTGCTTACCTAACTGCTTCCTGGAATTATTTTCTTATAGTTCTATAAGTTGCTTTTCTCACTTCAGCTTTACACATTATAAGAGCCGTGGTGATCACTTTTTATTTCCCATTGTAATCAAGCTGGACCCTCTGGGCCCTTCCCAGGACAGACCTCCCCCACCCTTCCCACCGTGTCCTCTGCCTGCCTCTTGTCTGCAGAAAAATTTTAGCCGAAAAGTAAACTTAGGGACTTCCACCGTGGTCCAGTGGTTAAGCCTCCTCCTGCCAAGGCAGGGGATACGGGTTCCGCCCCTGGTCTGGGAAAATCCCACACGCCATGGAGCAACTAAACCCAGATACCACAACCACAGAGCCTAGGGCCTCCAACCACTGAAGCCCCTACACCCGAGGGCCCACGCTCCAGCACAGGAGAGCAGCCCCCGATCACTGCACCTAGAGAAAGCCTCCACGCAGCCCCCTGATCACCACAACGAGAGAAAGCCTCCACGCAGCCCCCTGATCACCGCACCTAGAGAAAGCCCCCACGCAGCCCCCCGATCACCGCACCTAGAGAAAGCCTCCACACAGCCCCGTGATCACCACAACCAGAGAAAGCCTCCACGCAGCTCCCCGATCACCGCAACTAGAGAAAGCCTCCACGCAGCCCCCTGATCACCACAACCAGAGAAAGCCTCCACGCAGCTCCCCGATCACCGCAACTAGAGAAAGCCTCCACACAGCCCCGTGATCACCGCACCTAGAGAAAGCCTCCACGCAGCCCCCTGATCACCTCAACTAGAGAAAGCCTCCATGCAGCCCCCCGATCACCACAACCAGAGAAAGCCTCCACACAGCAGTAAGACCCAATACAGCCTAAACAGGGTACATGTAATCAGAGAAGCGAGAGAATGCAGAAGAGAAGCAGCGAAGCAGGACAAAAGATTAGCAGTTTAGCCTTTAAAGTCAAGAGCATTTAGTTCCTCCTCAAGGGCTGTGAAGTCAAGGTGAAAGTCAGTCATAACCGACTCTATTGCAACCACGTGGACTGTAGGCCGCCAGGCTCCTCCGCCCCTGGGGTTCTCCAGGCAAGAATCCTGGAGTGGGCAGCCATTCCCTTCTCCAGGGGATCTTCCCAACCCAGGGATCGAACCCGCATCTCCCTCACTGCAGGTGGATTCTTTACCATCTGAGCCTCACGGGAAGGCCTCACGGGCTGTAGGTTCATCTGTTTNCCGCCCCTGGGGTTCTCCAGGCAAGAATCCTGGAGTGGGCAGCCATTCCCTTCTCCAGGGGATCTTCCCAACCCAGGGATCGAACCCGCATCTCCCTCACTGCAGGTGGATTCTTTACCATCTGAGCCTCACGGGAAGGCCTCACGGGCTGTAGGTTCATCTGTTTCCAAAACCATTGCTAAACCAGAGGCTCTAACAGGCTTCCCTGCTTCCAGGCTCCCGGCAGCCCAAGCTCCATGCAGGGACCAGCGTGTCAGGACTCTCTGCTCTGGAAACTCTGATGGCCTCCCAGGGCTCGTAGACCAACTTCCCCTCCCGGACCTCGGCTCACGAAGCTCCGCTCGCTGGGCCCTGACTACTCTCGTGCCTTAGCTCCTTTACCAGCAAGGCCCGAAAGACCACACTGCTCTTCAAATGCCAAACCCGCTCCTGCCGCAGAGCTTGTCCCAGGCTTCCCCCGCCCACTCCCTCGGGGCCTGCTCTCTCATTCCAGCCGGAAGGGATCAACAGATACGTCTTCAATTCCTTCTTCACTTCCTGCCTCTCTGTAGGCCCTTAAATTCCACAAGGGCAGTGATCATGCCTTTTTTTTTCCCCCACAAAGGTACATACCAAGGGCCCACTGCCAGCCCACAATACTTGATCAAAACAAATTTGATTAAAAAAACAGCTGCACCTACCTGGTGTTTCAGATGTCCTAGGCAATAGGCTGAGTGTCTCAGCACGTCACAGCGCCACCCGTCACCACACTCCTCCGTCTTCTTTCTTTCTGAACTAACCCTCAAGACCCCTCTCTGCTGGGACATGAAGGCAGGCCCTGGAAGCTTCCCAGTTGAAGGGGTAATGGTCAGGGGACCATTCAAGACATGCGGATGGATTCAAAATACACATGGGACGACGCCCTCCAAAGAAACAGTCTCTAGACCGCTTCGGATTTAACAAGAAGGTGCCCACCTGGGCCCACGTCCACTCGGGCCCTCGAGGCTGTGAACTCAACAAGCCACAGATGTTGCTCTCCGAACTCCCCACACAAACGTCAGCTCTCTGCCACCTACTGCTTCCCATCTTTTCTTAAGAGAACAAATTGATGGTTACCAGAGAGTAAGCACTTCAGAGGAGGGGTAGTTAGGCAGTTTGGTATTGACGTGTGTGTGTGGGTGTGTGGGTGTGTGTGGGGGGGGGG
>SJYX01013878.1:0-21985 GCA_006410675.1 Oreotragus oreotragus | reverse complement strand
TGTGGGTGTGTGGGTGTATGTGTGAGTGTGGGTGTGGGTGGGTGTGGGTGTGGGTGTGTGGGTGTATGTGTGAGTGTGGGTGTGGGTGGGTGTGGGTGTGTGGGTGTGAGTGTGTGGGTGTGTGGGTGTGTGGGGGGGTGTGGGTGGGGGTGTGTATGTGTGTGTGAGTGTGTATGTGGGTGTGAGTGTGTGTGAGAGAGTGGGTGGGTGTGTGTGTTCAGTCATGTCTCTTTGCAACCCCATAGACTATGTATACATAGCCCACCAGGTTCCTCTGTCCATGGGATTTTCCAGACAAGAATACCAGAGTGGGTTGCCATTTCCTCCTCCAGAGCATCGTCCTGACCCAGGGATCAAACCCTCGTCTCTTGTGTCTCATAAACTGGCAGGCAGATTCCTTACCGCTGAGTCAACTTGGAAGTCTCCCTGACGAGTACACACTGCTACGTTGAAAACGGATAACCAACAAGGATCTACCATGTAGCACAGAGAACTCTGTGATCAAGCCTCTGAACGTCCTTCTTAGCACCGTACATCTGGAAGCCTCTTTTTAAAAGCAAAAGATTTCCTCTCCTCACTGAGGCTAGTAATCACATCTGGAATGATTACATTGTCATATGCTCCAGACCTGTGCTCTCTGCCTAGTCAGAAAAGTAATTACAGCAACAGACTTCGGGCAGACCTGGACATACTACAGGAACCCAGGCCTGGAACACTGACCTGATTTCACCCAGCATTTCAAACAAACAACTCAGGGATGTGCGGAACTCTCAGTATTATTTTGACTTGGCAAGCAGGCCAGCATTTAGCTGTTGTCTCCAGATGGCTGGCACAGGCGAGGAGGATGAGAAATAGAGAAAGGGAAGAGGGGAAAGAGAAAAGGATTGAGGGGAGGTGGTCAGCAGAGCAAACGAAAGTTCTGCGAGGACCCCTGCCTGCTCTGCCAATGGCGAGGACCACGGAGGACCTCGTGGGACCTGGGGGCTCCAGCTGAACGTGCTCCAGCGTGGTCTGTTCTGTGCAGGAAAGTCCACCATTCACTCGCACTAGCCAGCCGAGAGTCTGGCGTGCCCCCTGCTTCCATCCTACTGCGGTTACTCACCTCTGTGATCACCATGCGCTTTCCATGCAAAGAAAATAGTGAGGACAAAATTGTGTGTGTGTGTGTGTGTGTGTGTGGTGCCTGAGCCTTTGCAACCTGGGCTGAAGCCTGCCAAACTCCTCCATCCATCGGACTCTCCAGGCAAGAATACTGGAATGGGTTGCCATTCCCTTCTCCAGGGGATCTTCTCGACCCAGGGATTGAACCCAGGTGTCCCACACTGCGGACAGATTCTTTACCTGGGAAGCCCATATGTCTCAGTAAGTTAACTTATTTATGTGTATACATAGTATATACACACACACGGGACTGGTCAGCATCTTAAAGGTGAGGCCATTTTCATCAACCAGGCTTACAATCCCAGGGTCCTACCCTGCCAGGGTCATCAGCCAGCACCTCGCCTCACCTTACCCCACCCTCCCTGCAAGCTCGCGAATCGCCAGCCTCCACGCAGGCACATTCACCCTCAGCCTCCCCCCGTGTGTCCTCCTCCTAAAATCCTGCTCAGGATTCAGCTCACCTGTCATCCCCTCTTACTCCTGGGATTTCTGTCCCCTGCTCCTTTAAATCGCTTCTGATATTTTTCGGGTTCATTTCGCATTTGCACAGCTCGTGCCCCTGGCCCTCTGGACTGTCCACTTCTTCCAGGCAGGACTTTTGCGGTGTTCACCTTTATTTTCCTGACAGGCTTGAAGCAGGGGTTGAGTGATGAGTGGGTAGCGACACTTTCTCCTTGACACACTGTGGCTGCACTGCCTTAGTGAAAATGAGCTCATGCATCCAGGTGTGAAACACTATTTTTCTCCACATGTTCATCATCTGCTAGATTCTAACATACTAAGGATTTAATTTACGTACGTTTGTCCACCTCCTCTCACTTTGCTGGTAAAGAATCTGCTTGCAGTGCTGGAGACCTGGGCTTGATCCCTGGGTTGGGAAGATCCCCTGGAGAAGGGAATGGCTACCCACTCCAGTATTCTGGGTCAGAGAATTCCATGGACTGTATATCCACGGGGTTGCAAAGAGTCCAGACATGACTGAGTGACTCTCACTTTCCACGAGGGCAGCGATTTCTCTTTTGTTCACAGTTGAGCCCTCAGCCACCAAGGTATAGTTGCTGGTAGACAGTAGGTGCTCAGCACATCACTGGTGAATGGATTGATTTATTTCAGCAAAGAGGAGCAAGAGGCATCTGAAAATCATCTCAGTCTACTTAAGAGTTTGCATCAAGGCATAAGGGAGTGAGATGAAAGAAAAAACCCCCAAACTGCTACCGTCCCCCGGGAAAGTTTGAGATTCCCCAAATCCCTCAACCAGAAAGCCTCTAAAGATCCCGGAGGCTTGCCTAAGGCATGTGAGCTGCCCCTAAGTGGGTGTCTGTCCACCTGCAGACCCCTGCCTCCCACCCTCTGGGAATACGCCACCACACTTCAGAGGCCCGCTCACTCCCCCAGGCCCCCACTTAATCACCGTCCATGTGTGTTCTGGGCTAACTTTTGCTATTTCTGCTTAGTTGCTAAGGCGTGGTCCAACTCTTTTGTGACCCCATGGACTGTAGCCCACCAGACTCCTCTCTCCATGGGGTTTCCCAGGCAAGAATACTGGAGTGTGTTGCCATTTCCGCCTCTGACCCAGGGACTGAACCCACGCCTCCTGCATTGCAGGTGGATTCTTTACCGCCGAGCCACCAGGGAGGCCCTTTGGGCTGACTTACGTGCCCCCAAAGTTTATATGCTGAAATCCTAACTTCCAGTGCCTCCCAGTGCAACTATGTTTGGAGATAAGAGTCTCCAGAGGTAACTTAGGTCATCTGAGGTCATTAGCATCGGCTGTGATCCCCAGTACCTGGTGTCCTTGTAAGAAGAGATCAGAACACACGGGTAGAAGACGGTCGTCCACCAGCCAGAGTGGCCTCGGAGGAAGCCAGCCTGTCGACACCTCAATCTCGGACGTCTAGCCTCCAGGACTGGGAGATTATCCGTTTTTCATGTTTAAGCCCCTCAGCGATGCTGCCCCTAGCACACCAAAACAATGTGGGAAAATCCCAAGGGAAACATGCTTTTGTTAAGGATCCTCCAGCTGAATGGAGGCCAGTAAACTGCTCGGTAAACGATATGATGTGGATGTAAAGTAAGGAGGCAAAAAGACAAGCAAACAGAGGCATAACGTGTTGACATTTTTTTATATTTGGTATTTATAAGTCTTTTAAAAAAATTTTTTTCAGGCCATGTTTTTCCTTAAAAAACAAACCAAAGAGGGGGGGGGAAAGCAACCAACAGCAATACTCTGTACAAGTATAACAAACATTAGAAATATGCATCATTCCAAAATAGTTACAAGAAAATTACAGTTTTAGAGTCCACATCAACACATCCTATTCACAGGTGCCCCCGAGGGGATAAAAAGCTACAGTATACTGAATACTCGACTGCTACACAGAGTCTGAAAATTCAGGACTTGGACTTTGGAGGCAAATCAACATCAGTCAACGAGGCTTGTTCAGCTCAGCAAGTGCAATCAAGCATTTCAAAAGGAAGCCAGGCTTTTTCACCCCCAGATGAAAAGCAAACGTGAATCAGCTGCATAGTCAGGCCCAAGCCCCAGGAGCCTCCGATTCTGTGATGCCCACATCCAGTGGTCAAGTATGCCAAAATCTAGCTGGTGGTTGTCACGTGGCCACAGGGAACCGACCTGCATTTCATTTCACACTGCTGCCAACCACCGCTAGACTTAACTTTGCAGACAAAAACGTCCTTGCTCTTGGAAGATTTTAGAGGCCGAAATCCCTCAAACCAGCTCAACCCACGCTGGCTGGCGTACTTCTGAATTTGTCAAATACTAAGCAGGGGCGATCACACCATCCCCATGACTCCACTAGACTCTGATTTTAACTCATCGCTCCTGGAACGGTTTGGGGCAGGAGCTCAAAAGAACCTTCTCTCTTCTGTGACCAGCCCTCAGCCCGCCTGTCCTTTATATTTACATGTTAATCTTCCCTTTTCAATCACTGTGCTATAAATACCCTCACCACCCCCCGCCCCGCCCCCTGGCCCGTTGCCAGGCCTCTTCAGGATGCGGAGAAGCATCGTGAATGACCTTCGTGTGACCTGCCCATTTGGAAGCCAGACCTGGCCACCGCAAGCCTTCCTCCTGGGACCGGGGGTGACGTCTGAGTGAGGCTGACCGGGCTACGGCCTGTTTCCCAAGCTCATCCCAGGCGGAAGGGAGGAGGGTTTCTGATCTTTGCATTTTTTACACCCATATGTTTCTGATTATTGTTGCTTTCATCTTTTAAAGGAGTTTCTGGAGTCAAGTCCTTCCCCCCGACTTCTCCAGGGCAGCAACAGTGACACGGGCAGGGTGCACGCCTACGTGGGGCCTGACAATACCTCGGCACTCACCAGCATGGCTTCCTGGCAAACTGGAGTGGAAAGGG
This sequence comes from Oreotragus oreotragus, assembly GCA_006410675.1. Lineage (NCBI taxonomy): Eukaryota > Metazoa > Chordata > Mammalia > Artiodactyla > Bovidae > Oreotragus > Oreotragus oreotragus. Next base: position 17,447 of record SJYX01013878.1, on the reverse strand, counting down.
GTGGGACCCCAGAACTGCCACCTGGACCGGGACCCCTGAAGAAGTTAGGGAGCTCTCCAAGATTGGCACGCGAGGGGTGGACTCGCGTGAAAGACTTGGAAGCCATCGCCCAAACCCAGCTTTACTCAGCAGCCCAGGATGGCAGGGTTTCCCTGATACAGGACCAAAGAGGACCCGGCCCGGCCTGGCCAGCCTGCTCCTCAAAGGGCCTGACACGGAATGAACTGCTTTCCACCACAGAGAGAGCAAAGGACATAGCCAAAAGTGCAATTCCATCTGGGAAGGAAGGTTCTCCCAAAACACATCATCTCACCTCTCCTCTCTTCCTTTCAGTACCTCAAAGGGAAAGGGAGACAAAAGACGTGTGGCCCTCGAGCCCGGCACTGACCCAAGAGCTCTCCGTACACTGTGGTCCCCCTCTGGAGCGCCCCATCCGTGCTCAAAGTGCCAGCGAGCCGGGGCGCAGGGCTGGGAGCCGGGCTCCCACAGGCCCAGGGTGACTGGGGCGCTCAGAGCAGACCCCACTCCCATTTCCAACAGGACACACCGTCCTACACTTACAGCAGGATTTATCACTGTGGGAAACAGCCACAGGACTTGAGGGACTTGACCGATCCTTCATAAGACCTTGAATACTTCATTGCTCATTGGAGGAGAAACTGAATACATCTTCAGAAGAGAACCTGAGCCACAATATAAAATAAAACAAAACAAGAAACAAATCCTTTCGTGTTAATTAATGCCTTGAGAAGTTTACAGATTATGTACCAATAAAATAAATCCACAGAGATTTGGAAACTCTCGGGGGATACACACCTGAAACCCAAATAACAATTAACAAAAATTAATCTACATTTAAAAAAAGTCAAAGTAATTGCAGCAGCAGCACAGTGAAAAAGAGGCTTTAAAAATAATAGTTACATCTTTGATACAAATTCGAACTTTTTACACCTCAGTTCCAAGGAATGACTGTTTTAAGAGTTTCGTATATATATATACAGTAGATATCGATATGTATCACCGCAGATACAGACTAAAGCCACTAGACTTTAAGAAGGGATTCATCTGACACCGTTTTCACACGGACGTGTTCACAGACTGCCACACTTTTAGAAACACACACACACACAGACACGGACACACAGAGACACATAAAATGCCAACCTGAGTAAAACGTTACTAAAAACCTAGAGCATCATGAGTCACTAAGTCACATATTGCACCTTTAAATAATCCTTCTTACCAAATACAGAAATGAGGGGAAAAAAGATAAAACAGGGACAATAAAAGATTATTGTGTCACCGAAGGGTTCCTCTGCTCACCCGACTCCCACCCCCCAAATTTTCAAGATGATAATTTAGTTTCCACTCTTGCTCAACCAGTGGGCAGAAAATGTGGTCATCAGAAATGTCTTTGGGGAAAAATAGGAGGGGGAAAAGGAACGAAAGAATAGAGCACAAAACAGGAGACGGGGAAGTGGGGGGTGGAGGCGAGATCTTCTCTAATCAAAGGAGAACAGGAATGTTACTGAGAAGGCTGAACCTCCAATACTAAACTACTGTTTAAATATTCCACATAGTCCAATTATGAGATTCAGTACAAAAATAGAGATATCTACTGAGTTTTGCCTGTGGAAGCATAATTCAGAAAAGGCACATGTTCAAATAGAAAACACAGGCGGAAGGGGTACCACATACCCCGCCATGTGATAATCATCCACAATTATGCATTTTCCATCAGCTAGATTCCAAGATACAGTAGGTAAAAATAGACCTCTGATACTTAAAATATATTCAACCCAACACAATCCTGGCTTTAGAGTGTGAATCATATAAAATAGTCTTTTTAAAAAAGAATGTCTTGTAAAAGGAAAAAAAAATCATAGCTCACTTTTCCTGGTATCCTGTAATTCTCAAGAGAAAAAAAAAAAAAAGTGAACTCATCCCATTGGTAATCAGGAATGCAGTTGATTTGCTCACCCGCCATCCACAGCCCCTGATAGCCCCAGCCCCTCATCTGTCATGCTTTACACGTGCAGCGTCACACTCTCAAATTAGTTCTAACAAAACAGAACAAAGAATTAGGATATTAGACATATAAAAACATGTCAACATCGGGGCGTTTCCCTCTGCTGTGGGTGTGACGGTCTGGTTAACTCCAGAAAGGTTCTCCTTTGGAATTAGGCAATGTAACCATTTGTCTTTCCAAACGTGGTTATGGGCGCAAGGTTCTCATAGATTGTCATTGCAGTTGTGTTCTGGTAGATAAGATCCGCTTTCGAGTCCTTCTGGGATCTGATAATATCCAAAACACACTGATTGAGGAAAACATACTGGTCCTGTTAAAAAAGAAAGAGGGGGGAAAAAAAGGAGCACCAAAGATTAGCACTCAAGGCTTTCTTAGATTTCCACCCTCCAACCCCACTCACCACCCCGCAAGCGAGCACTCCAAGTTCACGTGGACAAGGAGTAATTACATAGTGGGGAAACCTGAAACTAGAGGTAGCAAGGCTCTCGTCACTAATGAATATCAAGCAGAGGGGTGCACCCCACACACAGCTCGGCTCCTCAAGAAATACCAGAATCTTAAGGAAGGGCAAAGACAATATGTGGAGGAGCTAAGGCACGTGCATATTCAATCACCAAAATGCCCAACAGTTCCTATGGAGGATGTGAACAATAAGGAGTAAACTGATTCTCAACGAAAGGGGTGAAATAAAGGTGGCTGATCAGGGTTGAGTTGGGGGCTCCTATCCCTCAGGGGGCAGCGTGTAGAGACTGGGGCTATGATCAGGATCCCCACCCTTCAGACAAGCACATCAAAATCTGCAGGGAGCCATTAAAAAGAAGAGGTGTTTGCTGAAAGACATCCACAAACTTTAAGAGGAAAAAAAAATCATAGAACAGCATTACATATAAAATAGTTTCCAATGTTTCAAACATGCTCTAGGAAGGAACATCTGCAATATGCTAAAACATGAGTGAACTTGAGGACATTATACTAAATGAAATAACCAAGTCATTAAAAGGCAAAAAAAAAAAAAAAGGCTACTTATAAATTCTTCTCAAAAAAATGAAATGCGCTCCATGTCTGCACACAATACATTTTTTTAACGGATGTGCATAAAGAAGCCTATGAAGACCTATTGTTGCTGTTGCTCAGTTGCTAAGCCACGCTGCCACTTTATACCCCCATGGACTGCACACCCCAGGCTTCTCTCCACCGTCTCCCAGAGCTTGCTCAAACTCATGGCCATTGAGTCAGTGATGCCATCCAACCATCTCACCCTCTGTCATCCCCTTCTCCTCCCACCTTCAGTCTTTCCCAGCATCAGGGTCTTTTCTAGCGTGTCAGCTCTTCACATCAGCTGGCCAAAGTACTGGAGCTATGCAAACTGTAAACACTAACTACCTCTAGGGCACAGAATTGGAAAAGAAAAGGCAAAAGAGAAATATGTNATCCAACCATCTCACCCTCTGTCATCCCCTTCTCCTCCCACCTTCAGTCTTTCCCAGCATCAGGGTCTTTTCTAGCGTGTCAGCTCTTCACATCAGCTGGCCAAAGTACTGGAGCTATGCAAACTGTAAACACTAACTACCTCTAGGGCACAGAATTGGAAAAGAAAAGGCAAAAGAGAAATATGTCCTCTATATAATCCTGCACTAAGTCTTTTGATATGAACAAATGTATGCAATTTTCAAAATATTTTAAAAAGGGATGAGAACATCTGTAAACAGGCGTAAGATTTCTGTGCTTCCCAAAATCTAAAAGATGAGGAACTGTGACTCCATATAATTAGAGCATAAAAAAGAAGATCTCTCTGCCAACCAACACAGGAGGCGACTCCACTCTTCCCACCCCAGCCACCTGCTCACCCCACAGCACACAATGTATCCGAGGCCTCTAGAACATTCTCTGCTGGACTCAGAAACACAGCACCTCTTCACAGAGTTCTAAACTGGTTCAGGGTGACGGCCTGACACCAGATTAATATTCTGCTCTATCCTGGTCAGGATGCCTTCACCCTGACAGCTTTGAGGAGGGCTATTTCTCAATTCCCTTGTTGAGAACATGTCCTGAGTATGCTGCTTATCTGGAACATTTTAGGGAATACATAGAGCTGATTCACATTACCGTACACCAGAAACTTCCACTGTAAAACAATTATACTCCAACTTAAACAAATAAATAAATTTTAAATTAAAAAAAAAAAAAAAAAAAAACACGGACAGGAAGGGAGAACTGTCAAACACAGACACTGGCCTCACCTCTGTTTGCACCATTAAAGGCCTGTGCATGCGAAGGTCGTACACGATGCCGTACACGTCCACAGTGTTCTCGTTTTCTATCTGATAGATAAGACGGTCGATGGCAATGAACGTGCCCGTCCTTCCCACCCCAGCACTGAAAAAAAGGGTAAAGGAGAGGTCAGCACGGGTTGAGTGTGCTAAGCCACTCCAGTCGTGTCCGACTCTTTGTGACCCCATGGACTGTAGCCCACCAGGCTCCTCTGGCCACGGTATTCTCCAGGCAAGAATACTGGAGTGGCTTGCCATGCCCTCCTCCAGGGAATCTTCCTGACCCAAGGATCGAACCTGAGTCTCCTGTACCTCCTGCCTTGGAAGGCAGGTTCTCAGCCACTAGCACCACCTAGCATGGGTCACCTCTGCTGTAAAACTCCCACTTCCCCATTTGTACATGGATCCTGCTCTCCCCAGCTACCAGGCTTTGAGGGTCAAGGCCAGGACCATTAGCCACTGGCTTAATTAAAACCTCAGCAAGTCTGACCGTACTAGCTTGGAACTGGGACCCAAGTCCTAAAATTACTTTCAAATCAGATGCCCCAGATAAAACACCTTGTTAGAGGTCTTTAATCTCAGTCCCATCGAAGTTGCCACTGTATCCAGGATGGCAAGTTTCATCCATTTCAATCTGTTGCTCTCAAAGGGTAACAAAGTTCCCCCCCGTCTTCTATCCCAAAATCAATTCCTTTAGCTCCAAGCTAATCTATTGTTCTGCAGGAGGGGGTGGCAAAGTTTTCTCTTAAGGATCAGAAAGTAAAACATCATCAGCTTTGCAGACTCGTCCTGCCACTGCAGCGTGAAAGTAACCATGCTAATTCTAAGTTGCTTCAGCCATATCCGACTCTGTGCAACCCCACAGACGGCAGCCCACCAGGCTCCTCTGTCCCTGGGATTCTCCAGGCAAGAATACTGGAGTGGGTTGCCATTTCCTTCTCCAGAAAGTAACCATAGACACTATGTAACCAAAGGGACATGGCTGTGTTCCAATAAAACTTTACTGATGGAAACAGGCAGCCAAATAGATTGTGGTGATGGCTTCATGGAGGTATACTCANAGGCTCCTCTGTCCCTGGGATTCTCCAGGCAAGAATACTGGAGTGGGTTGCCATTTCCTTCTCCAGAAAGTAACCATAGACACTATGTAACCAAAGGGACATGGCTGTGTTCCAATAAAACTTTACTGATGGAAACAGGCAGCCAAATAGATTGTGGTGATGGCTTCATGGAGGTATACTCATCTCCAAACTTATCAGGTTGTATACATTCACTTACAGACAATTTTTGTATGTGGAAAACATATTTTTAAGTAAATAAAATGAACTAGAATTATGTATCTCAACACCATTAAACAGCAAATCAAAACGCTAAAGAAAACAGGCTGCAGAATGATTTATGCATTATAAAATCTAGTAAAAGTTTAAAGCTATATAAAACAATAGAGTTACCTACACATGCAATAAAATATAAAAGCATGCAAGGGAATAATACAGAGCAACTTTAGGACCAAATGTTCACCTGTGTAAGAAGGAGAATGTGATAGGAGGCTAGTAAGTAGAGACTTTAATTATAACTGTAATGCATTATTAACAAAAAGAAACATATATGGTATCATGCTGAGCTTTGTTAAATTATTTTCTGCATTTTTATAAGGTTGAAATATCTCAAAGGGAAATATTATAAATAAGAAATAAAATACATTACAATGTTTTTTAAAATAAAGTTAGCTGACCAAATCTGACCCATAGGCTATCGTTTGCCAATCCCTGTTCTAAAGTCTCAAGGTTTAGGGAATAAATCCATTGTCCCATATCCAAACCTTCTTGAATTTATAAATACCTACTGCATCCCCTCTCAGGCTTTTTTCTTTTTTCAAAAGTGTCCATATTTATGATTACTTTTAAAATCTGTCACATATGCATACCTGCAATGCACCAGTATTGGCGACTCAGGAGGACTCTGCTTCATGTAGTCACGAACAAGGTAGCGGAAATTGATGAGCAGATCGGTGGTGTCAGGAACACCGTGGTCAGGCCAGGAGGTGAAATGGAACTGACGCAGAGGGTGACTCTCACTTGTCGGAGTCTAAAAACCAAGCAACAAGGTTAGAGCCAGAGAGAAAGGTGAGCTAGATTGAGCCATGCCTGAAGGCTGAACTGCATGGGACAGCTGAAAAGCAGCTCAGACGTGCTTATGACTACAAATTAGAATTGTACGTTGGTAAAATAGCTAATAAAGTGCTTACACGGACTGCAAATCCATATAACATGCCAAGCAGGAGGGCTTATTATCTCCCTTTTAAGAAGGGGAAACAAACTTTCCAAGTTGTAAAGTGACAGTCTCTGACACTCAGCTCAGAGGCAGAAATCTCATATCCTTCAGTTTTGAGTTCAGAATCTTCCCTTTTTACTGCAGTCCCCTGCCAATAGTGCACTCACATTTTTATACCTACACCTCCTCAGAGCTTCATTAACCCCCATCCCTGAGCCCAAGGGGGAATGTCACCAGCCAGAAATAAATTTATGCAAATGTAACTATGATAACCAGTGCCTTCAGGGCAAGAACTGTCTCATAATTCACATGTCTTCCAAAGAATTTTGGCTTCCCTGATAGCTCAGCTGGTAAAGAATCTGCCTGCAACGCAAGAGACTCTGGTTCAATTCCTGAGTCAGGAAGATCCATTGGAGAAGGGATAGGCTACCCACTCCAGTATTCTTGGGCTTCCCCTGTGGCTCAGATGGTAAAGAATCCACTTGCAATGTGGGAGACCTGGATTCGATCCCTGGGTTGGGAAGATCCTCTGGAGAAAGGAAAAGCTACCCACTCCAGTATTCCGGCTTGGAGAATTCCATGGACTGTATAGTCCATGGGGTTGCAAGAGTTGGACATGACTGAGCAACTTTCACTTTCCAAAGAATTTAATAAATTGATAAGCAAACAGCAAGCATCACGTAAATATTTAGAACTGTAGGGGTTTGAGAAAGGACTCTCTCCCCAAAAAAGACATCTATTGTCAGCTTCAGATAGACAATAGAAAGTGAAGCTCATTATAACAGAGTTAGTTGTGACACAGACTGCCTTCCTACAGTGGACCAAAGCACGCACCTTTAATTATCAGAACCCTTCCCTGGCTGAACCATTCCCATTCCCGAGTCAACTGTACTCACTATGCCTACACCTGGGGACTGACCTCATCTGTGCACACTACACCTGGACGGCAGGCATTTACTCAATGACAACTACCCTTTGAAGCATATTTATTTTCTTTTTTAATATATATATATATATATCAGGAACTCCCTGGTGGTTCAGTGGCTAAGACTCCGTGCTTCCAATGCAGTGGGCCTGGGTTTTGACCCCTGGTCAGGGAACTAGATCCCGCATTCCACAACTCAGACCCAGTGCAGCCGCATAAATAAATAAATGTTTAAAAAAAGAAGAATGCTTCTCCTAGATTTCGGATTATTTCTCTAGGACAGATTCTCAAGCTTGAAACCAGCAGATCAAAGAGGAACAGATATTTTTATGCCTTTGATATAAACTATAGAACGCTATACTGATTTACACGGCCATCAAAAGATATCAGAGTCACCCATGGCAGTGATTCCATTTTTAAATACCGTTTAAAAATAAAAAGGACATATACTGACTTCTTAGAATGCCTACACAATTTAACTGCATTTGTCTTCATAACTTTTGAGGGGAAAGGAGGCCATATGGATATGTCCTGAACTCCTATTAACGTAACTGTCATCATAAACTATTTCAACAGCAAATGGACACTCCTGATGTCAAATTTCCGACCAAACAATCCAAAAGGGCCTTGATCTGTAAGAAAAACTCTATAAGCAGGTCACCTGGAAGGGGAAGAAAAGAGGTTAAAGATGCTGAGCCATGCTCCTAAGATTCGTTTAAGAATAATTTATGAAACTCTGAAGCAAGCAAAGCCAACAGGTTGCATTAGAGTATATGCAGATACAGATTGTTACATTCTATAAAGAAGAAAGCAAAACTATTTTCCTGATGCATAAAAAAATGATTTATAGCAATATCAACCTAAAAGTGTCACCCCAAAAGTAACTTATGCTCATTTTATATGAGATCTATGCCTCTTGACTTCCTACTTACATTTTTCACTGTGAAGTCTCTGACGGTCCATTCTGGAAGAACAATTTCAGACGTCATTGCCACCGTTATGTCCCCGTAATCCTGAGCCTGCTTGGAGGGCCAGTACTCCTCACATTTGGTCTAGGATAAAATGCAAGCACTCAGATCACCCTGTCTGCCATCACTGAAACCTCACAGGAGATGAGATATTAAAACCGAGCATCAGAGTCTGAATCCAAGCCTTATGTGGGTTCTGCCTGATCCCTGAAATTTTGTATTTTAATTTTCAATTCCTACCAACTTTATAAATTTGGGGTCTTCCCATAAAAATCTAGATTTCTGGTTTCTCTTGAGAAATCAGAAGACCTAGCCAACACTGAGCCCCCATTTCTACACAGAAACTGACTTGCAGCTGAGCAGCCACTGTTCCTTCACAGGGGACCCTGTGCCCCCCTGGCTCCCCAGCGCTACAGCAGCCCTTCCACCAACTGTTCACTGAACTAAACTTCTCCACATGCAGAAGAAATGAGAGCTTTTCTCAAGACTTTTAGATACACACTAACTCCAGCAAAAATATGGACACCAAAAAAAAAAAAAAAAATCAGATTAAATCATTTTGGGGTCTTTGATTTTGACAGCCAGTGTGTTCACTGGCTGTCAAAATGTGAACAGAAATAAAAAAGAAGAAACAACCACTCTCTGAAAGTATCTGAATCCCTGCTTGGTAACTGACTTTTTTAAAAATGAGAAGTTTGTTTTGCTTTAAAAACAGATGCCTGCTTCTCAACTCCAGAGATGTTAACTCTAGCCCAGAGATCTGTATTTATTAAATGATCCCAGCTTCTGCTTTTTAAAAACTCCTAATTTGTAGAAAATCAGAAATACCTCATGGGCTTCCCTGCTGGCTCAGACAGTAAAAAATCCGCCTGCAATGCAGGAGACCTGGGTTCGATCTCTGGGTCAGAAAGATCCCCTGGAGGAGGGCATGGCAACCCACTCCAGTGTTCTTGCCTGGAGAATCCCCACAGAGGAGCCTGGCGGGCTTCAGTCCATGGGGTCACAAAGAGTCGGACATGACTGAGCGACTATGCACAGCACATAAACACCTCATACTCAAATAAGAAACTGACTTAAATGGTACCTGATGTCAGCACTTGGTGAAAGCTGAGAAGAAGGAAACTCTAACCTATGCCATTTCGTTTTCTTCATGAAAGAGTAAGGTTCACCTCTGACATTTTTTGAGTTAATTCATGTTAAAAGTCATATTGATTTTGATGTGATTTTTCTCTTTGTTGAAACCAACTGAAAACCAATAATTTAAGTTGTTCATGATATTAGTAACTTTGCCAAATGATACACTAAATAAATTTTATTGGTTGATGCCAAAACAAATCCCGGCTTCTGGACCACTGGTCCAAGAAAGAGCACAGGACTGGGGAATACGCTGGCTTGGAGTTTTTGCCTAAGTGGGTCTCTTATCAGCTGGATTTACCCTGCTAACTTGTGGGCAAGTTCTTAAACTCTAAGCTTCCATTTCCCCATCTATAAAATAGTAACATCTCCCAGGGTTGTTAGAGGGAAAAATAGCATATATGGAGAATCTAGTGGAGGTAATAAGTCAATTACAAAGGAAATCAACCCTGAATATTCATTGGAAGGACTGATGCTGAAGCTCCAAAACTTTGGCCACCTGATGTGAAGAGCCAACTCACTGGAAAAGACCCTAATGCTGGGAAAGATTGAGGACAGGAAGGGAAGTGGGCAACGGAGGATGAGATGGTTGGATGGTATCATCAACTCGTTCAACTGGTAAAGAATTCACCTGCAATGCAGGAGACCCCAGTTCAATTCCTGGGTTGGGAAGATCCCCTGGAAAAGGGAGAGGCTACCCTCTCTAGCATTCTGGGCTGGAGAACTCCATGGACAGAGGAGCCTGGTGGGCTACGGTCCATGCAGTTGCCAAAGAGTTGGACACGACTGAGCAACCTTCGCTTTCACACTTTTCACACACTGACTCAATGGACATGAGTTTGAGCAAACTCTTGGAGATAGTGAAGGACAGGGAAGCCAGGCGTGCTGCAGTTCATGGGGTCGCGAAGAATCAAGCAGGACCTAGCATCTGAGTAACAATAGGCTCCCTTCTCCTCTCACTTAGTCATTAACATCCACTTCCTCCCAGTGTAAGATGCACGAGGGCCCTCGAGCCGCAACTGCTGAGCCCATGAGCCACAGCGAAGACCCAGCACAGCCAAAAATTAATTCATTTCTTCTTTAAAAATGAACAAGGGCCCATTTAAATTTGTCTTGCTCTCCATTAACTATGTTGTTTTCATTTATCTAACAGATATGTAAGAGAATGTTCCATGTGTGAAGCCTTGGGTTCAACAGCACCATAAAGCTTATTTGCACACAATAAGCAGTGGCCTTTCATTTGCATAATAACCTGCTCTCATGTCAGAAGCAGGTACAGAACCCAACCTTCTGCATCACAAATAAAGCAAAGATGGGAACCATCTCTGATTGCTCTTTGTTACCTCTGCCTTCTCCATCCCCAACCCCCAGCACAGAGCCTTACACACGCACTTGGGGCCAGACACACATCTGCTCAATTAAAATGAAAGAAAAGAACAGGGAGAGAAATGATGCCTATCAGGTTCCCACCCTCCCTGGGATAGTGCGAGCGCCCTGGAGCAGCAGCACCAGGAACCGGCAGAAATGCAGCTCTGGGGTCCACCAGAGACCCTGCAGGCGGAAACCCTCCAGGTGACTCCAAGGCACGTTAATGTTTCAGAATCACGGGCTTAGGGATTGACTCCCACCCTATTCTTCAAGTAACAGACCTACATGAAAAGACTCACAGGGCACGTGAGGTCCTATTCCTCAGGCATGGACTTTTCTGAAGTTAGCCCATGGTTTTCAATTCCCCTTGGTTTATTTGTGGAAAAGTGAAAGTGAAAGTCACTCAGTGGTGTCCAACTCTTTGCAACCCCATGGACTGTAGCCTGCCAGGCTCCTCTGTCCATGGGATTTTCCAAGCAAGGACCCTGGAGTAGGTTGCCATTCCCTTCCCCAGGGAATCTTCCCAGCCCAGGAATTCCCAATCTAAGCCTGCTGCATTTCAGGCAGATTCTTTACCATCTGAGCCACTAGGGAAGCCAAGGGATTTTATCACTAGAGGAAATCTTATCCTTGATGGGGGGATTCCAGGCCGTCACAGGGGAGAGGGAACTTCTGAGATTTAGCAGAGGATAAGTTGGAGATTTTGCAGAAAGAAAGGGTTCCGATGCTAAAAACTCAGTTTGAAAATCACCGAGTCATTCAAGTTGGTCACCTCACAGGTGCAGCGGGTTGCTCGGAGACAGGACAGGCTGGCTCCCGTTCACAGAGCTGCTGGGGACTTCCCTGTGGTCTAGTGGCTAGGACTCTGTGCTTCCAGCGCAGGAGGCATGGGTTCAGTCCCTGCTCAGGGAACTAGGAGGCCACATGCCACGGGGCACGACCGAAACAGTGCATTAACACGGAGCTGATGAAGCACGGAGCTGCACGGAGTTCTCTGCTGCACTAACCCAAACCTTGATGTCCATTAACTCCAGCAGCAGTGACTTAATGTACAGAGCACATTCTTCTCTCCATAAAGAAGGTAACAATAACACAGATTTTTTTTTTTTTTTAACTTTTAGAGGAGAAAAAGACAAAAGCACATTTCTAAGAATAGAACTGCTAATGCTTGGAGGAGTGCTTTTAAAAAAAAAAATAGGTTTTAAAACACCCTCCACCACAGTAACTATGAATGAATGGACTGAACTGAATAAAAATAACATTACGTACCCTTCCCTGTTCAACACATTTGGTCAGCATGACAATGGCATAGACATTTTTCTCCCAAACCATACGCCAGAAATCTTTCAGAGTGTTGGGCAGAGGTCCTTGTGTGGCAATGAAGTCTTCTTTGGAATGGTAGCCCTAGAAAAAAAAAAAAAGCAGCACCGAGTCAATCTCAGAGGCAGAAGAGGAGCCCCCAGGACCTCCTGCAGCCAGCCAGCACGGCGAGCCCCGCTCCCCACTCACAGGCATGTAGTTGGCGTTGATGTAGTCGTCAGTGGAATGGGTCTGAACTGAAAGCTTGACACGGGAAATGTCATCTGTGACATTCAAAGAGAAGAGTTCCACGTTAGGATATGGAATAGAAGATTTCATCTCAGAACAGAGAAGCAAGTGCAAAACGGCAACGCAGGGGCTCATCACACCTTGACGCTGCGTGGCTCAGTGTTTTAGATCCACGGCCTTATTGCCTTCCTGCCGTGACCAGATATGACCGTGGCACAGAGAAGCTGCATGATCCCTGAGCAGAGCCAGCAACTGGCAGAGCCAGGGTTCTAACCTTGACAGTCTGGCACCGCCCAAGCTCTGAACCACTCCAGACCACCTTCTAGATGAAACTAACTACTTCCTTCCTTGGGTGTATGCCACAAGCCAGGGAAGGCCCTCCACAGTTATTTATCCCTCATAACCATCCTATGAGCTTCTGTCCCCATTTTACAGATGAGAAAACTGAGGGTCAGAGAGGCTAAGTGATTTTTCCAAGCTCTTTCATCTGGTGAGTGGCAGCCAGAATTCAAACCCAGTGCCCTTTCCACTATGGCAGGGTAGATCCTCAGGGTAGAAAGTTAAGCCTTTCACGTTTTCCCTATTCTCATTAAAAAGTTGTTATAAAAAGATAGTGCCAAATGCAAGAATAAACTGAGCACCTAAGACTACTGTAAGTGGTATGTGTGGAATCTCAAATGTGACACAAATGAACTTATTCACAAAACGGAAACAAACTCACAGAGTAAACTGGTGTGTTGATGTTCCTGTCAGGCTACAGACATGGTCAATCCTCAAAACAGGGATGAATCCAAATATAAGTCACATCTAGCCAAGGAATGTACTCAGCCAACCAGAGACATGTCTGGACAAGCAGAAAGCGTCGCTCCCTGCTTGGCCTCCACCGCTCCCCTTTTGTTCCAGAACTGTGTTTATGTCGGAATAAAGGGGCATAGACGGGCTGTGAGAGCAGAGGGGCTCAAAGCACAGACTGTGGCCCTTTCCCTGCAGGAAACGGCCAGACCCAGTCCAAGTCTGGTCCCACCACGACTCTCAGTGGGACTTCAGACCAATCACTCAGCCATTCTGTGCTTTTTTTTTTGCAGAACAAATATCCTAGTGCCTACTCTGTAAGGCTATTGTGAGGCTGAATCCAACGGCTTACCCCTAGACGCGGTGCTGAGCACACAGTGGGTGACTGATGGATGGCTGTGGGAGTGGCTGGTTAGTATCCTGACTCCTCTGCCCTCTGCTCTTAGAGACGTGACCTCCAAGATGGGGTGAGAAAGGGAAGACGCGGGAAACACAACTTACAGGGCAGAACGTTGTTATAGCGATTCTTTCCTCTGTTCTCAGCCAGTTCAGCTGCATACTTAGGCAGGTTAATTCCAATAAGCTTCAAATCCTGAAGGCAGACCATAAGAACCGCTCATTCACTCCGTGTCCAGACAGTATTCACACGGCACAAAGAGTAAAGCAGAATAAAGCGGGAATGCACAGATGTTATGGGTAACACTGCATCTCCACAAAGACATAGCAGTTCTCAGCCCTGGTACCTGTGAACACAGCCTGGCTGGAAATCACAGCTTTTGTGGAGGTAAATCAAGATAAGATGAGGTCATACGACAGAGGGCGGGGCCCTTAATCCAGTATCACTGATGTCTTTTCTTTTTTTTAATTTATTTATTTGGTTATTCCAGGTCTTAGTTGCAGCACGCAGGGTCTGTTTTTATTTGCGGCATGAAGGATCTTTAGTTGCGGCATGAAAACTCCTAGTTGCAGCATGTGGGACCCACTTCCCTGATCAGGGTTTGAACCTCGGCCCCCTGCACCAGGAGCACAGAGCCCTAGCCACTGGACCACCAGGGAAGTCCCTGATACGTTTATAAGAAGAGAAAAGACGCAGAGATAGAGACACATAAGGGAGACACGTAAAGATGGAGGCAGGAGACTTCCCCGGCAGTCCAGTGGTTAAGACTCTGGCGCTTCCACTGCAGGAGGCATGGGTTCAATCCCTGATTGGGGAACTAAGGTCCTGTATGCCATGCAGCACGACCAAAAAAAACCTTCTCTCTTCCCTCGAAGAGGGCTACCTCTTACCCAAAGCTTCACCATAAAACAGAAACAGGCAGCTTCCCAACTTTCAGGAAAAACATAAAGCAAATAAAACTACGACACTCAACAAGCACATACTTCATATTCTTCTGCAAACCCACAGTTGGAGTCAGCTTGCTGTTTCTTGAAGTAGGCCTCAAAATTCTCCACTTTGATTAACTTGGATCTAGGGAAAAAAACAACGTGTCAGATTGGCTGCATTCAATCAAGTTCACACTCAAGATAGAAACATGAAACTTTTTTAAAAAAAGCAAAATGTGTACTCACCTTTTAGGTCTTCACCATAGAAAAGCAAAGAAAAAAAAAAGACAATTAGGGGAAAAAAAAATGACTCAACCATAACTCCAGAGATTTTCCCCAAAGAAGAAAACCTATAGTATAAGGGCAGGGGGTGGTTGGTGTAATTCACAAAACACTGAAATGTGAATCAGGAAATCTGACTTCTAGACCCTGTTATATAACTGAGTGGCTTCCTGACTCTGAGCAAGTTCTCTCCTCCTAGACCTTGAATAACTATGTTTTTAATCACAAAATATACATTTATTGGCAGAATACGGCAAGTATAGTTCTACTTGGCATGGTAGAACGTGGCAAGGAAGCCAGCTTCAGGAGACAAGTAAACATGGGTCCTTGCAGGATAACAACGCTAATAAGAACTTCTGGACGATCAGGTCCAAACGTGTCAATCTGGAAAAATGGCAGCGGTTCCCATCAAAAAAAAAAAATCTCAGAATAGTCACTGAACAGACTGGGGGGTTAAATGTCTTAAGGCTCATAAATGTAGAGACTTACTTAATTTGAGAAAAGGTCACATCATTGTTCTTTGCATCTTTCCTATTTTGAAAGAAAAACAGACCCATTAGATCAAAACAGCTCAGTACTGTGCTTTGTTCCCTGTGTATCTACAAGACGCTTCTCCCCTGAGCCTTAGTTCGTACAGCACATCAGATCCTGTTCACAAACACTGAAGCTTAATGGTCTAAACCCGTGAAGTTACTCGATTTTATACCATCTAAAAGTATCACAGGATCCTACTCAAGCAACTTGTAGGAATTCTCTGAGTAAATACAGATCAGCAGCATCGCCCTATTATACAGTCAAGCTCACTATTTCGTACTCTGATTTTTGGGGGTTTTTTTTTGTTTTTTGAGTAAGCCTTTCTGAAAAAGTTACTATAATAAACCAGAAAACATGACTAGTGCTGGTGAGGGACCAGGGACCAGGAGGGTAGTGGGGTTGGGGGGAGGGACCTGGAGCTCTTCTGTATTGCTGACTAAACCCCATATTGGTATTAAAAAAAAAAAAGATAAAACTCTGGAAGGCAATTTTGCAGTATGTATTAAAATTAAAAATATGCATACCCACTGACCCAGCAACTACCCAGCTTGGAATCTGGCCTAAAGGAATAACGATGATTGTGCCCAGATTTACACACAAGGATAAGTAACAGTGGCAAATAAGGAAGACACAAAAATGTCAGAAAACTGGTTGAATAATTTCCATACAGCTGAACACTCAATAGCCACTTAAAATGAAGATCTGAAGCTGTCCGCCATGTCTTAAGAACAAAAGCAAGCCAGAAAATAACACGTATAATATGATTGCTTGTGGGTGTGTGTATTTATGTGAGTTTTGTAATCACATCCGTGTTAAGAGCAGTTTTCCACGGTGTAAGTACGGGCTATTTCTTGTCTTTCTGTTTTTTATTGTTGCTTTTGTCATAAGTTTGTATAAGTTTACTTTAACAAGAAACGATAAAGCTGTTTTTGACCCCTCCCTCAAAAAAAAAAAAAATAGAATGTAATGCAAAAAACTGGAACACAGGCACTGCCTATCGACCCAGGAGGGCAAGGCGGCAGAGAAAAGCAGGTACAGGACGCATCAGAAGCTCCGGGCCAGGAGGAAGCCCGGGGCACAGACGCACCGCAGCGCGCTCACTCAGGCCCTTGCTCAGTCAGTTGATAATACGTGTAGCGTGTTATTATTAGCATAAGCAGCGGTCACCTTTTCTTCCTCCAGAAGATGAAGCCTCCCACGGCCACGATAACCAGGGCACCAAAGATACAGCCGAACACTGCTCCACAGATGACGCCTGGGGAAAGTCCACACGGGAGGCACGTCAGGAGGCGCTCACAGCCAGACACACGGACAGCGCGTGTGTGTCGGGGGAGGGGGTGTGTGTGGCAGAGGGCGGGTAATAGGTCTGGACATAAAACGTGTGTCTGTGTCTATGTGTGGTATATCTGTGTGTGGTGTGTGTGCTGTGTGTGTCTGTGCGTGTGGTGTGTGTGTGTCTGTCTCTGTGTATCTGTGTCTGTGTGTGTGGTGTGTGTGTGGCAGAGGACAGGTAAATAGCTCTGGACATAAAATGTGTGTGTGTGTCTGTGTGTGTCGAGGCAGTGTGTGTGTGGTATGTCTGTGTGTATGTCTGTGTGTGTAGTGTGTGTGTGTGTGTGTGGTGTGTGTCTATGTGTGTGTGTGTGTATGTTGTTGGGGGGGCAGAGGACAGATAAATAGCTCTGGACATAAGATGTGTGTGTATGTGTGTATGTCTGTGTGTGTGGTGTGTGTGTATGTCTGTGTGTGTGTGTGGTGTGTGTGTCTGTGAGTATGTGTGTGTGTGTGTGGCAGAGGACAGGTAAATAGTTCTGGATATACAATGTGTGTGTGTGTGTCTGTGTGCAGTATGTCTGTATGTCTGTGTGTGTATCTATGTGTGTGTCTGTGTGTCTCTGTGTGTGTCTGTGTGTGTGTGTGGTCTGCATGTGTGCATATGTGGTGTGTGTATCTATGTATGTGTCTGTGTGTGTGTCTATGTGTCTGTCTGTGTGTATGTC
>SJYX01013877.1:130343-169170 GCA_006410675.1 Oreotragus oreotragus | reverse complement strand
GCTCTGCCAGTCCTCAGAAAGCAGACCGGGAGGGAGAAAACACCTCGTTTGTTGTACTTTCTTGAGAAAGCTGACCTGTCCCCAGGCTGGCAACAGCCCATGAAGGACACGCTCGGTCTAAGGGCAGTTCATTTGGCTGCTGCCCAGGGAGCTGTGAGTGGGTCTCTCATGAGAAGTTTGCCAAAGAGATAATACATATGAATTAGACCAGTAAGACTGTCTCGCTAGTAGAGCATGACTATAAAAAATTTAGAGAGAATCAACAATTGGATGAAAAACAAAAAATGATGGGAACTGAGAGAAAATTGTATTACTGGAATCTATGAGACAGAGGAAATCATTGGTCAGTAGAAACTAGGGCAGCCACGAAGTAGAGAAGTGGGCAGTGCAAGGTCAGTCAGGAGCAACAAGAGAAAAGAGATAGAAACAGGCTGCTGGGGGAGACAGGCATGAATCAAAGAATCACAGATGAATGTAAAGTTGCAACTCTGATGAGGGTGGTGACGAATGCCATGTGGTGTTTGAGAGTCCGCAGTGGAGAGCTTAGACCAAGTCTGAGGAAAGCAATGCGTGATGAGTGAGCTGAGATCTGAAAGATAGACAAAGGTTACCAAAATAAAGAGGAGGGAATTCCGCACCCAGGAAACAGATGCAATGGTCCTATAGTTTGTAGACAAAACAGAATGGTTGAGAACCAGCAAAATGTGGTTGAGGGCAGGGCAAGACAGAAGGAACAGTGAGTAGATTGTCTGAAAAACCGTAAGTACGGGGATTGGAGAATCCAGCATTGAGTGCTTGGGAAGAGGAGCTTAAAAGGGAGACAAAAGCAGGAGCAATTAGGGAAGGAAAAGTCAGGAGAACTGGCATTCACTGGCGTTATTGATATTGTGCTCATGGATAACTTTTGCTGTGAGGGTTCCTAGCTGGGACTTGGTTTTAAAGAAACAGTTAGTGGCAGGTATACTTTACTTTCATTCATATGGACTTTTAGTTTCCTGCCCACCTTCTTGAAGCAATAAGCTCTCTTCCGTAAAATTTCAGATTTGCAACATGAATCCAAGAAAAGGACTTGGAGAGGTGTAGAACCATTTGCATAAGTTTTATTTTNGTGAGGGTTCCTAGCTGGGACTTGGTTTTAAAGAAACAGTTAGTGGCAGGTATACTTTACTTTCATTCATATGGACTTTTAGTTTCCTGCCCACCTTCTTGAAGCAATAAGCTCTCTTCCGTAAAATTTCAGATTTGCAACATGAATCCAAGAAAAGGACTTGGAGAGGTGTAGAACCATTTGCATAAGTTTTATTTTGTGCTTTAAAAAAAAAAAAAAGAATTGTTTTGGAACATGCTGAAGTGTCTTCTGGTACAGAGAGGAAGCTATTTGAAGGATAGAACTAGAAGTAAAGAAGAAAAATATTTGTCATTACTTTAAAAAAATTTCTTCATCCATACATTGAAACAGTGTGTGCTTAGGAAGATGAGAACATAGGAGCAGGGGTATTGTGGATCAGAAAATAGGGGCTAGACTATGACTTGCTTAAAGAAGGTGATTCAGATACAAATGAACTTATTTACAAAACAGAAACAGACTTATAAAAAACAGACTTATGGTTACTAAAGGGGAAACATTGGGGGGATAAATCAAAAGCTTGGGATGAATGTACACATACAACTATACATCAGATGGATAACCAATGAGGATCTGCTATATATTAATAGCACAGGGAACGCCACTCAATGTTCTGTGATGACCTATGAGAAACGAATCTAAAACCAGATGTATATATGTACATGTATACCTGAATCAATTTGCTCTATACCTAAAACTAACACAGCATTGTAAATCAACTATACATCAGTAAAAAAAAAAAAAAAAAANAGATGGAAAAGGACCCAGGTCAGGGGAGCTCCACCGGGGTCCTAGCCGCACAGCAAGCTCATTGTCATAGGTGCTGGGCATTACCAGGCATAGTGATTTTCAAATATTTTCTCATATTACCCTACTAGGTGGAAGGCCAAGATATGACATAGATCCGAGCAGAGCTGTCTGGTTAAGGCGAAAGTAGGAAGCTCCCACTGCAGACCCAGGGAAGCCAGTTTGAAGCTCCCCAATGGCGTGCAGCAGCACACACACACACACCCTTTTTTTTTTTTTTAATTTGGAGCACAGTCAGCATGCCAGAGCCTGTCCTGAGTGGATTCCTCAGACCACCCCTACCGCCACGTCCTGGAAGTCAGGGAGGGCCATGGCCTTTGTCCACAGATGGGTGATCCGTCTCCTAGTAGCTAATCAGCCACCCCTAAGCCCAGTTGGGAAATGGCAGAGCTAGGACTTGAACCTCAGTGAAACCCCCGGAGGCCCTTTCAGTCCTATTTGGGGTCAGACCTACAGGATGTGCCTCCTTTTATGATGTCCCCCTTGACTGTCCGTGTTAGGAAGAGGGTTAAACTTTATGCTGTTATGAAAGTGGGAATTTGAAATCAGTACATGATAAACCTTTCATCTTCCCTGGACTGTGTTCCATTCAGCACTCAAGTATTCTATACCTTCTCTGCACAGCAACTTTTGTGATCAAAACTGACTGGTGGGATCCTTTGGGGTCTGATTTGTCCAGGGCTAGGTTTCAATGGGCCTCTCTGGGGGAGATAAGGTCTGTTGGTATCAGTGGTGGTCACTGATGTGAGGCTGACCCTCACAGCCACGTCCATGGTGGGAAGGTCCTGGTGAGTGCCCTGCATCAGGCTTACTCATTTCAGTGTGTCTATCTGATGTGGACAGAGCCTGGTGGGACCTGCCCCGGGACGGTGACTTCCTAGCCCAGGTCTTGTCCCCACACTGCCACTGTCCCCACCGAAGGAGCCGCCTTGAGAAACCCACACTTACCCCAGGGGCGCTGCTGTCACCCTTAGCAGTTTAGCTTTGGGAACTGCTGGAAGCTCATTCTTTTGCTTTTCCTCAGTGGACCCAAAGCTTCAGTTTTGAGGACAGAGTACTGTGTTTTGAATCAGGTAGATTATCAAATCGGGGGCAATGCTTTGAGGGGAAAAACAAGATGAGTCCTGCCAAGTCTCGAGACTCGCTCTCTCTGGTGGCTTGAAAACTCGATTTGAGGTTGCCAGCAAGGGTCGGGGAGTAGACGGCAGTTGTGGAAAAGCTCTGCAGGCTCTTCCAGTGGCTGCTTCAAAGCACAACTCTGATTGTTTCCAAGGTGGCCTTGGGTCCCCTCGCAGCTGCTGCTGTGAAGGAAACTCCAGCACACTCTCCCAGCTGCTCCAGGCTGACAGTAACTGGAGAATTTCCAGGTGTAGAAGGGCAGGGCCCCCCATACCTGGGGTGTGTCCCCTTCCAGCCAGCAGTGTTGACCTCGAGTGCTCACTTCTCTCATTGCTGCAGAGCAGCTAGACCCAAAGTCCCTAAGCTTCACGCCCTCTCAGGTACTCCTCACTAACGGCCCTGGCACTCTGATGTCACCCCCACCTCCCACCCTGCATTCGCCTTAGAGCCGGAATACCTGAAAGGCTTCACAAAAGCACAGTGATAACAGACGGAAGACAGTCCAGAGCCCAGGCCAGATTCAAGTGCAGTTTATGCATCTGGAGCCAGGGCCTCTAGCAGTCTGTGCCTCCAAGCCCAGCCACTTGGGAATGACTTTAAAACGTGGACAGTCTTCACAGGCCAGATCCAGAAAAGCCAACCCATGAGTCCTGCCATCCAGGCTCCACCTCCTTTGCTTTCCCCTGAGCAGATGGTGGACACTGGGGACACCCGTCCCCACAGGGGAGACACAGGACTGTGACTTCAGTGGGAGGTGTTGCATCGCAGGGTAACGCACAGGATCCTGCCCCTGCCCCCACCACCCCCCAAGTCTCCATCTCCCTTCCCTCTCCCACTTTCCTCTGGGTCTTTCCCACAGTCCGCTTTCGTGAGGGCCATGTGGGGCTGAGTCCCTGCCTTCCCTAGGGAAAGTTTTTAACTTGGTCAATCAAGACAGTCAGACTTCTTACCCTCTTGACACCAGAACATCCTCTGCGTGGGCTTCCTGGCCTAGCTAGCCTCCATGCTGTGTTACACAGGAGGGTCGCATTCCAGACCCTCCCTCCCAGCACATTCCTGCTGATCACTGAGGGTGGCCTCTGTGCCCGCCTCATCACCCCTCCAGGCCAGAGTAGCCCTCCAGCCCAGGGCCCTGGCCTCCGTTCGGGTTAATCCTGCTCAGCCACCTGGGTCCCCAGGCCCGCTTCCAGCTGAAGCAGCTCCATGCCCACCTCTATCCGCAACTCCCCTCACTCTTTTCCCACCAGGCACTGGCCCTCCTGAGAAAGACCAGAAAAGTTCTGGGACACCCCCCAGCACCTCCTCAGAGCAGAGATACTGGGAGTAGGGGGAGGTTGGGGACTCTTATTTCTCACCGTGGGCTGTGGCTAGACATGATGGACACCCCCTGACACCCCTCCCCATCACATTCCTCAGAATCGCTGATTCCTTGCTTCCCTCCTGCCTCCTCCCCAGAGCTGCCCTGTAGGATTCCTTTCAAACATCAGAGAGCCTCATCCCTGGCCGTCCAGGATTGCCTGTGACTCTCACTATAGCCGAGTCCCCTCGCAGCCTTTCCGTGGGGACCTCCTTTGCAGCTGACTCCTGATAGCCACCAGCTGTAACCTCACCCTCCTTCCCCAGCTGGAGACTCTTCAGCTCCACTTACAGCTGCAGCTGCTGCCTCTTTGACTCAGAATTCCCAGTTTCCCTTGCAAGGCAAAGCCACGCGCTGGGCTGGAGCCCGAGAGGCAGAGGGACCCGGGGCCTGCTGCCCTCCTGTCCTTCTCTTGGACACCATTTCCCTTTCTGGGGCCGAGTCTTCGCCTAATTACAGCTGAGCTTCTGCCCTCTGGCCAGGTCTCCTTTCTCCTCTTCTTGATGCTCACCCACTTTCCCTGCCTCCTGGGAGTTATGTCTCCCTGCAAGGTGGCCTTTTGGCTCAGGCTCTGAGTTTCGGCCTCCAGTGCCCACTCCCAGCATGTCCACGCCCCATGGGAACACCATCCCTCGTGACTTCAGCAGCACAGCATGGCAGAGGGACCTTGGGTGGGGGGCCTTCCAACAGAACCCCTTCTGCCCCTAAGGTCCCACTTGCTGCTCTCATTCTATGGGTGTCCGAGAAGGGCCTGAGGCCTCCCACCAGCATGTTGTCTATTCCTTGGCATCAGGAGCCTCACCTCTGGTTCCTGATTTCAGCCAGGCCCACGGTTGTCCCAGCACTGGTTTTCCCAGCTCTGAGACAACCCTGGCGCCCCAGAAAAGGCCTCAGTGGCTTCAAACAGACTGTGTATCTCTGGCCCCATGCTGGCCCCTCCTAGCTCTGCCCATTCTACGGTCACCTGGGCTCCGAGCCCTCTGTCTGTGCCTGAGTCTGTGTGTCCACTCCCCTAGCCTGGTCCAAGGTCACCGTTTTCTTCCTGAGGCTGGCCGGGGCCTGTGCTGGCTGCAGAGACAGATCCTGATGAAACTGGTCCCATGGCTCTCACTTGGGAGAGAGGAGAACTCCAGGACTTAGGGCAGAGGCAGTCTGGATCAAGATGCCCCTGATCCTCCTCATCTGAAAATCTGGAAACCCAGGCCAAAGGTCGAGACTCCAGGGACCACCAGAGGTGCCCTAGGATGGGCCTTGAGGAGTGGGGAGCACGTAGTCCAGGGAAGATGGGAAGGTATTTGTCCTCTCTGCATGTCCTCTAGGATGCTGCTGTGCTTGGAGGGGCTTTTCCCTGCCCACCCACATCGCAGGGTCCTCCTGCTCCTTGTTGCCCCAGCCCCAGTCATCACTGCCAACTGGGCCTGGCCCCGAGGCTGTGAAGGCTTTGGAAGACTTTTGGTTCCTCCTGTCCTGCCACATGGGTCCTTGAGTGCAGGCAGCCTGTCCGAGGAGCCCCTAGAGAGCATCACTGGACAGGGTCCCCTCCCATCCCCCCCGGCATCCTGTCTGCAGCCTGGCTCACCCAGGTGCCTGGAGCTGCAACTGTGAAGTCAAGAAATTGCAACACTTGAGAAGAGACTAGTCTCCATGACAACAGAGGTCCCACAGGGGGCCCTGGAAAAGGATGGGCAACCTCTGTGCCCCAGAAAGTCAGTCTCTGATGCCCCGCGATTCCCCCAGTCTCCACTAAATCCCCTGTGGACACCCCATAAAGGCTGCGACTTTACCCTCCAACTCCAATGCCCAGTGCAAGCCAGCTGCTGATTGCTCTGTAGCCCAACAGATGTTGGCTCTCAAGGCAAGGCTAGGAGCTTGGCTGTTGCTGCTTTTTTTTTTTTTTTTCTTTTCCTGTATTTTCTTTTTAGTTCTCCCACCCCTGGCAGCTCTGGGGACCTTATTAAGATAATGTAATATATTAGCAGTGGCAGCAGGAAGAGAATTTTTCTCCGACCATCAGGTTACCAAGAAGTCTGGATGGGTGGTGCTGGGAAAGCATTCTCCTCCCTGGGAGCCTCCAGGACCCATGACCTCTTCCTTTCACTCAGGGGAACGAGACCACAAGTTCTGGCTCATCTTTCTCGATGAGGAGCACTCGGAGCTGGAAGAGGGAATGCCTGTTGGGGCTTGCATGGATGTGACTTGGGCTGGCTCCCTGGTACGGGGTAAAGGGACGAGATGGCAGACCAGGGCACAGGGCAGGAGAGGAGCGGGTCAGATTTGGACTGGGGAGCTCTGAGGAGCGGCCCCACACCGGTAGGCCATAGCCATGACCACCCACTGTGATTCAGCCCTGGGTAGAACCCCAGAGCTGGTGGGTTCTTATCTGAGCAGGTCCTGGTACCATCTGGGCCACGTGCTGAACGAAGAGGAAGAGAGCAGGGTCTGGCGGGCAGGGAACACAGAGCCCAGGGTCTCCTAGGGGCTACAACCCCTTGGACAGGGCACGATGATGAGGAACTCCAGCTTCAGGGCCTGGATCTGCCTCTGACTAGCTGTGTGACTTTGGCCAAGCCTCCTGCCCTCTCTGGGCTCAGTTCCTGCATGTAACACAAAGGGGTTGAAGCAAGTGCTCCCTAAGTTCACACCCAGGTTTATGACCCCATTTATCACCCAAGATCAGGAAAGCCCTGGACCCATTACAGCGCTTCTCTTTGCCTCCATTTCCTCCCAAGAATGATGGCGACTCAGACTTCATGGGCTTTAGTGAGATAAGGTATAATCACCTGCACAGTTACGCCTCCACTGGAGCTCCCGATTAGTTCTGGCAGGACTGTCCCTGAGCCTGGGTCCCTTTTTTGCATCTGCTGGGGGCCAGTGCTCCTTGCCCATGAATCTGCTGCTTCCTGCATCATCTCGCTGTCTAGGTGCCTAACAAGACAGGTCCCCGGGAGCCAGGGACAGGACGGTGGCTCTGCAGGCATGAGGAGCAGCTAAGGAAACAGCACATGTGGTGGCCCTGCCCTGGGAATAACAGGCCTGGAAAACAAAGACAGCAAGGGCAGCCTCTGGACAAGTGTCCCCATCTGCCAGGAGCGCCTGTGTGGCTGAGTGGGAGCCACAGAATGCAGACGGGGAGATAGGGCCCCCAGCGCTCAGGACTTGCTGGGCAGGCAATGCTCATATGTAAGTGGCCATTAGAGGGCAGGAGAAGGCAATGCAGACACGTGGTCCTCTGTGGCTCCCTCCTTGCTCCTCAAGTGACCTGCCCTGGGCTGCAGTGTTCAGGTGCTTTGGAAGGTCAGGGCAAAGAATGAGACCTGGGTGGACAGGGGAAGGTACTATGAAAGACTGCACTTAAGTTTGACCTTGAAGAATCCTGAGGATTAGGAGTGGTAGACATTTCAGGCAGGGCAGTTTGCAAGGGTGAAGGCAGAGCTGAAGGGTGAGGGTGCAGGGAAGAGGGCAGGAATGAGGGGCTCATGGCTGGGAAGGAAGAAGCACATCTATGCTTGGACATCTGGTGAGAACCTGGGGATGGAGCATGGTGTGTCCAAAGATACGCACAGAATGGGGAGGAGCCAGGGCTGACCAACATCCATCCCATAATATGGCAGGCTCTGAGCCAGGGGCACTGGCAGTCCAGCTCCTGCCGGCAGAGATGCAAAGATGCAAAGCTGGCTGGAGCAGGGCCCACTAGGGGAGCAGTCTGTGTGGTATGTGGGTGCAGTACTGTGAGGAGGGACAGGGGACTGGCAACGGAGAGAGGGTGAGTCTTTTTTCCAGCTTTACTGACATATACTTGACATATAACACTATATATTTAAGGTGTACAACAGTGATGATTTAATATGCGTATATATTGTGAAATGATTACCCACAGTCATGTTAGTTAACACACTCACCACCTGACTTAGTTACCTTTTTTTGTGCTGAAAACATCTAAAATCTGTCCTCTTAGTAACTTTCAATTACACAATACAGTATTGTTCACTATAGTCACCAAGGGCCCCCAGATCTTATTCCTTTGTAACTGGAAGGGGTGAGCTTGTAAGGAGACTCCAAAGCTATTTTAAGGAGTGAGTTAGCACAGAGGCCATTTGACAGGGTTGGGGGGTTTGAAAGAGTTTAAGGGGAGCTACCAGATTCCTAGCTCTGAAGGAAAGTGACTAAGAGTTCAGCTGTTGAGAGTCAGGCTGGAACATTCCAGCTTCACTCATGATGCCTCTGCCAGCAGATCAAGAGTAGAAGAGTCATGATTTATGAAGCCAGCCAGCCAGCCAGAGATTGAACACTCTCAAACGCTCTCAGAACACTAAAGGTCTTCCCTAGTGGCTCAGGTGGTAAAGAATCTGCCTGCAATGCAGGAGTCCCAGGTTTGATCCCTGGGTCAGGATGATCCCCTGGAGAAGGGAATGGCACCCCACTCTAGTGTTCTTGTCTGGAGAATCCTATGGACAGAGGAGCCCGATGGGCTACAATCCATGGAGGTCACAAAGAGTCAGATAAACTGAGCAACTAACAGACACATTGAGCCTCCCATTTTAGAGGTCAGGAAACTGAGGCCCAGGGCAGCTAAGGACCTGGTCTGGTTCTTGGAGTGTGCCGAGCCGGTGCCCAGCTCTGCCAACACACTTGCACGTCACATCCATGTGGAAAGGCCATTACTGACATAAGGAGGCTGGGCCACCTTAGAAAGCCATTCCCTCCCTGGGAATGGGTCGGGTTGGATCAGTGTTTTCAAGGTCCTGGGAAGCATACTGCTAGCGATGCAGGTTACTCGGCCACTGATTCAGACATGCTCCCGGTAAACTAAATGATCGCTAATTTTTTTCCAGGGCTAACTTAAGAGCTCTGTCCACTCCCCTCCCCACNTGGGTCGGGTTGGATCAGTGTTTTCAAGGTCCTGGGAAGCATACTGCTAGCGATGCAGGTTACTCGGCCACTGATTCAGACATGCTCCCGGTAAACTAAATGATCGCTAATTTTTTTCCAGGGCTAACTTAAGAGCTCTGTCCACTCCCCTCCCCACTGCTCGCAGGAAAAGTCTCCCCTGGGGACAGTGGCTCCTGCCCAGGCTGAGCTGCTCCCACAGCTTGGCCCAGCCTTCTGGCCCTGGAGACAGAAGGCTGGCTGCCGATGCCCTGGTGTGACTGTCTGGGCTGCACTTTTGGAGGCACCCCCTTGAAGAAGGCAGTGGCACCCCACTCCAGTACTCTTGCCTGGAAAATCCCATGGACGGAGGAGCTGGAGGCCTGGTGTGCTGCGATTCATGGGGTCGCAAAGAGTCAGACACGACTGAGCGACTGAACTGAAACCCAGATTCCTGGTCAATAGGAACTCATGTCTGGCCCTAGGTTCAACTCTGCACAGAGAGGTTAAGTAACTTGCCTAAAGGTCATCCAGCAAGTCAGTGGAAGATCTGAAGCCGGAAGGGGTTCCCACACCCCTTAGGGGCCCCCATCCTGCACTACACCTTGCTTGTGAATAATGACCTTCCACGGTCATTGAGATGGTATATTCACCTGCCCCAAGTAGGCACTCAATGATACAAAGTTATAGTCACCTTCTCAGCACTTCTCACACACTTGGGCCAATCGCTACTGAGGTGTGATTTATTTTAGATGCCGTAATGAAAAGCTCAGAAGAGCACTGCATATTTAAAGGAGGCCTTTGACATTTGAAGATTTACTACTTGCATTGTCCACTATTTGAGGGTGACCCTCGGGGTCGATACTATTAAATATATATAATAGTAACTTTTTTTAATCGACCTTATAAGGTTGCAGTGAGGACTGAATGAGAGGATGTATTTAAAGCCCCACTGGTGACTCTCCACCAGGCCCTGAATCTCCAGGATGGAGTCTCTCAGCCAGTGAGTGAGCCTGGCCGAGCACCGAGGATCAGTGTCTCATCAGAGCCTGCATGAGTGTGTGGGGTGCCAAGTCACAGTCCCCAGCAACAGCATCACTCCAGGGGTACAGACAGCACTTTGCACCCCGCCCTTACTTGTTCACACAGGCCACAGTGCAGGACTGAGGACAGAGGCCTGGGCTCTTCTGGTCCCAGCTCAGTCATTACCCTTTTGGTGACCTTAGGGACTTCACCTCCCTGGGCCACTGTTTGCCCCCCAGCCAAGTGAAGTATTAACCTAGGCAGGTGGTTCTCAGACCAGCAGCAGCAGCAGCAGTGGCATCTGAAAGCTTGTTCAAAATGCAAATTCTCTGATCTCTCCCCACAGACCTCCTGACTCAGCCTGTCTGGGAGGGAAGCCCAGTCCTCCGTGCTTCATCAAACCCTGATAATGGCTCATTACCTTTGAGGCCCACTAGCCTAGACGCTAAGTCCCCTTCCTGCTCCAAAATCCAATCACCTGGATGAAATGTGGATTACAGAGACCCTAAGAGCAGGATGCTGGTGGCGGAGGGCGCATGAGATGTCACAGCAGGATACTCATTGTGCAGTTGAGGGGCAGCTGGTGGGTTGTGGGCAGGGCAGGGACCCGGGGGTGGGGGGTTCTGGTGTGTGGAGAATACTAACCCTCCCTTCCTCCTCCCTGCCCGCCCCCCTCTCCACCCTCACCTCCCAGGTGCCCGCCCGCCTTCTGGAGACGGATCCATTCTCCTGATCCTTCTCCCCTGCTCCCCGCCAGCATGCTCATGAAAGTCCTTTTCTCTCCTGCTCTGCTCCTGGGGAGCTAGTCAGAAAAAAACGAGAGCCAGTGAGACCTCTAGTGGTCGGGGGGACACCAGGCGGCCAGGACCAGCTCCCTCTGGCGTCCTGGGCTGCTGCTGAGTGTGGTTTACATCTGGCCATTTTAGGGCGGGTGCCTGGGCTCCACATCTGCTCCAACCTCAACCCTGAGCCAAAAATGACAGGCAGACGCTCCACCCAAGCCACACCTGCAGGGAGGAGGTGGGAGATGACACAGCTTCCTGGCCTGAGGGGCCTGGTCAAGGAAGGCGCAGAATGGCTCCACAGACTCCACTTTGGCCAGCCTGAAAGGCTCCTTTAGCTGGTTTAGGCGGCATTCAGTCTTTATAAAAACAGCCTTGAGACGTCAGTCCTCCTTTCAAGACCACCAGGAGGTGTGTAGAATCCAGCTCAACATGAACCCAAATTTCTGTGCATCATCTCTGCACACCAGGAACTGATGTCTCATGCGAGATTCAACTCTTGCACAGAGAGGTTGTTACCCACCTAAGGTCACTCAGTTAGCGGTGGGTTTGCAGCTGGAGTAGGGGCTCCCACACACCCTATGGGAGGCGTTCCGCCACATCATAGCTTACCTCTGAATAATACCACTTAAACCCTGCAAAGCTTTGTCCTAGCTTAGGCTGCATTCTTGTTGCACCTGGCTCTTTTGTAAACCCTGGAATTGTCTGCAGACAAAGAGGAAAGCGCAGGGCTGGAGCTAAGTGCAGGAGACTTGAACAACGTGTGCCTGCTATCTGGAACTCTCAGATTAGTGCTGAAGACAGGCAGGTCTCAACAACCCAGGGGCTGGGATGGGACCAGGTGGACCCAGAGGGAAGGCCCCGTTGCCTGGAGAGGGCCGAGCTGACACTGCAATCCTGTATCAGAAGTGGCTGCCCGCTTGGAGGACAATGAAAGACTGCTGACTTTTGGGGGGCCTATGGCCCCAGAAAGTCTATTTTCCATTGTGTGAGACAGGCCCTGACAGAGTGGGTGCTTCATTCGCTCTGATCTTATTCCTAAAAAGTGTTCTGGAGTGACAGAGGCCTTTCAGAACCCAGCTCCCACTCTACTCTCTAATCCAGGGGAGGAGCCACACCTGTTTCGAGTGGTACAGCAATTGAAGGCGGGATCCCCAGGTGGAGCTAGTGGTAAAGAACCCACCTGCCAATGCAGGAGATGTAAGAGATAAGGGTTTGATTCCTAGGTGGGGAAGAGTCCCTGGAGTAGGAAATGGCAACCCACTCCAGTATTCTTGCCTGGAGAATCCCTTGGACAGAGGAACCTGGCAGGCTACAGTCTACAGGGTCACAAAGAGTCAGACACGACTGAAGTGACTTAGCGCGAAACAGACGCACACACACACACACAGTTCAGTTCAGTTCAGTCGCTCAGTCATGTCCGACTCTTTGTGACCCCATGAATCGCAGCACGCCAGGCCTCCCTGTCCATCACCAACTCCTGGAGTTCACTTACACTCACATCCATCGAGTCAGGGATGCCATCCAGCCATCTGTCGTCCCCTTCTCCTTCTGCTCCCAATCCCTTCCAGCATCAGAGTCTTTTCCAATGAGTCAGCCCTTCGCATGAGGTGGCCAAAGTACTGGAGTTTCAGCTTTAGCATCATTCCTTTCAAAGAAATCCCAGGGCTGATCTCCTTCACAATGGACTGGTTGGATCTCCTTGCAGTCCAAGGGACTCTCAAGAGTCTTCTCCAACACCACAGTTCAAAAGCATCAATTCTTCGGCACTCAGCTTTCTTCACAGTCCAACTCTCACATCCATACATGACTACTGGAAAAACCATAGCCTTAACTAGACGGACCTTTGTTGGAAAAGCAATGTCTCTGCTTTTGAATATGCTGTCTAGGTTGATCATAACTTTCCTTCCAAGAAGTAAGCGTCTTTTAATTTCATGGCTGCAATCACCATCTGCAGTGACTTTGGAGCCCAAAAAACTAAAGTCTGCCACTGTTTCCACTGTTTCCCCATCTATTTCCCATGAAGTGATGGGACCAGATGCTGTGATCTTCATTTTCTGAATGTTGAGCCAACTTTTTCACTCTCCTCTTTCACCTTCATCAAGAGGCTTTTTAGTTCCTCCTCACTTTCTGCCATAAGGGTGGTGTCATCTGCATATCTGAGGTGATTGCTATTTCTCCTGGCAATCTTGATTCCAGCTTGTGTTTCTTCCAGTCCAGTGTTTCTCATGATGTACTCTGCATAGAAGTTAAAAAAGCAGGGTGACAATATACAGCCTTGACGTGCTCCTTTTCCTATTTGGAACCAGTCTGTTGTTCCATGTCGTAGTTGAAGGTAAATTCTAGCCGGGATCCCATTCCTGGAGGTTGACACCACGGCAGTAGGGAGCCTTGGCTCGTTCTGGAGGGAGGGCAGCAGAGAGCCAGGGGCGGCCCCTGGGGTTGCAGGCAGGGACTGACTCTGGCTCTGTGTTGCAGGCAGGACAAGCTGAAGATCCACATGAGGAAGCACACGGGGGAGCGGCCCTATCTGTGCATCCACTGCAACGCCAAGTTCGTGCATAACTACGACCTCAAGAACCACATGCGCATCCACACGGGCGTGAGGCCCTACCAGTGCGAATTCTGCTACAAGAGCTTCACGCGCTCTGACCACCTGCACCGCCACATCAAGCGCCAGAGCTGCCGCATGGCCCGGCCCCGGCGCGGCCGCAAGCCCGCGGCCTGGAGGGCCGCCAGCCTGCTCTTCGGGCCCAGCGGCCCGGCCCCAGAGAAGGCGGCCTTCGTGATGCCCCCCACGCTGGGCGACGTGGGCGGCCACCTGGGCGGGGCCGCCGTGTGCCTCCCGGGCCCCAGCCCCGCCAAGCACTTCCTGGCCGCGCCCAAGGGCGCGCTGAGCCTGCAGGAGCTGGAGCGGCAGTTCGAGGAGACGCAGATGAAGCTGTTCGGGCGCGCCCAACTCGAGGCCGAGCGGAACGCCGGGGGCCTCCTGGCCTTTGCGCTGGCCGAGAACGTGGCCGCCGCGCGGCCCTACTTCCCGCTGCCCGACCCCTGGGCCGCGGGCCTGGCCGGCCTCCCGGGGCTCGCCAGCCTCAACCACGTGGCCTCCATGTCTGAAGCCAACAACTAGGCTGGTCCTTGTCCACCCCGGTCCTGCTTCCCCGTCCCCTCCCAGGCCCACCTGCCCCATCCGATGGGTCTGAACTTTTTATTTCAAAAGGAAGAAAAAAAAACAAAACCAGCAGCAGCAGTGGCGTTTCCCCGGGCTCCTGAGGCAGCTGCCTGCCCTGTGCTGGTGTCTGAGATGGGCGTCTCCTTCCCAAAGGCCTGCCCTCGCCCCGCCTGCCTCGCCCCGCCCTCAAAGAGAAACTCACAGGGGCCCATATCACAGCGGGGGCCCCAGGCCACGTGTCCCCAAGCACCTTGTAGCTGTGAGGGTCTAGAAGGAGGGAGGTGGCTTGACCAGAGGCAGACCAGATGGAGCAGGGAAGAGGGTAGGCTTCCGAGACACACGCCCTGTGAGCCCCACTGCTCTGTGGTGCAGTCCCTGCTAACTCGGTTCCAATGGCTTCATTTTCCTGGTCTCCAGATGCCCTGTTGGCTGGGAGGCCTCCTGGAGTCAGGAGCGAGGCTCCTAGAATCCAGGCCCATTTTCCCCTCCCTGGCCTGTGACCCTGGACCTCGTCACCCTCTGTACCCCAGTTTCTTCCTGCTGTGAAAGAGGGCGGGTGATTTCATTTCCCTCTCCCACCCACCCACATACTCATATCTGCCCATCCCTCCAAAGAGAGGCCTCAAGAGAGCAGGAGCTTTGCCCTCCCAATGTCCCTGGTGATACTATTTTACTGGACTTAGTTTTATCACCACCGTCTTCACATTAGCACAGGTGAGAAATGTGGCCACACTAGACAGGGTGACAGAGGAAGATGGCTTGGGTGGGGCTTGTCCACAGCCCCCAAGCAGCTTTGGGGAGCTCCAAATCCTACCTCCCCTAGGGGCACATCCGGCGGCGCACCTAGCAGGTCCCCACCTCCACATGCCCCCGGCAATGCCAGAAGGAGTCTTTCAGGTCTCCTGGGGCCAACACAGAAGGACAGGGGCCACCTCTCAACACCTGGCCGTTGCCTCCCTCCATCTGATTCCCAGAAACAAAGCGCCCAGTTACCCAGGTGAATGTTCGCTTTTCGAGTGTGGGCTTCTCGGGGCTTAGGCGTTGCTGCGTTGGAGCACCCACAGCCTCTCCCTGGCCCCCAGGGAGGAGCCGCGTGTCCCGTGTGGGGAGTCCGAGCCTTGGCTCCAGGATGGGCTGTCCACCCCCTCTCCCGGGCTTTCCGGTGGGTAGCCGTCCCGAGAAGGAAGACAGCTGGGGCCTTCCTGATCGCTCCACTTGCCTGCCCTGCGCTCCCTTTTCCTGCTGAGTTTGCTTTTCTTTCTCAGTAGCCCAGAAGGGAGGCGAGTTCGTCTGGGCGGGTGGGCAAGGGCTGGTGTCCCCAACCCTGGAGCTGTGGGCACAGAGACTTCGGCTCTTCCCATCGCCTTGGCTTCTTCCTGAGCAAACACACACACGAAAAACAAAAAGGCCAGAGAAGACCACAGACTCTGTCACTCTCCCAGCTCCCCGACTCGCTGCAAGAAACCCCTGCTGCCACACACCACCTCCAGCCCTTTGAGCAGAGGGAGCTGTTGCTGACACCCTGTGGTCCTCGGATGTCATCTGCTGGGCAGCGCCTCCTCTCAGCTTCCTGTCTCCATCTCTGCCTTTTGCTTCTGGGACCCACCAGCCAACATGCCCATGTCCCCCCTCCTCAGTCAAGGGAGTGGGGCTGACCCAAACTTTAAGAGAGAACAAGGGAAGAGGAACAAATTAGAATCCAGTGGTGTTGGGGCTTTTGTTTTTATTTTGTAAAGGTAATGACTTCTTATAAACTCAATTTTTCAGACGACTGGTTAGTTCGTTTTGTTTTCTCTTGGCTGCAATTTGGAGTTGTATATTGTAAAATATCCAAAGATGTTGAGTACTGTATGATTAAGAACCTGAAGCAAATGGGTCGTAGGAATGTTTGTGTTTTGTTTCCTTTTTTTTTTCTTTTGGATGTTCCGATTTCCCTGTCTGTCTGTGGGAGAACTTTGGAAGTTTTTCTATTTATAACTTTTTTATGTGATTGCTTTATGTAAAATGACACTCAACAAGGTTTGCCTTAGTGATTTAAGGGACAATCTTCCATAACTTTGGTCGCACGCCGCATCCCGCCAAGAAAAACTCTCAGCTAATTTTCTGGCCTATTTATTAAACAGTATTAACTGACTTGATGAAATGATATTGAGAGTTGCACTTCTGTGAGAGGCGACAGCCACAAGACAATGTGCAGACATTTGTGGCTCAAGAGTTTGACAGTTGGGTGTCACAAACTTATAAAAATGTTGAAGACACCTTTATAAAAAATTACAAATCTTTAACCCTTATTTAATAATGTGAGGGACAGCGTTTTAAGTAAAAGAAAGCCACAGGTACTCAACTCGCTGGTTCCTTTGATTCCCCTTTGCATTGTCTTGCAGGTGTCAGGGTGGGGGCTTTGAGTGGGGTCAACTCTACTCAGAACCAGAGCACAGACTCTTGGAGTAAAATGTATCTTTGAACTGATGGGGAGGCCAGAGCTCAGGTCATCAGTGGTTCCCTGCAGTTTTGATTCGTTGAGGCTTTGCTGGATCTATAAGCTTGTGAATATCCGTGACTCCGAGTGTGAGGTATGTGTATGTGTGTGTATGTGTGTGTTCACATGTGCAGATACAGCCTTTGGTGTGTGAGCAAGGGAGAGTGAAAGGGGTGCTGACCATTTTAACGACAGTCCTACCAGTCACCCAGCTTGGCATCCAGAGTAACCTGTGGCTGGCCTTGCTTCCCCCTCAGCCTTTCTCCTTTTTCTCCCTGACACGGCCACTCGTCTTTATTAACCTGATCCTCTCTCCCAATCAGGGAACATTAGACCCTGAAGAAGGTAAGGGAATATAATGGGGTCGACCTTACACAGCACCCAGAGCACCGGCTCTTGGAGTAAAATTGATCTTTGAGCTGCATTTTCTATATAAGCAAGGGTTAACCTAGAATTGCTTTTCTGTCTTCAGCCCCCCTCTCTTGCCGTGGTGAGCACTCGTAACGCAATGCGGCATTTCTCAGCACAGGGGGAACACGGATCTGGGTTTCAGATCCAGACTACAGGCTGTGTGTCCTCAGGCTAATCGCTTTCCTACATTGGTCCTCACTTGCCTCATTCAAATAGGAAAGGAGATTGAGTTTCTCCAAGAAACTCAGGAACTTAGAGCTTCCCCAAGTTTTCTACCCACCTTAAACACCCCTCAGCCAAGGGAGCCTGCCAGTTGGAAGAGTGTGAACTGAATTAAAAAATAGCCTGAAGCAACCTTCCCCATAGTACAAAACCCCTCTGAAGTCTCCTGTTGTGGCTCTGAAATTCACGTTTTTTGCATTCTGATACACAAGGGGCTTCCTTCCTGGCTCAGCTGGTAAAGAATCCACCTACAATGCAAGAGATCCAGGTTCAATCCCTGGGTCGGGAAGATCCTCTGGAGAAGGAAATGGCAACCCACTCTGGTATTCTTGCCTGGAAAATCCCATGGGCAGAGGAGCCTGGTGGGCTGCAGTCCATAGCATCACAGAGTTGAATAGGACTAATCGACTAAACCACGACACAATAGGTATGTGTTTGTCTTAATTTTAAAAGATTGTCTTGAACGTGACTTGCCTTTCCTCCAGGATCTTCTAGTAAAGTCAATGCCCCTTGGCTGCCTTGCAGCTTGGAGAGACCCAAGCACGTGGCTGACTGAGGACCTGAGGATAAACCTGGCCCCGTGCAAGGAAAAGGAGGACAGCTGCTTGTCACGATCTGGCTCAGCTTGTGTATTCTAGCATCATTGGGTCCCCTTTCTGGGGATCGGTGTCCACTGAGCACCAGAGGTGAACAGGGGGAAAGGAGAGGGAAGTGGGCCCACTGGACCCTGGCTTCTGGGGGCTCCTGAGCTCATGTGAGTGAAGTGGCCTCTAGTCCTGGCCAGTTAGGTGTTTCCCGGAGCCACACAGGACATGGAAGGCTCCCTGATGTGCTCAGGGAGTGGGGGTGCAGACAGCAAAGGGACCTTCAGTAGACAGGGAGGGACAGGAAGGAGGCTGAGGCCACTGAAGACAGGTCAGAGAAGCAGGTGCGTCTTAACCTGGAGAAGAAGGCTTAAGATATGTTAGAACAGGCCTTGGACCTTCTAAAGTTCTGTTAGGTAGAGAAAGGATCTACCAAAAGTTTGGCTAAATCAAACCAATAGGGGAGAGATCCCAGGAGACAGCCAGGTGCCCAAGCAAAGGAAGACGAGCTCCCAGCACATGGAATTGTCCTAAAGGGGAATGAGATCCCTTGTGAGGGAGTGAGCTCTTGGTCACTGGAAGGGTTTAAGCTTGCCTTCCAAGAAGCAAAGATTCCTTCGTGGAAGGAGGGCTTTCTGGATGGCCTGTCCCTTGGGTCACGCCATCTGACTTATGGAAAGGAGAATATATATCTTCATGGAAGAAGGACCGTACCAGGGACAGGGGGCGATGAGAGAAGATAAATTGGGGCATCTTCACAAAAGTCAGTGTGGGGGCTTATGGCTGCCTGCTGCCCGCTAGCCAACGCCCAGCCCAGTGACCTACAGCAGCTTGGGGCCGGAGCAGCAGGGCTCAATGTAGAAAGGCCCTGATTGATTGTGAAATCCCGGAGGTGTAACAGAACGGTAATGAAGCAACAGGAAGTTAAGACTGTCTCCCGTCTCAGGCCTTCATCCGAGCCCAGGGCCCGCCCTTCCCGCGGGGCGCAGAGGTCCCGCCACACCCGGCACACCTCTGCACAGACCCCCCTTCCTCCTCTCCTGGGACCTCACCGCCGGCACTTCCTGCCTGTGCAGTTTCCAGAAACGGGCACAACTGGGTTTCCCCTTGCACTTTCCCCTCTGAGAGCCGGCGGAGGGAGGGCTTCTGAAGGGAAAGTGAGAGGGGGACAGGGAGGCCTCCACTGTCAACTCCCTTCAGCGGAAGAGTCTGTCCCCCAGCCCGCAGAGGTCCCGCAGGAGGGGAACGCGACCCGCACGCAGAGGCTCCGAGGCCCCCCGGGCCCTGCGACAGGTTCTAGAACCAAGGATGTGAGTATCCGAGACCCCACGTCCCAGTCCCGCCGGGACCCTCCCCTCCGTCCAAACCCTGACCGGAGGAGCCACGGGGCGAACGCGACTCACAGGCTCCCTCTTCCGGCCTCTGCAGCCCCTGCTCCCAATCAAGGTGGAAAGACCGGCCCCAGCAAAGCGAGGTCAGTCCGGCTGATTCCAAGTGAGGGTCTGAAATCAGACCGGTGGGCAGATACCAGCCTGCCCCAGCCTCACAGCCGCCCCATCTCACCTCCCCTCCCTGCTTTGGGCACCAGAGGGGAAGGGAGTAGGGGCGGGAGGCAAGCAAACCGCTTCTTTCCTCCCTTCAG
Source organism: Oreotragus oreotragus (assembly GCA_006410675.1). Taxonomy (NCBI): domain Eukaryota; kingdom Metazoa; phylum Chordata; class Mammalia; order Artiodactyla; family Bovidae; genus Oreotragus; species Oreotragus oreotragus. The sequence goes on along the minus strand of SJYX01013877.1, from coordinate 149,580 downwards.
GTTTGAAACACTGAGGATGGAGTCAAACACGCATTTCCAGCAATTGATGGGGAGAGAATTCCCTGGGGGAGGTCCTGCTCATTCTCCCTCCTCACCACACCCTGGGCAGGGATGGCTGTGACCTTGAGGGGCAGCGCCACAGGGCCCAACCAAAAAACATGTGCCCAGAAATAGCCTAATAAATTAAGACATCTCAAATCTGGACAGTTCTGGAAAACCTCAGAACTGATCACTTTATCTGCACCAGACATGCGTGCGCGGGAGCGCGCGAACACACACACACACACACACACACACACACACTCTCAGACACACTCACACACATATACACACAGAGAGAGTTACCAGACTAACGATACACAGGCTGATGTCATTCTTCCTTGTAACAATAGGAGACCCAGCAGTGCAGCAATGAGACCCGGCAAAGGCTTTCCTGCTGGAGTATTTGTAACGCACACTCTCATTTCCATCCTTTTGGATCTTCTATTTCACCACGAACTCTGACCCTGACAACTAGAGCAAAAGAATAAACAAATCGGTTTCTGGAATAAGGAAGGAAGATAGGGTGAATCAGATCCCGTTCCCGTGTTCCTCTAAAAATGAATAAATTAAGGGCAAACCCTCTGAGTAACATTAGTCTTTATGCCGCTGGGAGACATTTACCTCCATGGGTCAGCTGGCTTTTAGCCTATGGGGCACACGTCATTATTCCTATTTGTATCAATCGTGGTTTAGTCAAACACCAGACCCCACCCCAGATAGCTTAAGTAGAAAAGGCTTATATTAAAGAAACTTAAGTCCTTAATAGAATCTCCATAAAGGCCAAAGCAGGCTTGCGGGGCTGCCAAGCTCAGTTGCACAGGTTGCATACTGCACAACATGTCTTTTGAGCTTCTCCGTTCACACCCTAGACAGGGCTGTATAATTGTTATACCATGTAGTAGATTTCTACATCATAGCAGTTTCCCAGCAGATGGCAGTAAAGTGTCCGGATGTGGTGCCCTTGTCTAATTTGCACAAAGTCCAAGGCCTGCAAGCCAGGAAGCCAGAACCACCCTTACCCATACTGTGGCCAATTGCTCCATCAGAGATTTGATTACTGCTGCTGCTGCTCATGGTGCTATGATGATGACAGGCCCAGACCCCACAGCTCTTCCAGCTAACACCAGGCTGAGGACACTGGGACTTGCCCTGAGGCCCACTCTTTACCACCATTCTCCCTAGAAAATGGATTCGACACTTCTGCACGTCCTCCTGTTGCTCTGGTCCTGATGCGTCTGATGGGAGGAGCTCAGGCCCCATGCCTCAGCCTAGCTGCAGGCTGACCAGGCAGTAAGCTTTTGGCTTCTACCTGAGAAGGAAGGATTCACGATGCGAATTCTCCCAGCAGAAGGAAAATTCCAGTAACGCCGGGTGGCCTCAGAACCCCACAAGTCCATGCAGTATTTTGCAGAGGAGGGGCCTAAAGCTCCAAGCAGCAAAACCGTGAGAATAAGGCTACTGAGTGAGCCCTGGGAGAGTCGGGGCTGGAGGCCCAGTCTGCTGACTCCTGGCCACTGCACTGCACTCTCCCCTTAGAAGATGAGGCCCAGAATGAGGCAAGAATGAGGCCCAGGATGAAGAAACCGAAGTTGGCTTAGCCAGAGCTCATACTGGCAGTTCCTCCAGACACCTCAGCCCTCTGCAGCGCTGGTAATCGTCATTCACAATTTCCCCCTCCCTGAGTCTGTGAGACACTCAAAGTTGCCTTTCCAGGCAATAAGCTTGGTCAGCATGTATCTTTTGCCCCCTCTCCCTCTCACAGCAGATACAGCCATCTCTGCTTTCTTGTTACATCCGGGGGCCTGGAACTTTAACCTACGCTTCTCTGCTCTGTTACTGAAAAATCTGCTCCGTGCTGAGCCTCCCTCTTCAGAATGGGTTTCCTAATTTAATCCCCATAGCAGAGGCTGAAAAATGTGTTTTAATAAAAATGGGCTTCTGTTTTTCCATTCCAACATCACTTCTGTAGGAGCCTCACTCTGAAATACAAAAGTGCCTTTTCATTTCCTGGTGGCTGGGATGTCCTACATAGGTGGTGTAGCAGTTGCGGGTAGAGAGGGTGGCTGAGCAAGAAAGAACATGCGAAATGTGCCAGTGTGGACACCCTAAGGGCTACTACCTCACTTTCTCCTCCAGAGGGCGCTCCTGGTGTCTGGAAAGATTAAGAGGCTCCCTTCCAGTCCGCATTTAGGCCCCGCCCCCTGCATTTTGGGGGCGGGGCCGGGGGCGGGATACTTGCTCCTGAGCATCCTCCTTCAGCCTCGTTTTTTTTGTTCATAGAAAAGAGGTGATAACAATCTACTTGAGGGCTCTAAGAGGGCCAGAGGGGCCATGGGGAACACCAACCCCAGCTGCCACTTAATAAATGCTCAGTCCACACCCATTTCCTTTTTTCATTCTTCTGTGACCCAGCAATAGCATTTTTTAAAAAACCTTTTTAGATGTGGACCATTTTTAAAGTCCTTATTGAATTTTAGCTCAGTCGGTAAAGAATCCGCCTGCAATGCAGGAGACCCAGGTTTGATCCTTGGATCGGGAAGATGCCCTAGAGAAGGGAATGGCAACCCACTCCGGTATTCTTGCCAGGGAAATCCCATGGACAGAGGAGCCTGGCAGACTACAGTCTGTGAGGTCGTAAGAGTCAGACACTACTTAGCGACTAAACTACTGCTGCTACTGAATTTGTTACAATACTGCTTCTGTTTTATGTTTTCGGTTTTTTGGCCATGAGATATGTGAGGTCTTAACTCCCTGACCAGGATTCAAACCCACAACCCCTGCCCTGGAAGGTGAAGTCTTAACCACTGGACCACCAGGGCAGTCCCGAGCATTTTAAATAATTGTGCTTATTTCTGGTTCCTTACATGTTTCCTTTTGTTTATTCTTCAAATGGGAAAGGAAGGAAGGAGGGAGGAAAGAGAGGAGGGAGGGAGGGGAGGAGAGAGGAGCAGAGCTGCACGCATTTCTTATCCCAGTGATTATCTGAGTTGTTTTTTTTGGATAATCTGATGATGATGGTTAATCAATTGCCAGTTCCTGTGGGGAAGGCTGGGAGAAGGAAGTGACAAGGACATCCTCTTTTTAAATCAGAATGATTGAGCTGGTAATTTCTCAGGGTTTGCCTAGCATGTAAATCTGTTTGAAAACACCCAGGGAGACCCCTCAACTTGGCCAGTGTGATTACATGTGGCTGGGGCTCCTCTCCAGAGGCTGCCGGGTTACAGCCCAACCTGCCTCAGCTCCCAGGGCACAAGCAGGGACCACTGGAGGGCTGACAGCATCTGGCAGGCTATATTGGGGGGCCGCCTGGAGCTGGTGTACTGAAATAAGAATATGCAGATTTTGACTTGCTGAATTCGGAGGTGAAAGCCACCCACATGGAGAAGGCAAGGAGCTCCCTGGGATCGGTTTGATTGAAGGTGCAGCTTTATTAATAAAACACCCAGACAAAGGAAGTAAAGTCACAAGATTTATTGCTTACAAATCCCAGAAATGGGGTGAGGTGATGAGCTGTGGGAAGGGTGATCCTCCGTGGTGAGGAGGAAGCAAGCACCTGGTCCTTATAAGGTGGTTGGGGTGGAGGTCACTAACTTTTCTCAATCCAGACCCAATCCCAGCAAAAACAAAGCAGGAACTTGGGGCAGGAATCTTAAACTGAGGTTCTTATCTGAATGTCCAGTCTCTGGAGGTAAGCCAGGTTGTCATGCTATAAAATGCCTGGGCACCAGCTCCAAAGAGCTGTGTTCTCATCACACACACACACACACACACACACACACACACACCCCAGCGTGGGGTAGAGAGGTGAGCAGAGTCCACTGTGCTAGGAAAGAAGGAGTCGTGATTTCAGAATCGGATGCTGAAGAGTTGGGTTTGGAAAGGTGGGAAGTGTCATTAGCCCTGTCCTTTGGCCTTGAAGCCAGGCAGCTGCCCTGGCCCTGTGTTTTATATAGGCTCTCCCTGGGGCATGGAATCTAAGAAGCTGATGGGGATGTGCCCATTCTAGATCGCTCACGCACAGGAGACCAGGGACCCCTCAATTCCCTGTCCAAACAGCCTCAAGCCCGCTCCCAGTTACTGCATGGACCTCTCCCCAGATCTTTCTTTCTGGGGGCAAGTTGCTGCTCCCCTAAGCTGAGGACAGCAGAGGTGGCTGTTTTGGGGGGAGGTTATCCAAACATATGGACTTAAATGTTCACATGCCAGCACTCTCAGCATGCGGAACGGAGGAGTATAGGATGAGAGGCTTAGCCCTGCCCCCTCCCCGAACCCCAAGAAATCTGAGACGAACTGGAACCTGGCTTCCCAGGCCTTTACGAAGTTTTGCTTGTCAGGGTAGAAGGACGCAGCATAGCTCATCTGACAATTTTTTCTCTTGACGTCTGTGTTCCGATCTTTAGACACGTGACACGTGGCCCTCTGTACTCTCACCTGAGCCCTGCGAGTGTGAGGGAAAGACTGATGTTGGGGCCTAGCCGTGGCGGTCCCTGATGCTCCATAAAGGAAGGACGTGGGGTGTGAAGTCTGGTGGGGGCAGAGCCCCTGACACTGCCTGTGCGTCTTGACTTCACGTGAAGTCGCCTGCACTGCATTGAAGAAGCTGGATGCACTGGGGTGCCAGCAAGCAGGGCTTTATTTCTCCACTACTTCCTTCACCCCTACTGTGCTGATCACCCCACATTTCCAGAAGGTTCCATATGCTTTCTGGTTAAAGTCGGGTATAAGAAAAGTCTCACTTTCAGTTGTCTAAACAGTCCAGCCCAACCCCACATCAAAGCTTCCCTGTCCCCCCATCACTGCAGCTCTCCTACGTTTCTTCACAGAGTTCAGGACTGAAACAGGCTCAGGCTCCCGCAGTGGAGACTGGACAGGGGCTTCCTTAGCCTATTCAGACAGCTGTGATGAAACACCGCAGACGAGGGGCTCATAAACAAGAGAAGAGCGTGTTTCCCACAGTGCTGGAGGCTGGAAGTCCAAGATCAGGGCGCTGGGAAGACTGGGTTGCAGCCTTCTGGGTTGCAGACAGCTATCTTCCTGCTGCATCCTCACATGACAGCAAGCAGAGAGGAAGCAAGCTCACGGATGACTCTTCCAAGGGCACTAATCCCATTCATGGGGCTTCCACTCTCCCGACCTTGTCTAACCCTAACCTCCTCCCAAAGGCCGCACCTCCTAATGCCATTATACGTGACTAGGGTTTCAGCATATGTGTCGGGCTGGAGAGAACGTAACACCCCTAATGTCTCCACTCCTTGCCTATGTCCTCTCATGCCCACTCGCTACTGTTTCTGGCTCCTCTAGGGGGCAGCAGAGAGGAGGGACCCAGGAGAAGGGCAAGGTCTCAATGCAAGTGAACCTAGGAGTGGGGTTTGTTCTCTCCCCAGCTGGAATCTCCAACCTGACATTGTCCCCTGATGGAGACGAGGCTCCTCTGGCTGACTTCCTACAACACCTATGCATGCATGCATCCATGCTAAGTCACTTCGCTTGTGTCTGATTCTGTGTAACTCTATGGACTGTATGTAGCCCCCCAGGCTCCCCTGTCCATGGGATTTTCCAGGCAAGAATACTGGAGAGGGTTGCCATGCCCTCTTCCGGGGAACTTCCCAACCCAAGAATCAAACCCATGTCTCGATTGTCTCCTGCATTGGCAGGAGAGTTCTTTACCCCTAACGCCACCTGGCACCTGACAAACCAGCCTGAATCCAGATGGAAATTCCACAGGGGAGGACAGCTTACACCCCTCCCACATGCCACTTGGAGTTGCACTAACTATTCCTCTGTTGCAAGCTGGGTCTTTTTAACTGTATGAGCAGTCCTGAGTCCCAGCATTGGGAAATCCCAACCCAAGAATCAAACCCATGTCTCGATTGTCTCCTGCATTGGCAGGAGAGTTCTTTACCCCTAACGCCACCTGGCACCTGACAAACCAGCCTGAATCCAGATGGAAATTCCACAGGGGAGGACAGCTTACACCCCTCCCACATGCCACTTGGAGTTGCACTAACTATTCCTCTGTTGCAAGCTGGGTCTTTTTAACTGTATGAGCAGTCCTGAGTCCCAGCATTGGGAAACTCCATGAATGGGGCAGATAACAGAAAGTTTCTGCACGCTTCTGCAGGCTCTATTTGTTGACCAACTGGACACTGAGACGTTCTGACCTTTGAAGTCCCCTTCCTGAAGGCCCTGGTGAAATTCAATTATAGCCTCCCACACTTTATTTTATTTGAACATCAAGGACAAGTGCCTGTCTAATCTTTATAGTGAGACATACGAAGCAGAGCACCAACAGTCCTACATGCAAGGACCTGTGCAGGCCATTCATCCTCTTTCCAGCACATCACTCAGAGCGCTTGCAGACAAGCCAGGGGAGACTAACAATGAAGCAGCAAGGGGATTTACTTAAAGGATATTGCAGCTCAGAGGACTGACAGGAGGTTGGAGAGACAACCCCAGAAAATGGGGAGGAACCAGAGGCAGGCCATTAGCAGCACCGCCGCCAGCAGCCAGAGAAGCTGCCACTCCATGAATGCTGGCTCATCTGGGCATCTCTCTTCCCCGATGCAAATTCCCAGGCAGGAGCACTTCGTAGCCAGGCTATAACACAGGGCCCCCAACAAAAGGGATGTTCCTGGTCCTCTTAGCTCCTGCTTATTCTGCTATTCATTTATGGAGGCGTCTCCATCCCTGGAAGAGTGACTGAATATATAGGGTCACTGAGTGTCAGAGGTCCTGGGCAGTCATATGCTTGGTCTCAGAGCGACACTCACACACTCTGTTACTCTCATCCATTCATATGAGAAAGAAACATCATTTCGGCTTCTGATTTCAATAGCAGGTCCAACCACGGAGTTAGAGTTTCACATTCCAAAGTCACCTATTTTGGAACGTTTCCTTAATCATTTATTATCTTCAGTCCTATTTTACCACTGCTCAGGATAGCCTGCTGAGCACCCACGCGTGCAAGGATGGCCTGACGGGGTTACTAGAAATTAGGAGACTGATTTTCAAGCTTTCTTGGGCCAACTGACTCTCTGTGGAACCTTGAAAAAGTTACCTCAACTCTTTAAATCTGTGTTTTAGGAAAATGAGGGAGTAGGTGAGATGAACTGCAAGGTTCCTTGTTTCTGTTCCTAGAAGCATTTGGAAAAGGGCTAATTTCCCAATCCAAGGCCATCCCCATCTCTTTCCAGGTTTGAAGTTGTCTAGTATGCAAGATGTATATAATCCAAGCTTGTGTGAAATAAATATCATTGAGGATGACTCCACTCTGGGACCAAAATAACCCACTGAAGTTGCCCCTCAAGTCAAATCACCAAACAACGTGCAGCATTGCTTCCGCTCTTGTCTTCGCTTCACGAGAAAGTTTGCTCACTAGTCTTTCTGCAGACATGCATGAGTGCACAGAGACAGGCAGGCACAAACACACAAACTCACGTGTGCCCATGTTATCATCACCACGGCTTAGAGCAGCATGTGTGGTTTATCTCTGCAAAAAGCTTTCTTCTTCATGAGTATTGCCTTAATAGAAAACACAGAACAAGTCCTTGGGCTTTCTGTCTGGCCACACTCCATTTTTGACTTTATTCTCTATGTTGGATAGGTTGCCTGTCTGGAGATGTGCCAGTTGACATCTGTGTACAGAACAGAATCTGGCCAGGAATGTCAGGACACCAGACAACTGGTTTTCTCTGGGGAGACCATCCTCTGTCTTTACCCCCAGACTCTTTGCTGTGCAAGAGATGGGACAGGGGAAATCAGGGTGGGATGGAGTGTGATGAAAAGTGCCTTTGAATTGACACCTGAGGGGGCCTGAGCAGACATACGTATCTACTACCAAGTTTTGTCGGCAGATCAGTTTCCATGACCAGAGTCAATGCTGTATGTTGAATTATGAAGGGAGACCAACTTTCCAGAAGCCCTCAGGGTGAGACAGTGCTCCTAGAAATGTAGCAGGACAGTCAGGGGGCAGGGAGGTGGGCATGCATCTTTCCTCCAGTTCATAAACAGAATTCTTAGTGATGAAAAGTGTACTCACAAACCACAGACGTTATTCTGTATAAAATATACAGATCTTTGTTACATTTAATTCAGTTCAGTTGCTCAGTTGTGTCCAATTTTTGTTATTATGAAGGGAGACCAACTTTCCAGAAGCCCTCAGGGTGAGACAGTGCTCCTAGAAATGTAGCAGGACAATCAGGGGGCAGGGAGGTGGACATGCATCTTTCCTCCAGTTCATAAACAGAATTCTTAGCGATGAAAAGTGTACTCACAAACCACAGACGTTATTCTGTATAAAATACACAGATCTTTGTTACATTCAATTCAGTTCAGTTGCTCAGTTGTGTCCAGTTTTTTGCAACCCCATGGACTATAGCACGCCAGTCTTCCCTGTCCCTCACCATCTCCCAGAGCTAGCTCAAATTCATGTTCATTGAGTCAGTGATGCCATCCAACCATCCCATCCTCTGTCGTCCCCTTCTCCTCCTGCCTTTAATCTTTCCCATCATCAGGCAATGAGTCAGTTCTTCACATCAGGTAGCCAAAGTATCAGAGCTTCAGCTTCAGCATCAGTCCTTCCAATGAATATTCAGAACTAATTTCCTTTAGTATTTTTTATCACATTATTGATTGGAAAATCTGTATTATGAACTTTTAAAAACTCAACCCCCAGCCATGGTTTTCTGAGGATCTCTGTGATGCTCTCAGACCAGTCCTCATAGCAACTGGAAGGTGAAGATACTGCACCTCCAGGGCAATCTCATGCCCTTCCAGACCACCTGGGGGTTAGTCCAGAAGAGAAGGATCAAGCAAAAAGAGTGGGTGTGGCAGCAGGGTCCAGGGACAGAGATAAGGAAGGGCAATATAACCCAGTCACCCCCGAGTGAAGGGAAACAGAAACAACCAGTCAGCTTGCTGAGATAATATGTACGTTTCAATAGCTCAGAAAAGAAAGATTCATGGCTTATTTTCCAGCGTAAATTCAGCTGGGATCTTTCCTTACATAGAATTTCATGGGGGATTTCCGTGGTGGTTCAGTGGTTAAGAACCTGTCTGCCAATGTAGGGGACACGGGTTTGATTCCTGGTCCAGGAAGATCCCATATGTCATGGAGCAACCAAGCTCTTAAGCCACAACTCCTGAGCCCAAGTGCCTAAAGTCTGTGTTTCCAATAAGAGAATCCACCACAATGAGAAGCCCACCCACCACAAGGAACAATAGCCTGGGCTCACCATAGCTAGAGAAAGCCCAATTGTAGGAATGAAGACCCAGCACAGACAGAAATAAATCAGTAAAACAAAGAAAGTCATGAAAGTTTTGCCTTTGTATATCCCCAGCTTTTAATCTATTTGGAATCACTCATATATAATGGAGCTAAAGATTCCACTTTCACTAAAGGTCAACTATGATATCTTGCACCAACATTTCCACTGAGATCACTTAGATGATCTGGAAAAACATTTTTTAAAAAGTAAAATTGCCTGAAGGTATCAGAAAGCAACAGAAGCAGAAAGAATTTGGGGAGGATTATTGCTGTTGTTTTTCAGTAGCTAAGTTGTGTCCAACCCCATGAACTACAGCAAACCAGGCTCTTCTGTCCTTCATTAATTCCCAGAGTTTGCTCAAATTCATGTCCATTGAGTCACTGATGCTATCTAACCATCTCATCCTCTGCCACCCACTTTTTCTTTTGCCTTCAATCTTTCCTAGCATCGTGGTCTTTTCCAATGAGTTGGCTCTTTGCACCAAGTGACCAAAGTGTTGAAGCTTCAGCATCAGCCCCCTGCAATGAATAATCAGGGTTTATTTCCTTTGTTGACTGATCTGATCTCCTCGCAGTCCAAGGGACTCTCCAGAGTCTTCTCCAGCACCAGTTCAAAAGCATCAGTTCTTCAGCACTCAGCCTTCTTTATGGTTCAGTTCTCACCTCCATATGTGACTACTGGGAAAACCATAGCTTTGACTATATGGACCTTCGTTGGCAAAGTGATGTCTCTGCTTTTGAATATGCTGTCTAGGTTTGTCATAGCTTTTCTTCCAAGGAGCAAGCATCTTCTGATTTCATGGTGGCAATCACTGTCCAGAGTGATTTTGGAGCCCAAGAAAATAAAATATGTCACTGCTTGCACTTTTCCCCCATCTATTTGCCACGAAGTGATGGGACCAGATGCCACGATCTTAATTTTTTGAATGTTGAGCTTTAAGCCAGCTTTTTCACTCTCCTCTTTCACTCTCATGGAATTCTCCAGAATACTGGAGTGGGTAGCCATTCCCTTTTCCAGGGGATCTTTCTGACCCAAGGATCATATATTGCATTGCAGATGGATTCTTTAACATGTTAGCCCTCAGCAAAGCCCACTGTCATCAAGAGGCTTTACTTCCTCTTCACTTTCTGCCCTTAGAGTGGTCTATCATCTGCATATCTGAGGTTGTTGATATTTCTCCCAGAAATCTCGATTCTAGCTTGTGACTCATCCAGCCCAGCATTTCTCATGATGTACTCTGCATATAAGTTAAATAAGCAGTGTGACAATAGACATTCTTGTCGAACTCCTCTTTGAATTTTGAACCAGTCAGTTGTTCCATGTCTGGTTCTGTTGCTTCTTGACCCATATCCCACTTTCTCAAGAGACAAGGACGGGTGTCTAGTATTCCCATCTCTTGAAGAATTTACTTCAGTTTGTTGTGAACCACATAGTTAAAGGCTTTAGCATAGTCAGTGCAGTAGTAGATGTTTTTCTGGAACTCCCTTGCTTTCTCCATGATCCAATGAATGTTGGCAATTTGATCTCTGGTTCCTCTGCCTCTTCAAAACCCATCTTGTACATCTTGAAGTTCTTAGTTCATGTTCTGCTAAAGCTTAGCTTGAAGGATTTTGAGCATAACCTGGCTAGCATGTGAAATGAACACAAGAGCATGGTAGTTGGAACATTCTTGGGCATTGCCCTTCTTTGAGACTGGAGTGAAAACTGACTTTTTCCAGTCCTATGGGCACTGCTGAGTTTCCCAAATTTGTTGACATATTTACAGCATCATCTTTTAGGAGTTTAAGTAGATCACCTGGAATTGCATCACTTCTGCTAGCTTTGTTTGCAGTAATGCTTCCTAAGGCTCACTCAACTTCGCACTCCAGGATGGCCAGCTCTAGGTGAATGCTGAGTTTTATCCAGCTTTTTCACTCTCCTCTTTCACTTCTCCAGGCAAGAATATTGGAGTGGGTAGCCATTCCCTTCTCCAGGAGATCTTCCTGTGTCTGTGGTTATCTGAGTCATTAAGGCCTTTCCTGTATAGTTCTTCTGTATATTATTGCCACCTCTTCTTAATCTCTTCTGCTTTGGTTAGGTCCTTACTGCTTCTGTCCTTTATCATGACTCTTTGCATGAAATGCTCCCGTGATAGCTCCAATTTTCTTGAAGAGATCTCTTTCCCATTCTGTTGTTTTTCTCTATTTCTTTGCATTGTTCATTTAAGAAGACCTTCTTATCGCTCCTTCCTTTTCTCTGGGACTCTGATTCAGTTTAATATAGCTTTCCTTTTCTTTCCTCAGCTATTTGCAAAGCCACCTCAGACAACTACTTTGCCTTCTGGCATTTCATTATCTTTGGAATGGTTTTGGTCACTGCCTCCTGTACAATGTTACAAACTTCCATCCATAGTTCTTCAGGCACTCTATCTGCCTATCTAATCCCTTGAATCTATTCATCACCTCTACTGTATAATCATAAAGGATTTGATTTAGGTCATACTTGAGTGGCCTAGTGGTTTTCCCTACTTTCTTCAATTTAAGCCTGAATTTTGCAGTAAGGAGCTCATGATCTGAGCCACAGTCAGCCACAATCTTATTTTCCCTGACTGTATACAGTGACTCCATCTTTGGCTGCAAAGAACATAATCAATCTGATTTCAGCATGGATCATCTGGCGATGTCCATGTGAGAGAGTTTAGAAGGCACTTAAGAGGAAGGGTCTTGGTAAAAACTTCAGATTTTGGTTGAAATCTCTAAAAGCTACACCTCAAGGGTTGAATAAATGAAAAATAGACCAGCATTCACAATGACTAAAGTAATACTGAATCCATAAATGATTAGGATGAATTACTCTTAGCCTAACATCTAAAAGAAGTAAAAGCGAATTCTCTTTGAAGGAAAACATTGTTCAGAATCTCAAACTGACTTCTGCTGTTTCATATAAGATGTTTAAACAAGACTTGCAAGATGTTGAACAAGACTTGCAAGAAGGCAAAATCTGAAGAGCTGGGAGGTGGGAGAACAGACAATAAAAACAAACTCACAAAATATCCAGATTTGGGAATAACTAGAAAAAGACTGTAAAGTAAGCATATCAATATGCCCATAGAATTAATAACAAGATAGATAATTTTGGCAAAAATTCGGAAACAGACTCAACTGTTAAATCTGTAACTAAAACTGTAATATATGAAATTAAGAATGTGTGTGATGGAAAGGTTTAATGGCATATTACGCTTGGTTGAAAAGAAGGTTAGTGAACTGGAAGACAGAAGTAAACGTCCAGTTGGAGTTCAGAATCAAAAGGATAGAAAATATTGAAAAGACAAATGGCATATATGCAACAAACCCAACAGATATCTAAGCAACATCTCAGCAGGCAAGGAGAAAGAGAATAGGTCAGAAGTAAATTTTAAGAGATAATTATTGAGAATTACGCAAAATTGATTAAAGAAGTTAAGCTACAGATTCAAAGAGCTTGGGGTAACCCATGAAGGGTAAGTATACATGCACATACATCTAGACACAGCAGAGTAAAAATGCTGAAAAGCAAACACAAAGATAAATCTTAAAAACATCCAGGGTGGGGAGAAAGACATACCTTTAAAGAAGTAGCAATAAAACAGACAGTTGACTTCCTAATGGAAACAAAGTAACCAGAAGTCAACAGACTAGTATCTTCAACCTAACAACCAACCTTGAAGGCATTACTCAATGAAATACCCTCCAAAATGGAAGCTGAGATAAATTCATTTACAGACACTAAATGAGAGAAACTTTTTCATCTGTAGAACCACACTATGGGGAAGCAAGGGGAACTTTTCAGGGAGAAGAAAACGATCCCAGATGGAATCGTAGAAATGCAGGAAAAAAAACAGGAGGACCAGAAAGGTTAGATTTGTAAGTAAATCTAAACATGAAATAAAACGTACATCACTTTGGAAAAAACAAGAGGAAAATAACTGGAATTAAGTTGTTCTAAGATCGTTGCATTGCTTGGGAATAGTGAAAAATGTCCATTTATATTAAACTTGGAGATGCATATTTTTCTCTCTAAGGAAATCAATAAAAATCATAAAACATTACATAACTAAAAAGTTACTAGGGGAGAAAATAAGATTAAAAAACAACTAATTAGAAAACACAACAGTCTTACAAAGCAAAATAAAGTCAGTTACAGAAAATTTTTAAAGTTAAGATTTTTGCATATTTGCATCTTGGTCTATAAATTTTGACTATTCTCTTCCGTATCAGTTAAAATGTTGTTGTTCAGTTGCTAAGTCATGTTCAACTCTTTTTGACCCTTTGGACTGCAGCACACCAGGCTCTCTTATCCTTCACTATCTCCTGGGGTTTGCTCAGATTCAGGTCCTTTGAGTCGGTCCAGTAAGTGGGGATTGCATTAAAGTGTGATTAAGTACAGTGTGTGTAAATTTAGGAAGACTCACTCTGCTAACTATCAAGATTTCCAAAGCTTCAGTAATTATCAGTGTATAATTGGTGCAAAAATTGACTATTAGACCAACAGGGTAACAGAGGAAGAGATGATTGGATGGCATCACTGGCTCAAGGGACAGGAGTTTGAGCAAACTCCAGGAAACAGTGAAGGACAGGGAAGCCTGGTGTGCTAAAGTCTGTGAGGTTGCAAAGAATTGGACATGACTTACTGACTGAACAACAAGACCAATAAAACAATGGAGATTTCAGAAACAGCCATATATGTATACCTGATTGATAACAAAGGTACACTGCAGAGGAATGAGTGAAGCATAGTCTTTTTAATATATGGAGTTGGGTGAATTGGATATTCATAAGAAATTAAAAAGTTGACTCTACCTAAAAATATTCAATTCTACATGTAAAAGACAAAACAAAGTTTCTACAAGATAGATATAGCAGAATACCATTATGACCTTGAAACAGAGAAAGACTTTTTTTAAACATTCCACTAAATGCACTAACCGTAAGATAAATTAATTGTACTATATTAAAATAAGTAATTCCTGTTATCCAAAGACATTATTAAAAGTGAAGAGATGCCACAGAGTAGAAGTTATTTGTTACACATGTAAGAGACAGAGGGCTTATATCCAAAATATAAAAAGGACAGACAACTCAGAAAAATAAACAGGTACCCTCACAAGAGACAGTATCACAAAATATGGGGAAAAGGTGCTCAACCTCTTGAGCCACCAGAGTAACACAAAATAAAGCTACTCTGAAATACCACTATACAAATACCAGAATAGCTAAAGATTTTTAAACTGACGACCTCAGGTGTTGATGAGGGTATGGAGCAACTGCACTCAAACACTGCGGATGGGAATGTAAGTTGGCCCAATCACTTTAGAAAACTGGTAACAACAACTAAAATCAAAGGCGTGCAAACCTTGTGACCCAGTGTTTCCACTCCCAGCTGAGCACCCAGCACAAGGCATTCACGTGTTCACCAAAATGCACGGACATTCACAGACAACATTCTTCATAGTTGACGGGAACTGGAAAGAACGCAATGGCAGCATGGATAGATAAGATTGTGATAAATAAAGCAACAGCAGACCGAAGGAGGAGAAGGGGAGGGGGAGAGAGAGAGGAGGCGGGACAAGAAGAAGTGGATGATGACAACGAAGGCAAGGTCTGGTCTTGAAAATATTTTGGTGGCACAAGAAAACCAAGTGAGATTTGAAAACAATTGAAAGTAAGCAAGCAAAAGCTCTTCAGTAGATCCCAAAGTCAGTGGTGCTCGTACCCGGAGGAGGGAAGACTTCTGTGGGTAGACCGTCAGAGGTGAGCTCCGACAGACAGGAAGGGGCTCTGGAGGGCAGCGACACGAGGCATGTCAGAAGGAATTCCAACTCCAGCGCTGCAGGGGCTTCCCCCAGCTCATGCCCGCACACTGCTGTCGCCTCCTCCGAGGCTCTCTGTTTGTTCACCTGGACCATAGAACAACCGCCCTCTAGTATCCCTGCCTCCTCAGTTCAGTTCAGTCACTCAGTCGTGTCCGACTCTTTGCCACCCCATGGACTGCAGCATGCCAGGCCTCCCTGTCCATCGCCAACTCCCAGAGCTTACTCAAACTCATGACCACTGAGCCGGTGATGCCATCCGACCATCTCATCCTCTGTTGTCCCCTTCTCCTCGCGCCCACAATCTTTCCCAGCATCAGGGTCTTTTCCAATGAGTCATTTCTTCACATCAGGTAGCCAAAGTTTTGGAGTTCAGCTTCAGCATCAGTCCTTCCAATGAATATTCAGGACTGGTTTCTTTTAGAATGGACTGGTTGGATCTCCTTGCAGTCCAAGGGACTCTCAAGAGTCTTCTCTAACACCACAGTTCAAACGCATCAATTTTTCAGTGCTCAGCTTTCTTTATAGTCCAACTCTCACATCCATACATGACTACTGGAAAAACCATAGCCTTGACTAGACGGGCCTTTGTCAGCAAAGTGATGTCTCTGCTTGTTAATAAGCTGTTTAGGTTGGTCATAACTTTTCTTCCGAGGAGTGAGCATCTTTTAATTTCATGGCTGCAGTCACCCTGCCTCCTACCCATCGTGCATATCTAGATCTTGACTTTGTGGACACCTGAGGCATCTTTCTGGACTGCACACTGGTGAGGTCACTTTTCCTGCTTCCACCCCTTCGGCCTGGGGGATCTAGGGACTCTGCTCTCCTCTGGCAGCTCCTGCCCAGGCTCTCTCAGCCTCTCTGCTTCCACTTCTGCCGGCTGGGCTGTGATGCCCTTCTCTCCCCCTGCTCCATCTGGCAACGTCGCCTCACAGTGAGGACTCAGTCCAGTGCCACCTCCTTCATAAGCCATTCCTGACCTCCCAGGAACAGAGCCACCCCTTCCTATGATCCCTTTGGGGTACTCTGTCCACATTTATTTTACCTGGTCCCATGCCTTCCCCACCAGACCTAGGCTCCTTGAAAACCTTCCAGTTTCTTCTCAGACTGACAGAAGGCCTGGCCCCAAGGAAGGGCTCTATACACCCCGAATTAGTAAAAATGCCAACTTGGACATGCAAAGCACTTCTCTGCTTGCAAGTGTTTTTATGTGTGATTTCGTTTAAGCTTCCAGTAAACCCACAAGGTTACCTCCACTCATCAGGGGGGGAAGCTGAGGCAGAGGAAGAGATTGAGGATGTAGCGGTGGCCAGGGGGCTAAGAGAACTGCTGCCTGCTCAAGCCTTGTCCAGGATGCCGCCCTGAGGATAACGGCTTCGCTCTTCCAGGAAGCCCCTTTCCAAGCCACTAGGGGCCTGAACTCAGCTTCCCAAACGGTGTGGTAAGCCCTTCACAGAGATCGTCAGAAATCGTTCTGGAACATTTATTTGCCTCGGCCTCTCTACCACACCCAGCGTCTTCTCCTCTGACGACTGAGCCTCTTGCCACCCTGAGAGACCACACAGAGGGTGGACCCAGGCCCAGGTCATGGGCCCCGACACCAAGCCAGTAGGAAGACTCCCCTCTGCCCTGCTCATGGGCTGTCCGCCCAATTTCCCTCAAGTGCTGCCCGATTTCCATCACAACCTGGCCCTGGGCACTAACTGCGGTGAAAGGGACATTTCAGCTGGGAAAGCAGGCCACGTGGCCTCAGGTCAGGGATCTGTCAGAGTCCTCCCTAACTCTCCCTGGAAATTTCCTCCCTCTGCCCTTCTCCCACCTTCTTGGAGGGACAGGGAGGTAGTCATGGCAGGGAGCTCATTTCTCTGTCCCCAGTCCACCTGCCCTCATCATCTACCTCTTCCCCAAGCTCCATCTGACACACATACATTCCATAGGCCTTAATGGTACATTTTATCGTCAAGCCACACTGGCTTCCTACTGGGCAGAACTAGCCCCAGCAATGACCTCGTTCCCAACATCCCCAGTACCTGGGACCCTGCAGCCAATACGGCCTTAGCTCAGATGACCAAGCCCCTGCCCAGACCCCCACGTTTCAGAGGGTCCCACTTTGGGCTGTTTCTTGCTGCATCTCTCTCCATGAGTCAGGAGTCCATCAGGTAGGGTCAGTGTCGCATTCATGGGTCAGTACCCCCAATTAAATTTGAATTTTAGGTAAACAGTAATTTTTAAGTGTGTTGGGAGCATGCATGTGTGTGTGAGAGCTTGCGTATTCTGTTGTTTCAGTCGTGTTCGACTCTTTGCAACCCTATGGACTGTAGCTCAGCAGGCTCCTCTGTCCCCGGGGTTTTCCAGGGAAGAATGCTGGAGCGGCTGCCATTTCCTTCTCCGGGGGATCTTCCCGACCCAGGGATCAAACTCATGTCTCTTATGTCTCCTCCTTTGGCAGGTAGGTTCTTTGCCACTAGGGCCACCTGGGTTCCATGCGTTGGGGACATACCATAGTAAAACATTGTCATTGTTTTTCTGAAATTCAAACTCAGCTAAGTATTCTGTATTTTAATCTGATGAATATGCTAACCTTACAACATGGTCAAGGGGATGTGCCCACCTGGAGCATGCTCTGGGTACCTGCGGACCTAATAAAGGGCCCAGAACCCACTTCCAGGGTCTCTGTAGTTTCCCCTTCCTGCCTGGTCCCACCAGCCTGCTGGGGATGGAACTGTTACAGCAGGCTGGTTATTCATACAAGGACATCCCTCACAGGGAGGTGGGGAAAGGAGGGGCCTCCATTTATACTTCTGTGCCTGCCCACCAATGCCGGGGGTAGATCTGCCAGCCACCCTGCACAGCTATGCCGTCTGCACCTGAATTCTCCATCTCCTGCTACGGAAGCATCCAGGTAGGACAGTGGAGTCCCCTGAGGGCGTGTGTAGTGGGTCCCCTGGAAGGAAAGCTGTTTCCTGGCTGGGGTGAGTCTCGCTGTGGTGGTGGGCTTCCTCAGGCTCCGCTGTCAAGACATCACTGGCTTTATTGTTCAGGAGTGTATCCGGGACCAGGGACACAGACAGCCTGGGAATTTAGTGGCTCTTCCTGCCAGGAAGTTAGTAGGCTCTGGTAACATCTCTGAGCCTCAGTTTCTTCAAAGATAAAACAGGAAGAGTTCCTACCTCTTGTGAAGTAGATATGATTGGGGGAAACTAGAGATACTAAAAGGATGAGTGGTTCCCAGGGGTGGGGGCAGGGTGGGGGGAAGAGGAAGGACTAGGCAGAACTCAGTGGGTTTTTAGGGCAGTTCTTCTTCTCTGCATGATACTGCAGTGGTGGAGACGTGTCACTATGCACTTGTCAAATCCTATAGAATGTACAATCCGAAAGTGATGCCTGGTGTTAACTATGGACTTTGGATTATGATGACCTGTCGGTATAGTTTCATCTACATTGACTGGTAAACCACTCTGCTGTTGGGTGACAAGAGTAGGGATGCTGAGCGGGTGTGGGGGCCTTGAGGTATATGCGAAGCCTCTGCACTTTCTGCTCAAGTTTACTGTGAACTAAAACTGTTGTAAAAAATAGTAGTTTTAATCGCTCAGTGGTGTCTGACTCTTTGCAACTGGACTATAGCCCGCCAAGCTCCTCTGTCCATGGGATTCTCCAGGCAAGAATACTGGAGTGGGTTGCCAAGCTCTTCTCCAAGGAATCTTCCCAACCCAGGGATCGAACCTGGGTCTTCTTCATTGCAGGCAGATTCTTTACCGTCTGAGCTAACAAGGAAGCTGTTTTTAAAAAAAAATTGTAAAAAATAAAGCTTATTAATTAAAAAAAAATAGGTATGATCATGAATGCACCAGTCCCTAACATATTTCACACTCGGACGTGTACTGAGCGCGTACTAGACGTCTGTATTTACAAGGTAAACCAAAATGAGGGAGCAAGGGAGATATTTCTTCCTACCCTGTCAAAGGAGGGCAGGCTCAGAACTACACGGAACCCCCTAGGCGGCCCCGCCGCCCGGACCCCTCGGAGGAAGTTCCAGGACGCTCAGAGCCAAGCCCGGGTGGGCGTGGCGGGGGCGTGGCGGGGGCGGGACGAGAGCGGGGGC
>SJYX01013877.1:93547-129472 GCA_006410675.1 Oreotragus oreotragus | reverse complement strand
GTCAGTTAATCAGAAAACTTATTTTTCCAGGGGTGATTTGTTTATGAAGAATATTGCGGGGCCAGGGGCGGGGTGATGGCGGTGATCGGGGGCGGGGCGGGAGGTCAGGGGCGGGGGAAGGGAGGAGAGAAGGCGAAGGACCGCGGAGGAGGCCGGCCGCCGCCAGCCCCGCCGCGCCCCCGTGTGGCCGCCGCGCGCCGCTGCGCCGCACCGGGAACAAAGCCCGCGGCTCGCGTGGGGGCGGGGCGGGGCGCCGGGGCTCCGGCTCCGCGGCCCGGTCCGCTGGGCGGGCTGGGAGAACCCTGTTGGAGGACAGACGCCCCAGATGAGAGGAATGGTGACTGCAGACTCGGCTTGTGGCAGATTAGTCGGAGGGAGCCAAGCGGGAAGGGGAGGGGGCGCTGTGACTGCCCACCCACTGGGAAGGACCATCCCCACCCAAGCTCCAGTCCAATCGCCGAGCGGCTGGCCGCTCTCCGACTCGGGTCGGAGCTGCAGCGGGAGAGAGGGAAGGGTTTCTGTAGCGCGGTCCGGCAGGGCCGTGCTTGGGCTGAGCGGAGAGTCGTGGCCCGGACGCCCCGCCCTCTAGGCCCGGGATGTCTGCCGAAGTTAGCGGAGACGCAGAGGAGTACAGGGAACCGGTCCTGGACCCAAGTCCGGGACCCTTCACCGCCCGGCCCGCTCCTTGTCCCTGGGTCCTTGCCATCTCCTGCCCTCAGAGGAGGATACCCTTGCCCAACGCCTCCTCGTGAGGAGGAAATAGCACGTCAAATCCCAGATGCCTGCAAAACAGAACATCCCCTAATGCCTGACCCGGAGGGCGGGGTGCGGATGGGGGTCGCCTCAAGGACCAGAGAAGCAGATGCCGACCCTTCTGAGTCTAAGACCCTCCACCTTCAGAGACACAGGTAGCTTGTTGGTCAGCTTCCTGGGCTGATTCGTCTTTGCTCCATGACCCACATCCCAGTGAGGGTCGCAGCAGATCCCCTTCCACCGCCCAAGGCAGAGGACCCAGAGAACCTCCTAGATCCCAGAGGAAGGAAACACATACACACTCACACACACTCACACAAACATACTCTGTGAACTGGGCCACACACACACACACACACACTGTGAACCGGGCTCCAGCAACCAACTGGAAAGGATATTAACTCATTCCTTTTCACAGCCTTCAACCCGGGAGGGTTGGGTGGTACCATCTTCACCAGCCCTGCCCCTCGGCCCAGGTTACTGCTGACAGAGTGGCCTGTGGCCAGCATTTCCACCGCGTATGCTAATGGAGTACCCACTGTGTGCATTTTATACCATCCCATCCAGTCCAGGGCTTCCTTCCCGAGCTGAAATGGAGGAGTCTGTGTTCACCTCGAGCCTAGGTTTGTTTCCCTTCAAACCTGCCCCCTCCGTTACTCCCCAGTTTCTAGCCTCAAACACAGCCCTCTTCCCCTGGTGGTTGTTTCCTCCACAGTTACCACCCACCTCTCAGAAAAGGCTGCTAGGGCCGCTTGAGAGCTTTGGATGGAGGACAAGCGTAGAGTCATCATCTGTTAATTAAATACAATGCTTGTGGTGCTTTGCATCCTCCTGTGGACTCAGACACCAGGCCTTGGGTTAAGAAGTAATTTCCCTGATGACTTTCTTTCTTGGGGAAATCCATCTTGATTTATATATCCTAGACCAAGGCAATGGCACCCCCCCTCCAATACTCCTGCCTGGGAAGTCCCATGGGCGGAGGAGCCTGGTAGGCTGCAGTCCATGGGGTCGCTAAGAGTCAGACACGACTGAGCGACTTCACTTTCACTTTTCACTTTCATGCACTGGAGAAGGAAATGGCAACCCACTCCAGTGTTCTTGCCTGGAGAATCCCAGGGATGGCGGAGCCTGGTGGGCTTCTGTCTATGGGGTCGCACAGAGTCGGACACGACTGAAGTGACAGCAGCAGCAGCAGACCAAGGCATACTTTTTTTTAATAAAGGGCTATGTTGTAAATATTTCAGGCTTTGCTAGCCGGTACATTCTCTGCCACAATCACTCAGGTGTCCAATCAGAGTGAAAGAAGCCACAGACAATAAGTAATGTGTAGGTGCAGAGGTGTTCCAATAAAACTTTATTTACAAGAACAAGCAGGAAACTAGATTTGGCTCCCAGGCCACAGGTTGTTTTAGACCTGTGTTGTATATTTTGCCATCATGGCTTAACGGAGCAGATGAAGTGAGTGGAAAAGACCTCAGCTTAGCCTCAAAAGAGCTCGGTGGCAAGGCCAGGTCTGAAGCTCACAGCTGAGTGACCTCTGAATCTGTTTATCCACCTAAAAAGATGGTAATCCTGGCCACAGTGGAATGAGAGAGGTCACTCCTGACACTCCACTATTAGAGGTCGGTGATGTGGGCTGAAACAAGCCATGAAAGTTGAGCACTCGTGAGCACTTTCATAAACCCTGAAGTGCTCTATGCATATAAATTGCCTCCTGCGAGTCTGGCCTATCTTTGGGCCAAATAATATAGGGGGAGGTTGGAGGGTCTGTCTTACTGTGACTGGCCTGGAAGCCTGTGCTGGTCTTGGTAGGTTCACACAGACGCTAAAACTTTGGAATATTATCACCTGCTCTCTTGAATTTTTTGAAATGTTGGTCAGCAAGCCGGTGATTTTGCACAGCTCTTTAACTGCCTGGTGGCTCAGACAGTAAAAGAAACCACCTGCAATGTGGCAGACCTAGGTTCAATCCCTGCATTGGGAAGATCCCCCAGAGAAGGGAACGGCTACCCACTCCAGTATTCTGGCCTAGAGAATCCCATGGACCGAGGAGCCTGGCGGGCTACAGTCCATGGGGTCCCAAAGGGTCAGACACGACTGAGCAACTTTCACGGCACTTTAATTGCTCTATGACTTCAGTTTCTACTCTTTCAGACTGCTGGGCTGACTACAGCTTCAGGGCAGAAATTCTTTCCAGAGCCAAGACTGGGCTAAGCAAGATCAACTTGTGATGTGAACACAAGGTGTTGGGTCCTTCTGGCTGGACCCAGCCACCTCCTGCTGGGCCCTCCCTCCTGTCCCGCCCTGAAGCTCTAATGGGAAGATAGAAGCAAGTGGCCTCTGTCGCATTCCTCCTCTTGCCCAGGACTGGGTCAGGCACCCTGTTCTCACCAGCATTTCTGAGAACCAGGCTGGTGGACTCACTGTCCTGGGGCTGGACCCCGGAGCCTCAGGGTTTAGGCTCCATGGGCCTCTGGGCACTATTCCAGGGGCCTCTGTGTCATTTCCTGGCGACCTTCAAGCACACAGAGGTTGTTAGGTGGGAACCCGGCTCGGCATCCAGGCGTTGGCCTGGAACTGGTGTGCTCACCCGACCCAACCCTAACCTCGGAGGGTGCTGCCTTCCTCCCCGGTTGAAGACCCTCGGTTCTGGGCCAACACAGTCACTTTACAGCCGGAAACTGAGCCACCGGGGAAGGGAGTGCCAGCCCTTCCAATGAGCGCCATCCGTGCTAGACTCTTCCAGTCCTCCAGGGGAGGCAGCTTCTTACAGAGAGGGTAATTACTTGATTTATGGCCTTCCCCACCCAGCTCTAACATACCGACCTGTATCGTCGGGAACAGCTGCTTGCACACGCCCCCGGGAGGCGGGGCCCGCATAGGGCCACGCCTTGGGGCTGCAGGCAGAGCCTTGGGGAGGCAGAGGCGCCTTGCAAGAAGATGGGGTGCTGTTCTCCCTCCCACGGGGCCAGGGCAGGCTCCACAGTGAAGGGAAGGAGAGGTTAGGGCAAGAAGTGGCGTCTCCCCAGCCTGGGCCTGCCTGCTCGTCCCCTCCAAAGGGAGGTGGCAGGATGTTTCAGCCACCAAGGGACCCTGCAGAATCCAGCCCTCAAGGCCCCGGTGCAGTGACCGCGGTAGGCATTTCCAGCTTTTATGACCTGCCAACCAGGCCCCCAAGAGACGCAGACCAACCTCCCGTTGCTGCCTGTTCTCTGGGTGCGGCCTGTTCTCAGTCCCTTTGGAATGCCACTTCCACCTGCACACCCTTGCCCAGGCCACAGGCCCCAAGACACAGGCCAGGGAGCTGAGCAGGGGCCAGAGGGAGAGGGGCGGCCGAGAGGAGAGGGGAAGACAGAGGAGATGAGGCTGTCTCCCAGGAGGCCGGAAACAGAAGCAGGGAGGTGGAGAGAGTTCAGCCCTGGGGAGACAAGACAGGGGGCTTGAAGAGTCCGAAACAACTGCTCGGTGGACCCCCGCCTTGGAGCCCCAGACTGGCCCACCAGGGTGTCTTCCGCCTGCTGCCCCCTCTCTATGGGCCTTCCTCAGCCCAGGGTCTTGCAGAACCACCGTCTCCCTCCACATACATGACTTACGCATCTGAGTGACAAATGATTAATGTTGAGTTCAAATCCTGAATCAGACACTGCACAACAGAATGACCTTGGGCAAGTTGCTTGCCCTCCTGGAGCCTTGGATTCTTGGGAAAATGTGAATACCACGAAGGGCGTCTTCTTCATTTGTGAGCCAATAAATGAGGCAGTGCCCAGTGCCTGGCCCGGAGGAAGTTCAGAAAAGGGTATTATTGTCACTGAGCTGGAAACAGGCTGGAGAATATTCAGGCCTCCCCACTGCCAATTTTTCCCCACAAATCAGTAAGCAGAGAGTCCTGCCCAAACTAGCTGTCTCAAAGGCTGCCTAGAAAGTGTTGGAGCCCTGCGCTCTGGGGTCCTTTGGGACTCCATGTGTGACTGTTGGAAAGGGCAGTGACATGGTCTTTGAGTTACCTTCGGTCTAGCCCACTGGACTTTGGACACGTCAAGATATTGTTTTCCCTGTTCTAACAAATGACACATTTGAGGCTCAGAGACTGTAAATAGCAGCTCAGAGTGACACAGCCAGTGGATAAGAGAGTCACAGTTTAAAGCAGAGTACTTTACTGCTCAAAGTCCTATGGCTCGTTGACCTCTACATTTCTAGTGTTTCTGACTCAGTTATACAGATTTGCATTAATTCAGCATGTGTTCAGAATACCTGCTCCTTACATGACCTGATCCAGGTATTCTCTACATGCAGGAGAGGAAGAAACTGTTGGGAAGAGCAACTAACACAAAACTCTTAACATAAATGTATAAAACGGAGCCATACAAGTCATTTTCTCCCTGGATACAATAGGGTATAAGCTTAGGGTATAAGTTGCTGTAACAAAACCCACTCTCACAATGGCTTAAATAGGATGCGTTTCTTTTCTTTCTTCCTTCCTTTCAGTTTATTTTCTTTTTGGCTGTGTGAGCTCTTAGCTGTGGGATCTTGGTTGCAGTGCACAGGCTTCTCTCTAGCTGTGGTGCATGGGCCCAGGAGTTGCTGGGGGGAGGGGGGACGGTGTGTGGCCTTAGTTTTCCCATGGCACGTAGGATCTTAGTTCCCTCACCAAGGATTGAACCCACTTCCCCTGCATTGGAAGGCAGATTCTTAACCACTGGACCACAAGGGAAGCCCCTAAATGTGGTACGTTTCTCTCCTATGATCATCTAGAGATGAGTGGCCCTGACCAGCAGGCTGCTCTGTTACACATGGACATTTGGGAATTCAAGTCCTGTCCATCTTTTTCTCTGCTGTCTTCCAAGGCAGGAATTCAATAGATATGGACTCAATAACCTGGAGTCAATAGAAATAACTCAAGAGATTTGAGAACCAGGATTGAAAAAAAAATGTTTGTATTTTCAAACTTCTAAATGAAATATAGCATTTCCTTCTATTATGAATGTGACAATAAATTACTGTAATAATAAGACCAGGGACTTAGTTGCTGATAGAAATCACATAGATATTCATATCATATTACAATGTTATAGATGCCTCAAACCATCACTTCCTGTTCATCACTGTTTCAAAATTACAGATGCTATCAGTCTTGCCATTAGTTTTTATTACTTAATGTCAATAAAGAAGCACATTTTTACTCTACCACCAATTTGTATGTGTGTTGTTTTTTTTTTTGTTTTTATTTTGACACCCACTTTTCAATACAATTGGTTTCTTGTGTAATCTTTTTTTAATTTATTTATTTTAATTGGAGGCTAATTAATTTACAATATTGTGGTGGTTTTTGCCATACATTGACATGAATCAGCCACAGTTGTACATGTGTTCCCCATCCTGAACCCCCCTGTCCAAAAGTCTGTTCTTTACATCTGTGTCTCTTTTGGTGTCTTGCATATAGGGTCATTGTTACCATCTCTCTAAATTCCATATATATGCATTAATATACTGTATTGGTGTTTTTCTTTCTGTATTGGTGCTTACTTTGTTCTGTATGATAGCCTCCAGTTTTATCCACCTCATTAGAACTGATTCAAATGCATCCTTTTTAATACCTGAGTAATATTCCATTGTGTATATGTACCACAGCTTTCTTATCCATTCGTCTCCCCAGCTTGTGTAAGCTTATGTATTTTATTTTATGCATTTAAAAAAATCCTCCTGGTAAAATCCACAGGCTTCACTAGGCTACTAGAGGAGTTCATGGCACAGAAATGTGGGGGACCCCTGCCTGGGGCAGTTGTTCTCATAGATGTGGTCAAACCTGAGTCACTGTGCGGGTGTGGTCCAGCACTTGGAAATTCAGAAAGAGGAGAAGAGGAGGATAGGCGCTCTCCTTCTTAGGTGAGGGAGGCAAAAGCTGCCCGTATCGCTCAGCTCACATTCTGTTGGTGAGAGCTCGGTCCTATGGCCCCTCTGAACCAGCCGCAAGGAGAGCGCGAGAAGAAGGTCTCTAGTCTGGGGACCGTTTACTGAAACTCTTATCGTATGAGAGGAAGGAAGAAAAATTTGGGAGGTGCATCATTTGGGGTTTTCCTATCTGTATAAGCAGGAGATGGAAATATTAATAGAAAACAGTAGTTGCTTTTTTTTTTTTTTTTGGACCAGTTAATATCTGTTTTCAAATGAAACCACATAATACAGACCAAAGCAGGGTATTTTGGTTAACTAGAGTGTGGGACCCTGGAGGCCCTGCCCGCCTGGCCTGTCCTTGCCTCCTGTCCCTAAAGGGCCTCCCTGAGGCACCTCCTGGGAACCCCGAGGCCAGAACGGCCTGCCGCTCACGTTCCGAGTGTCTGAGCCCCTTCCTGCCCTGCCGCCTTCTGCACAGGCTGCATCAGACACACAGCGAGGGCTAGGGGATCTTCCAGAACAGAGCCCCGTCTCTGTGGTGAGGTAGGAAGGGCGGGGAAGACCCCAGGGGAAAGGATTCACCTTGAAAGAAAAGTAGAAACGAGAGCAGCCAAAAGCGAGACAGCGACTGGCACGCGCAGGGGGGCTGACTCTGCGGAGAGGCTGTGTGCTGAGCAGGGGCCACCTCGCGGGGTCAGCACAGCCGGAACCTATAGCCTCCCAACAGGGCTCCCAACAGCCCTGACCCCCTGGACTCGGGCCTCCTGAATAGAGGCCACAGCAGGAATGGAACTTCTTTCTGGAAAATCTAGAAGGCTCATCGTGTGGGGCCAATATGTGAACCAAAGGTGCTACTCAATTTTGTCTCCCACGCTTATCAAGCTCCTACTTTGTATCGGGTACTAGGAGAGACTTTCATTCTGGCAAGAAGGGACAAGATGCGAGGAAACATGTGATGAGTATATTAAAAAAGCAAGCAGTTATTAATGGCTTTGCAATTGATATGAAAAAAAAAAGTCAAAATAGTTAGCATTCGGTAGTGCTAAAAATCCCAGCAGTCAGCCTGAGGAGTATCAGTGAACACAAGAAGAATGTATTAATAGTCGTGCTGAGATTCCTGAACACTTTCTTGGGGCCGTGCTGTCTCTGCTGCGGCGGGTGAGTTTCTCTGGTGGCAGCGAGCGGGGGGGCTACTCTCTAGCTGTGGTGCGGGGGCTTCTCGTTGCAGAGCAAGGGCACCTGGGTAGTTGTGGTACTTGGGCTTAGCTGCTCTGTGGCATATGGAATCCTCCCAGGCCAGGGATCAAACCCGTATCCCCTGCATTGGCAGGCAGACTCTTATCTACTGCACCACCAGGGAAGCCCTTAAACACTCTGAAAAGGCAGAATTTGAGAGTCAGTCCCATCTTTCAAATTTTAACTCTGCCAATCACTCCTCGGACTCAGTACCCTCATCTGTGAAAAATACCGACCTAGTAAAATTTCTGTGAACATTCATGAGATAGTGCACGTAAATATTTACTATAGAGTCTAATACATGTACTGAGTACCCAGTACATGTTTTTGTTATTACTATTATTATTGAGAACTCAAGCTAGGCATCTTCAGTTAAACAAAATTCTTGCAGAGAAAGCTTGCAGAGCTTCCCGCCAACCACTCTGACAAGGGCAGAGTTTTGAGCTTCAAACCAGAGAATGGAAGAGCACAGGCGTCACGTTTAGTTCTGTGACCCTTTGTTGCCGGCTGCCTGGGCCTTTTTTCTGTGATCCCATTGCTAAGAATAAACAAACTTCTCAATTTCATTTACGTGAAATATCCAGAAGAGAAAAATCCCTGGAGATAGAAGTAGATTGGTGGTTGTCAAGGTGCTGGGAGGATGAGGAGTGGAAGAAACTGCTTAAAGGATGTGAAAGTCCCTCAGTCCAACTCTTTGTGACCCCATGGACTATACAGTCCATGGAGTTCTCCAGGCCAGAATACTGGAGTGGGTAGCCCTTCCCTTCTCCAGGGGATCTTCCCAACGCAGGGATCAAAGCCAGGTCTCCCTCATTGCAGGTGGATTCCTTACCAGCTGAGCCACCAGGGAAGCCCCTAAAGGGCATGGGGCTCTATTCTGAGAGGAAATGTTTTGGAACAGGCCAGAGGTGGTGTTTGCATAGTATTTTAAATGTACTAAGTGCCGCTGAATTGTTCATTCTAAGATGATTAATTCTATGTTATGTGAGTTTTGCCTCAATCAATTATCAAAAAGTATCCTTCAACTGTATAAAACTTAATTGAGAACTGTTGAGGACTTCAGCTGGGATTGCTCTGCATGTGTTTATAAAGGTGTTTCAGGGATATAGATTAGTATTTGTATGACAAGCTTTCAGTCCAACTAAGGAGTCTTTTGTGTTTAAAAAATAATTAAATGTGTGATTTCTGCTCAGAAAATCCAGTGCATCTTTCCAGAGACCTTTCTTTCAGTCACAGTTGCCCATGGCTCCATCCAGGTTGCAAATACCAGCACAAAGAAGGGCCAGCGGTACTCCAGTGAATATTTCCACTGTTTCCATGACTGTCACTGGGAGAGTTGCTGGTCCTGCCCTGCCCAGTGGATGCTTGGCCAACACTGTAACAATAGCCATGCTAATAGTATTACTAGCACTCATCAGCACCCTCAGGCCCTAAGACCCCAAATCCTGGGTTCTGCTCCAGGAGTGCCAGTCACTGTTGACACTCCTCTACACTCAGTACTGTTTGCAGCAAAATTCCTAAGCCTGAGATGCTAGGTCAGGAGGGGTTTCCAGTGCCAGCCTTCCCTACAGTCTCTAGGCCCAGGTGATGGGTATATATGCAGTCTCCCCTTTCCTCATGCTTGATAACTTTAACTCCTGTCAATCTTGCCACTCCTCACTTTGCACCAACAAACACCTTGGGAAGTAGTACAATGGGCAGTGATGATTTAGCCACAGAAGGCTTTACTATACTCTTTCCCCCAGGGCACTTGGTGCTTTTGCAACTCTAGATATTCACAAATAAAGACTGTCCCCTGAAACACTACTCACAATAGCCAAGACATGGAGACATCCTAAGTGTGCTTTGACAAATGAATGGATAAAGATGTGAAATATAATGAAATACTACTGCTGCTGCTGCTGCTGCTAAGTCGCTTCAGTCGTGTCCGACTCTGTGCGACCCCATAGACGGCAGCCCACAAGGCTCCTCCGTCCCTGGGATCCTCCAGGCAAGAACATTGGAGTGGGTTGCCATTTCCTTCTCCAATGCAGGAAAGTGAAAAGTGAAAGTGAAGTTGCTCAGTCATGTCTGACTCATAGCGACCCCATGGACTGCAGCCCACCAGGGTCCTCTGCCCATGGGGTTTTCCAGGCAAGAGTGCTGGAGTGGGGTGCCATTGCCATGAAAAAGAATGAAATAACGTGATTTGCAGCAATATGGATGAGATTATCATACTCAGTGAAGTCAGAAATAGAAAGACGAATACCATATAATACCACTTATACATGGAATCTAAACTATGGCACAAATGAACCTGTCTATGAAACAGAAACAGACTCACAGACAGAGAGAACAGACTTGTGTTTGTCAAGGGGGCTGGTGGGTAAGGAAGGAGTGGATTGGGATTTCCCATTTACCACATGCAAACTGCTACATGTAGAATGGATAATAGTAAGGTCCTACTGTAAAGCACAGGGAACTATATTCTGAGATAAACCATAATGGAAAAAAATATTAAAATGAATGTGTATATATATATATATGTACTAAATTACTTTGCTGCATAGGAGAAATTAACACTACATTGTAAATCAGCTATACTTCAATTTTAAAAGTTTTTTTTTTTTTTTTTTAAAGAATATCCCTTGCAAGACAACCTCTACTTCAACTTAGACCAAGAAGCAACTGGCACTCTCTCAGATAGTAATAATAAAAATAATTTTTAAATAGCTGACATCTTGACTGTGTGGATCACTGAAAGAGAAGGGAATACCAGACCACCTGACCTGCCTCTTGAGAAACCTATATGCAGGTTAAGAAGCAACAGTTAGAACTGGACATGGAACAACAGACTGGTTCCAAATAGGAAAAGGAGTACGTCAAGGCTGTATATTGTCACCTTGCTTATTTAACTTCTATGCAGAGTACATCATGAGAAACGCTGGACTGGAAGAAACACAAGCTAGAATCAAGATTGCCAGGAGAAATATCAGTCACCTCAGATATGCAGATGACACTACCCTTATGGCAGAAAGTGAAGAGGAACTAAAAAGCCTCTTGATGAAAGTGAAAGAAGAGAGTGAAAAAGTTGGCTTAAAGCTCAACATTCAGAAAATGAAGATCATGGCATCTGGTCCCATCACTTCATGGCAAATAAATGGGGAAACAGTGTCAGACTTTATTTTTTGGGGCTCCAAAATCACTGCAGATGGTGATTGCAGCCATGAAATTAAAAGACGCTTACTCCTTGGAAGGAAAGTTATGACCAACTTAGATAGCATATTGAAAAGCAGAGACATTACTTTTCCAACAAAGGTCCGTCTAGTCAAGGCTATGGTTTTTCCTGTGGTCATGTATGGATGTGAGAGTTGGACTGTGAAGAAGGCTGAGCGCCAAAGAATTGATGCTTTTGAACTGTGGTGTTGGAGAAGACTCTAGAGAGTCTCTTGGACTGCAAGGAGATCCAACCAGTCCATTCTGAAGGAGATCAGCCCTGGCATTTCTTTGGAAGGAATGATGCTAAAGCAAAAACTCTAGTACTTTGGCCACCTCATGTGAAGAGTTGACTCACTGGAAAAGACTCTGATGCTGGGAGGTATTGGGGGCAGGAGGAGAAGGGGACGGCAGAGGATGAGATGGCTGGAAGGCATCACCGACTCAATGGATGTGAGTCTGAGTCAACTCCGGGTGTTGGTGATGGACAGGGAGCCCTGGCGTGCTGCGATTCATGGGGTCGCAGAGAGTCAGAGACGACTGAGCAACTGAACTGACTGAGTACTATGTGCCTTGGTGGCTTAGTGGAAAAGAATCTACCTGTAATGCAGGAGACGCAGGACATGAGTTTGATCTCTGGGTGGAGAAGACTCCCGGAAGAGAAAATGGAAACCCACTCCAGTATTCTGGCCGGGAAAAATCCCATGGACAGAGGAGGCTGACAGGTTGTCATTCATAGGGTCACAAAAAGTCGGATGCAACTGAGCACACACACACCAAACAAATCCAAGTTTGCACCAAGCTCTTTGCTATCTCACCACAACCTGTGAGGCAGGTATCATGACTGACCCCATCCTACAGCTGAGGATATGGGACTTTATCATTCATCCTGGTGACACGCACCAGGAAAGAGCTACTTGACTGCTTTACGCATTTGCCTTTGGAATACACCTCCCGGGCAAGACAATGAAATGATTTATTTTATATTTCTAGTCTTGTCGGAGAAGGCAATGGCACCCCACTCCAGTACTCTTGCCTGGAAAATCCCATGGACAGAGGAGCCTGGTGGGCTGCAGTCCATGGGGTCGCGAAGAGTTGGACGCGACTGAGCGACTTCACTTTCACTTTTCACTTTCTTGCATTGGAGAAGGAAATGGCAACCCACTCCAGTGTTCTTGCCTGGAGAATCCCAGGGACAGAGGAGCCTGGTAGGAGGCCGTCTATGGGGTTGCACAGAGTCAGACATGACTGAAGTGACTTAGCAGTAATCTTGTCACCCATATTAGTTCTTTCTGCTACTCTCCATTAAGTGAGTTTAGAAAATACTGGAATAAACAATGGTTACAAGCTAGTAGGAATGGGATTGGACTAAGAGTTGGAGACCTGAGTTATAATCCCAGCTCTGCCAGTATTTTGATGTGTGAATTCAAGAGAAATCCTATGACCTAGCTGAGCCTCCGTTTCCCCATCTGTAAATGACAAGTGGGCTGAGTATTGTGTAGCTCCTTTCTGACTCTAAGATTCTAGAGGAGGGAAGGATTAGGAGTTTGGGATTAGTAGATACAAACTGTTATATGTAGGATGGCTAAACCACAAGGTCCTACTGAATAGCAGAGGGAACTGTGTTCAGTACCCTGTCATAAGTCATCAAGGAAATGAATATGAAAAAGGATAGATATGTATAACTGAGTCACTTTACTGTACAGAAGAAATGAAACATGACATTGCAAATCAACTATACTTCAGTAAAATTTTAAAAATTAAAAAAATAAAATTCTGTAATTCTGCGAGCCAGCCGCACTTTAAATCCCAAATCGCCAAGGCAGGACACCATGTGTGCATGGCCATGCATAAAACATTGCAGGAGCAGCCGTTTGGCTGAATCCATTTATGCATTCCTTCCAGACGGCTTGAAGGGAACCTCTCAGAGAGGATTAGCAGCTTGAAGCAAATGACTGTGAAATCCCCGCGTGAGCCAGATGCACTTAATCCAGGGCTGGTTATTGGATCACTTCTGATTCATCTCGCTTGTCTGGTCTTAATTCGCTTGTTAACGGCTTGTCCTCTTTTCCCCTGCTTCCTGCTATTGTCCAGTCCTGTTCCTTTCAGGAATCGTGGGCCCCAAATGTCACTCTTCTGTCCAGAGAGATGATTCTAGCCTGAGGAGACTCTAGCTCCTCACACTTGTCCGACTTCCATCCAGACACAAAGATGGTAGATGTCTTAGCTGGCTACAGCAGCTGACATTTTATCATCTCCTTGGGAGCCCAATATTGAAGGATTTAGTGGAACTTTAAAGTTTAGTGAATGGTATCCACATTGACTGCTTGTCCATCTCTCATGATATGACTCTTTCACTATGGTGGAAAAAATAAAAGCAAATATTTCAGAGTTTCAAAAACTTGTAAAACCAAGTGTTGATGAAGGAATGATGAAATGGGCACTATTAAAAGCCACTGATGGGAGTGTAAATAGGTATGATCTGGAATACAATCTGACACAACAAGCCAAATGGTTTAAAATGTGCACGTTAGAGCAAGCTCGTGTGTCCTATTAGAAAGCTGAATTCTGAGAAATTATCATAGACGGCAATATTTATATATGAGACTGTTCATCAGAGCATGTTTGTCCTGGAAAAAATGTTAGATGTGAAGCAAATTTCCAAGAACAGGGGTTCAAAAATAGATTGTGGTACATTCATTACAAATCATTTTGTAGAAGAACATTTGATGACATGAGAAAATGCTCATGAAAATGCTATGTAAAAAAATTGGGTTATGAAATGATACGTGTATGTTATGTATAAATAAAATCTGTATGCAAGTGAGAGTGTGTTATTTTAAAACAAAACAAAGCAAAACAAAACTAGAATATACACCCAAATGTCATAGTGTTTATTTCTACATGGTGAGATAATCCATGATGTTTATTTTCTTTTTTACATCCTTTTAAAATTTAACTTTATGAAACAGGAAAAAGACATTTATATATACACATATAACTTCTTAAAAACACACACATGTAACAAAGCTTTGTGACCCAGGTGAGCAGGTGAGAGAATGGCAGGCCAGGTGTAAGCATTCTTTCTTTTGGGAACACCCATTTATTTCCTTCTGGCCCCTCTTCCCTCATGCTTTCTGCTCCTCATTCTTCAACTGAGAAGCCTCATGAAGCCTGCCTGGTGGATCTCTGAGTCATTCTAGCAGAATCCTCAGCTATAGACCTGCTCCCCATCAGTAAACTAACCCTCCCTGGGATCCTGGGAGGGCTGATCATGCGCATCTCATCTTATCATGCTGATAACTTGAAACTGGCCAGGATGAAAATGTTTACACCAAAGCAACTGGCAGAAGCTACAGGCAGGGCTTTTCTCCTGGACACTCTGGGATGGAGCCTGGCGATCTGTGTTGTAACAAGCCCTGCAGGTGATTCGGACACGCATTCAAGTGGTCAGTAGGCAGGACATGCTTAGGCCCCAGGAAAGATCATTCATACCCCCAGTGGAGTAAGCCACATTCTGGGCTTTCTCTCTCTCTTCTCTCTTGCTCAGTCGTGGCCGACTCTTTGCATCTCCATGGACTGTAGCCCACCATGCCCATCTGTCCATGGAATTTTCCAGGCAAGAATACTGGAATGGGTTACCCTTTCCCCTCCAGGGGATTTTTCTGATCCAGGAATCTAACCGTGTCTCCTGCATTGCAGGCAGATTCTTTACCAACTGAGCTACAAGGGAAATGTGTCTTTTCCAAACAAAGAACTCTCAACCTTACTTGTGCCAACCAGAGAGGAAAATTCTTACACAAATCATGAATGCCCCACCTTCTCCTACTCTCCAGCTTTCTGTGGGGAAGAGGGTATCTAAGAGCTCTAGAGCCCTAAGAAAACAGTCTGCTGCAGCCCACTCCCACACACACATCCAGATTAAAATGATACAGAAGGAAGCCTACCAATGTTCACATTTTTCCACACTGGGGGAAATGTTAAATACCAAAAGTTTAATAATTCTCCACCTTTTATTTCAGCCGGCTTTGCTGTTTCCCTAGGTAAATGCTTTGTTTTCCTCTTGGCTAATCAACCCAGTATGGAACTGCCTTGAAGAAGTGACATAAATTCTCATTCAAGGCTTCCCAAGCAAACCTTGGCAGCTCCTGCTCCCCAGACACATCCTTTCTGCATATTTCAAGGAGGCGGGGAGGACAAAGGGTCCGTTCTGACACCAGTCATTTGCCTTGGGGAGCCGCTGAGGGGCTGCAACCAGGAGACAGATTGTTCTGGCTTTGATCTGACATGTCACGGGATGGATGGGACTTTGGGACATGCATGCGACCAGTGCTCTGGTTGGTGGGCAGCCACAGAGCAAACCCAGGCCCTGGCCAATCAGGATGAAGGCATTTTCTTCCTCTTCCTTCCTCCGCAAATCCTTCGTAAAGCCGGATGGTCTTGGGATCTGTTAGTCTCCCAGCAGTCACCTCCCGGCTATTTGATCATCACCCATCACCTCTTATTCCAAAGGTAGTCATCCTTCCCTCCACACTCGCAGAAGAGAGCAGCCCTGTGAAATATCTTGCACACAAATAAAATCACTTGCCTTTGGCTGTTATGCATGGCAGGTTTCGGGAATAGCAGATTTGCTCTTTTAATTTGCTTTGGCTGCAATTAATATTCAAACGAGGTGGCAGGGAGCAGGGCAGAGCCTGGCTTTAATGATCTGTCACCAGCAGAAAACGGAGAGCAGTCAGCAACTGGAACCATGCCCCGTGGCTGCAAATGGCTGGCTCAGCTGAAGCAGGACATGACCGTCTCCGGCGGCCTCTCCATACCACCACCCCACACGCAGCCTGGAACCATGGCATCACCTTTCCCCTGACAGTTCTCAGAGATTCCTGGGCCCCTGAGCCTTATGCAAGGGGAGGCCAGTGCTCACGGATGAGCATCGGGTCCCCAACAGCTGCAGCTGTTCTCACGTGGTGCTCACAGCCGCGTCATGTGGTCACAGGCAGGGACTTGGGAGTTTCAGGCCATTGGTGCCAGTCTTCGTGAATCTAGGAAAAATGTCAGCACAGATATAAGGCGAGAGCCATTATTTTGAGTTAATGTATGGTAGTCTATTCTTAAAAAGAAAATGACCTTCACACTTCAGAACTTTATTATGAATAGCAACCTATTCATAAGATGCTCCCTTTCTGCCAATGAAATATCAGAGGGTCACACGCCAAGGTGAGGGAACGGATGGCAGAAGGATAGAGACTGTGCCCTGTGTCTTTGGAGCCCCTGGGGGAAGCACAGGGAGTTGCTCGATCATGTTGGGAGGATAAGAACCCACAGTCCCAGTGGGCTGGAGGATTGTCTCCCTGCCAACGTGTCCCCAGAGTGGGGAGCTTGTGGCAGACAAGGCTGGTGCTCGCCCCAGGTGCCCTTCACCCCTCCTCACTGTGTGGGTACCACCTCTCCTTGGCACCCTTTCAGCTCTAGCAGCCCTCACCCCTGCCTCTCTCTTCAAGCCCTTACTTTAAGAGTTAGCTCTCCCCACCCTCAGAGTAGGTACTGTGTCAAAAGTCCTGGTGGCAGCTTCTAACCAACGATGGGAGGCTCTGTGTCTATGAAGACCCAGGACTTTCAGCCTCGGTGGGCACATCTCTGAGACACCCCTTCATCGGGTTCAGGCTGAAACATGGGACTTTGTCTTACTTGGTGCTTCATTTTAACAACAATCAATAATTTTCCAATTCTCTGACACCAACTGGTGTCCAACAATTCAGTTCAGCTCTGACACTTACTACCGGGAATTAGTGTAAACTCCACAGGTTAAGGGTTCAGTCCCACAAAACTACCCACACTTCAAATGCCAGATGCAAGCAGTGGGTCCCCAGGCTACTCACACTTCTGCCTGGAAGACTGCAAATTCAGGGCTTCTCATAACCATCACCCCACACCCAGGTTCAGAAATTCACTAGAACAACTCAAATAACTGTAATCATGGTTATGCATGTGTGCATGCTAAGTCACTTCAGTTGTGTCTGACTCATTGAAACCCCATGGACTGTAGCCCACCAGGCTCCTCTCTCCACGGGGATTCTCCAGGCAAGAATCCTGGAATGGGTTGCCATGCCCTCCTCCAGGGGATCTTCGTCAGCAATCAAACCTGCCTCTCTTACATCTCCTGCATTGGTAGGTGGGTCTTTACCTCTAATGTCATCTGGGAAGCCCAAGTATGATTATAGTTTATTTTAAATGGTCTAAATGAACAGCTAGATAATGAGGCACATGAGGCAAGGTCTAGAAGAGGCCAGAGAGCATTAGCCTCTGACCCCATGTGGACTCAGGGCACAACACTCTCCCAAGACAATTGTATAATTTTTAATTCTTCATTTATTTATTTTTGGCTGTGCTGAGTCTTCATTGCTGCACTCAGGCCTTTCTCTAGTAGTGGCAAGCAGGGTGCTGCTCTCTGGGTGCGGTGTACAAGCTTCAGAGGCTCTAGAGAGGGCAGGTTTCAGTAGCTGTGGCTCTTGGGCTCCGGAGCACAGATTCAGTAGTTGGTTGTGATGCTCAGGCTTACTAGTTCTGCAGCATGTGGAATCTTCCCCTGCCACGGATTGAACCCATGTCCCCCACATTGACAGGCAGACTCTTTACCACTGGACCACTGGGGAAATCTCAGGACATCTATATATTAATCAAACAGGAACCTCACTGTTCAAAGGGTTTCATCCAAGTTTCATTGGCCATCTGTGATTGAACCCACTCTCTGGCCCTCTCCCTGCTGTGGAGGCAGGGGATGAGGCTGAAAATTCTAATCTTGTGGCTGGTTCTTCTGGTGACCAGCCCCCCTCCTGACAGCTACCTAGGGGCTCTCTGAGACTCCCCTCATTAGCCAAAGCTCAGGTATGGTTGCTAGGAGGTCCTTATAAATAACATAAGACACTCCAGTCACTCAGTAAGTGCCCTGAGTTTTAGGAACTCGGTGCTGGCATGTGTTGGGGAGGGACAGACAAAGATAAAACACTGTTATTCCACCACCCTTGACTCCCCTCAGCTCCCCTACCGGTGTTGCAGGGTTCCCTTCCTGAGTAAGCCATGTGCACACAAAGCCTCCTGCTGGGGATCCAACACCAGAAAACCACGCCCAGAATAGACCCGAAACACAACATTGCCTGATTAACTCTCATGGCTGCTCACAGGCATTCCCTCACCCATTCATTCACTCTTTCAACCAAACGTGTATTGATGTGCGAGGACCTGGACTTGGAGTGGAAACCAAGTCAGCTATGATCAGGCCTTTGTAGGGCTTACAATCTACCTGGGAAGACTGGTGCTACCGGGTAACTAGCGCGGTGTTTGCTTGGCTATCATGAGATCCTGGAGGGCTTGTGTAAAGCCACTGAAGGCTTCGGGGGTGAGGGTGGGGTGGGTGAGGTCGAGATTGTCAGTGCTGGTTTTTGAAGAGAGCTCTCTGTCCTGGTGAATGGATTGTGAGCAAAAGCAACAAAACATTTAGAAGGTTTCTACAAGGGCGCAGGGCCCAGAGGATGGTGACTAGGACCAGGTTAAAGGCCATGAATCAGGCAGGGCTGAGAACAAATTAAATAAACGTAAGAGGTGGAGGTTTGATCTCCGGGTCAGGAAGATCCCCTGGAGGAGGGCATGGCAACCCGCCCCAGTATTCTTGCCTGGAGAATGCCACGGACACAGGAGCCTGGAGGGCTACAGTCCACAGGGTCACAAAGAGTTGGACATGACTGAAGTGACTTAGCATGCATGCAAGGACTTTTTCACACAGGTCAGTGCACTGGAGTCAGGGTCCAGGTAGTCAGAGGAGTGGGACTTTGAGTGAGGTGTCATTGAAGGCAGCCAAGTGTGTCCCTAGTTAGACACCTTCATGTCCAGGAGGAAAGAGTCCTGTCCACCATGAGCAGGACAAGAGCAAACCAGCCAGGAGTCCCTCCAAGGACCTGGAACTTTTCTCCTGGATAGGTGGGACTCTCCCAGCCAGGCCACCCTGGGAAGTCTGACTCCCAAACCCCCCGGACTAGAGGACTGGGCTGGGAGCAGCTGTCTCCAGCTCCTGATAAGTGCTAATTACAGTGTAAAATATCTACTCCAGACTCCCTTTCATCTCTGAGGAATGTGACAAAGATCTGGAACGTTTTAATTTTCCTCCAGATCTCAGCATTTCAAAGTCAGACGAAAAGAGGTAGAGAAAGTTCTCGGACTTGTGCAGAGTAGAGGACGGCTGTGCCCAAGGGACCAGCCCCTCGTCCCCGATCGCTCAGGGCCCCGGGCCTCTCCCTGGGGCAGAGGATGGATTCCTGGGCTGTGTGCTCTATGGCTGGTCTCTTGCTAAGATTTTCGGCTTTTTGTTTGCACAACCCAAAGGGGATTTTCCTTGGCAAACCCTGGAAATCCAGCCCAACTGGAGACTGGGCTTCATAGAATTCAGTTCCATAGTTATTTATTGAGCACTTACTCTAGGATTAGCTCTGGGGACAATCGTTTGTTTGGAGCCAACTTTGACAGGCACTGCACATCTATTTTTCCCGATGCTCGGGACAACCCTACAGGGTGAGTGTTGCCAACAGGTGAGAGGAAAACGGAGCCCAGAGAGGTCAGCGGCTTGCCCAAGGTCACAGTCAGTGAGTGCCAGGACCACTCCCACTCTGATTCCCAGGCCGCTGTCTTTCTGTTCTTCCCCCCGTGTGCCCATTCCCTGCCTTCAGGTGCTTCAGTCCCCTAAGAGGAAAAGTACAGACGCAAAACAGTGACTAACACCATGAAGAGCAACAAACTAGAAACACTCAAGATGAGGAAGGGAAGAAAGAAGGGGGAAATGGAGGGAGGCAGGAGGGGCCCAGCTCTGGGCATGGAACTTCTTTTTTTCATCATCAGTTCTCTTGCAATCTTATGAGAAAAGATACATATTGTTCTCTTTTTACACGCAGCACGTAATACCACAGCACATAAAGACAAATGGGCATTCATATTGATATGGTGTAGTATTTGAATTATTTTTTGGAACCTACTCTAAACCCAGGCTCTTTTTTCTCTGGCATACAACTTGTAGAGAAGAAAAAGAACCATATACACACCAGGAGGCTTGGCAATATCTCCAAGACAATCCCCACCACCCTTGCTGATCACACTTTTCCGATGCTCCTACGGTCCCCAAACTGCCCAACCCTACCTCTGTAGGCACCATCTCCCTTCTTTCCACAAGGGAACTACACTTCCCCTTGTCAGTCTTGATTCTCTCATCCTGTCCCACTGACTTTCACCATTCTTTAGCCTTGTTAATCCCATCACAGTTCCTTTCTCAAAAACCAGACTTCCTTAACCAGCTTCTCTCTCCCCACTCTCTTTTCCATTTTTCTCAGAAAGTATCTGCCCCATCTCTTCTCCCCTCTCCCTCTTTCCTCACTCTCTCCTCCTCTTCCATTTCTTCTTGCTGTCTTTCTTAGTTCAATGTGTGTGTCACCTCCAAAGAGCCTTCAAGTCAAGGGTGGTAAAGCTAAGTGCTCACTAATAATGCTCTACCCCTAGGGAAAGTGAGATTAGACATGATAAAAAGCCACAGCCATCAGCTGTGGACTCCTCCAACAGGACCTTAAAGTTTCCTCCAGCATATATGCTCAGTTGCATCCTCGTCCATCTAAAATGAAGTCTGCTTGTCCAAAGCCACCTTCCTGGTATGTACCAGAGTACAGGAATAAACAACATTCAACCCACTTCACTCCTCTCACAGGTAGCATACTAGAAATCTACCCCCTCTCACGTATGCCCAGACATGACATTTTCATGACTGTGAAGCAAAAGTGATTTTCTGTCGATCAGTTGGATGATTATATCTTAAAATACATTTTTTCCATGAGATTCAATCAAGTTATCTTCCTTCAAGATGAAAATATAAAGCCTGTAAACATTTTAATCTTTCTTGGGTTGGTTCTAACGCAATAAATAAATAAATACATGAAGCTTGCTCACCACTAGTGTTTGGTGTCAGAATGACTTTAACTCCTGCCTCTGCTGCTTACCAGCTGTGCAACTTCAAACAGGGTGCTAACATGCTCTGTGAAAAATGGAATTCGAAATAACCAACTCACAAGTCTGTCTGAGGAGTAAACGGTAGCGTGAGACACCCACTGTGATAGTTAATTTTATGTGTCAACTTGGCTGGGGTTTGGTGCCCAGATGTTTGTCAAACATTATTTGTGTGTTCCTGTGAGGACTTGGAGTGAAACAGACTGCCCTTCAGAATGTGGATGGGCCTCATCCAATCAGTTGAAGGACTTGCCTTCCCCACCCCACTAAACCAGAGAGAAATACAACAAAAGGACTGCCCTCCCCTGATATCAAACCAGAGAGAAATCTCCAGCAGACAGCCTTCAAGCATCATCTGTGACACTTGCTCTTCCTAGTTCTACAACAAATGGCATTTGGACTCAAACAGGAACACTGACTCTTCTGGGTCTCCACCCTGCCAGTCCACCCTTTAGATTTTGGACTTGCCAGCCTCCATAATCACGTGATTCAGCTTCCAGAGCCTCATAATTAATCTCTTCCTGTGTATATACACATCCTCCTGGTTCTGCTCTGCTGGTGAACTCTGATACACCTGCCTAGCTCAATGCCTATAACAAATACCTAACAATACTCTACAGTATGCAGATTTTAAAGTCCTCATCCTCAGATTTATCTGGTGGTTGGATGGATTTTCAGTTCAGTTCAGTTCAGTCGCTCAGTCGTGTCCGACCCTTTGAGACCCCATGAATCGCAGCACGCCAGGCCTCCCTGTCCATCACCATCTCCCGGAGTTCACTCAGACTCACGTCCATCGAGTCCATGATGCCATCCAGCCATCTCGTCCTCGGTCGTCCCCTTCTTCTCCCGCCCCCAATCCCTCCCAGCATCAGAATCTTTTCCAATGAGTCAACTCTTCCCATGAGGTGGCCAAAGTACTGGAGTTTCAGCTTTAGCATCATTCCTTCCAAAGAAATCCCAGAGTTGATCTCCTTCAGAATGGACTGGTTGGATCTCCTTGCAGTCCAAGGGACTCTCAAGAGTCTTCTCCAACACCACAGTTCAAAAGCATCGATTCTTCCGCGCTCAGCTTTCTTCACAGTCCAACTTTCACATCCATACATGACCACAGGACAAACCATAGCCTTGACTAGGCGGACCTTAGTTGGCAAAGTAATGTCTCCGCTTTTGAATATACTATCCAGGTTGGTCATAACTTTTCTTCCAAGGAGTAAGCGTCTTCTAATTTCATGGCTGCAGTCACCATCTGCAGTGATTTTGGAGCCCCAAAAAAATGAAGTCTGACACTGTTTCCACTGTTTCCCCATCTATTTCCCATGAAGTGATGGGACCGGATGCCATGATCTTCGTTTTCTGAATGTTGAGCTTTAAGCCAACTTTTTCACTCTCCTCCTTCACTTTCATCAAGAGGCTTTTTAGTTCCTCCTCACTTTCTGCCATAAGGGTGGTGTCATCAGCATATCTGAGGTTATTGATATTTCTCCCGGCAATCTTGATTCCAGCCTGTGTTTCTTCCATTCCAGCGTTTCTCATGATGTACTCTGCATATAAGTTAAATAAGCAGGGAGACAATATACAGTTAAGCTTAAGCTTAACAGGCACACTCAGAGGTAAATGATGAAATGAGAAATCAGGAAGTTTTTAATTGGCAAGTGGATCAAATTTGTAAAGCATGAATTCCTACTTGATTCCTACTTGTATACGTAGCAGTTATTTTGATCCCTTTACATTGTCAAAAGTGCATAAATGTGTGGCTTGACAACATATTCTAAAGCAAACATATACATAATTACCTTCAGGTCAAAAAATGACACTGTCAGTGGCCTAGAAGCTCCCTTGTCCGTCCCATACTAACCTCTTCTTCAGGTTTCTCCTGGCTTCCCCATAACAGAAGGCATCACTACTAAATCCTTGCCATGCTGACTTCCTTTCACTCAGTATTACATTTCTAAGATTTACTACCTTGTCAAGTGCTGTGGTTTGTTCCTTTTTAGTGTTATATACTATTCTGTTATATGAATCAACCCTATCTGATTTCTCCATTCTACTGTTAATGAACTTTCAGCATGAAAAAAATGCCTTAAATTTAGAAAATATGGTGTGCCATGGTGACTTTTTAAGTAGACACAAAAATCAGGAGGCCATTGAAAGATTATACATGCACCTGAAAATACTGATATAAAACCAACAAAAATTATCAACTCTGATCTATTAACACATGGATCAACTGAGTCTGAAATACTTCTATTGGCCTGAACCAGGTTTAAAGCTAACCAAAAACATGTGAAAAATTAAGGGACAGCTTTTTATGAAGTAAGCCAGAAACAAACACAAAAGCATAATAAATTCTAGTAAAGAAGCAATCCAACAGCCAATGCAGTTGTATTATAGAGCATGCAACTTTATACTGTCATCTTTATGCAGCAGACACTTTATGGAACTCTCTGAGAAAGGGGAACTTGCAGAAGCCGTTATAAGGGAACCATTCGTAGTCACCTTAGGCCATAGAAGCTTCTAACAGCAAACCGTGAAGCCACCCTGTAATGTGCAGAAAGAGAGGGAGTTCAAGCTGGAATCCACGTCTATGATCAGTTCCCCTCCCTGCTTCAGAATAGCCAGCAGCATTTGCCCAAAGTATGACTGAGCGACTTCACTTTCACTTTTCACTTTCATACATTGGAGAAGGAAATGGCAACCCACTCCAGTGTTCTTGCCTGGAGAATCCCAGGGACGGGGGAGCCTGGTGGGCTACCGTCTCTGGGGTCGCCCAGAGTCGGACACAAATGAAGCGACTTAGCAGCAGCAGCAGCAGCAGCAGCAGCAGCAGGCGGTGTCTGAGATTTCCTCAAGCTTGAAGTCAAAGCTTGCATGTGGTTAAGATTCAACTCTTCCGCTGCAGAAGGCACGGGTTTGATCCCTGATGGGGAAAGATCCCAGCATGCTGTTCCATGCGGCCAAAAAAAAGCCATCAGGGTTCTTTCTCATCACCCCACTCCCTGTAAACCTATACTATTATTGAGATAAATCAAAACCCCTTTTTACTTTAATTATCAATATAATTTTCTACTAACATTTTTATTCCAATAAATGTGTACAGGGTTTCTGGTGCATTATTGTGCAAGCAA
Organism: Oreotragus oreotragus; assembly: GCA_006410675.1. NCBI lineage: Eukaryota > Metazoa > Chordata > Mammalia > Artiodactyla > Bovidae > Oreotragus > Oreotragus oreotragus. The sequence continues at coordinate 105,236 of SJYX01013877.1, read as the reverse complement.
GTTTTAATGGACTAGCCTGGCAGGGTTATTTATATGTTAGGATCCGAGGTTTCAGGATTTTTAAACAGTGTTTGTGGGGAAGAGACTAGGAGATTGTTTCTACTTCACACCAGGGAAAAAAGGGAACCAGTATTTCACGGGCAACCGCTCAGTGTCCAGCCCATGTGTGAGCCACCTCATTTAATCTTCGTAAACCACCATCTTCAATCCATTCTGTATTTTTTTCTGAATTTCACAGTTGGGAGAAGGAGTCCTAGGGGGAAATGCTTGCTCGTGGTCAGGCAGCTCATGTAACCAGTAGGTTCTTGTTAGAATCTGGACTCTGGACTCCAAGCCTGGGGGATGAGCCAAATCTGCTACCTACCAGGTGTGGACTTGAGAAATCACTTGGCCTTCATGGGAAGGGGACAGTCATGGTCCCCTCTCCATGAGATAATATGTGTAGGTACTTAGCATAAAGCCTGTTGCCAGAGAGCACTTCCTCCAAGCAAGCAGCTCTTGTTAAATGGCAGAGCCAGGACTCAGACCAAAGTGAGCTGACTGCAAACACCCCAGAAGAGTAGCCATCCATCCGCTCATGACTCTGCAAAGCAGATGGGGCCCAGTCAGAAGGTTTGTCCCTACTCCACACATGTCAGCTGAGGCTGCTTGACTCGGGTAGAGGATCCAGTTGACTTGGCAGCTGGCCTGGCTGGGTCTCTCTCTCCAGCAGAGTAGTCAGACTTCTTCATGTGACTTTTCTAAGATTTTGAAAGCAGAAGCGCCAGGTCTCTTAAGGACTAATTCTGGCTTGTCACAGGATTTCTCCTACTGAGTTCTATTGGTCAAGACAAGTCACGAACACAGCTGGGTTCCTAATGGAGGGCAAACAGGTTTTTCTTTTTGTTTCTTAATGCATTTCTCAGCACCATTCACAGCTAGCAGAGGGCACATGACTCAGTTCTGGCCAGTGAGATATAGGTGGAAATCACCAAATTATTACCAAACCAAACTTGAGTCAACTTACCGACAGGCAGTAAAGGCAATCTACTGACGCTGGGTTGGGGCAAGGGAAAGCACCATGTTTACGGTAAGGCACCAGACAAGGAGTCCAGGGCAGCTCACGCTCAAAACCCCCAAACTCTTAGGCCACCATTTCTGATGGGAGCGGCAGCACATGAATGCAGAAATGGAACACCGCATCCTTCTGTGGACAACCTACCACACGAAGGCTTGAGACATGTAGGGAGCGCGACGCCAGTGTGGCTGGACATCACAAGAGGAGACATTTCGGAGGCTCTGAGGAGAAAGGGTAGAATTCGACAGGCCCAGAAAAGGAGCGAGGTTTGAACAAAGACACAAAGCAAGGTCCCGTGACGTAGCTGGGGACGTGCCCGCCTGACCAGCTCTGGGGCTTGTGGGAAGGGAGCCTCACTGGAGGAGGGAAGGGTGAAGGGAGCGTCTGGCGTTGTAGAGGAATTTGAAAGCTAATCCGAGGCATACAGCTCTCATCCTGTGGGCAGTGGGTAGACACTAACGTCCTCCAGGTGGAGAGTGACATGCAGGAAGCCGTGTTTCGGGAAGGGTCGTCTGCCTGTTTGGAAGGGTGGGGGAGGCGGGGGGGCCGGGGTAAGGGGTAACATGGGCTGAGGAGGGGGAGATGAGGAGCTTATCTGAGGGAGGGAGAGCAGCTCTAGCTCCTGATTCTCTGCAGGGTTCTCACATCTTGTCTGTGGTTGCCCTGGAGAAGGGGAAGGAAGCGACAGGCCCGCCTAGGCTTCTGTGATCAGGACCCCACACCCCTCAGGGAGAGGAGGTGTTCTTAGCCATCAGAGGAGGTTTGGCCCCATCTGTCTTCTCCTCGGAAATCCCGGTTTGCTGGGAACAATCCATCTGCCCGCTCAACAGGGCACTAACTCCTCAGCATTGAGGGAGGTCCCCAGATCCCAACTCCTCCCTCCTTTGGCAAGCCTTCCCACCAGAAAAACATCCCTGCTCAGACTTCCAAAGACACCCCAGGGCTCCCTGCCTCAGACCATGGCCTCCTAGGACACCTCTGCTGTCTCCTTCCCTGTGTTGTGACTTTGCCCATTCAGAGTCCAACTGCAGCCCTTACCCTGGGAAGCCAGCTGGCACCCACCCCCCATGAACTCTGTGCAATCCCTCCTCTGCATTCCTGCCCCCTCACGCATTCAGCAAGCCCCAGCACTACCCCGTGTGCCCTCCCAAGACATTGCCTGTGAAACTATCTTATCAACACAGCTATGGAGGAGGGCAGAGCCTGTATCTCACTCATTTCTCTTTTTCTCACAATGTCAGAGCAATGCTGACTACACAGAAAGCACTCAGTCGCTCAGTCGTATCTGACTCTTTGTGACCCCCCAAGGACTGTAGCCCACCAGGACACTCTGTCCATGGGATTCTCCAGGCAAGAAAACTGGAATGGGTTGCCATTTCCTCCTCCAGGGGATCTTCCTGACCCAAGTATTGAACCTGGGTCTCTTGCAGCTTCTGCATTGGCCAGCGAATTCTTTACCACTGAACCACCTGTGAACCCACACTCAAAGTACGTAACATAAAAGCAGCTCACTCATTTCTTTCATAGAAGTATCTCACTCTTTTCATGGGTTGACATTTCCTCCTGCAGGGAATCTTCGCAATCCAGGGATTGAACCCAGTTCTTCCACATTGCAGGTGGATTCTTTACTGTCTGAGCCACCAGGGAAGCCCAACATAAAAGTATAGAAAAGAAATTGTTCCTAGCCTCAGGCTCTCTGCATTCTGCACGACTAGGGCACAAATTCTTTGACAAGTGGCAAAGAACAGTGCTTAGGGGGCACTCTGACACTTAGAGTTAGGGGATCTCACAGTAAAGCCGAGACCCCCTGACAATCAATAACAATAATACCTATTATTATTAGGACCGTCATGAACCTTCCTTAGCTCCAAAACCATCAGCAGTGCTGAACACCCTCCTCATCTGTAGTTTGTTCACAGTGGCCGTGAGTGTGGAAGATAGATGTCTAGGCGGGGTTCCCCAGAAGCAGAGCCTGAGACAAGGATTTGGTGCCCATAGTTGACTGACTGAGGGAGTGTTCCCAGAAGTAAGGGAAGCAGGGCTGGCTGGGAAGGAGCTCAGCAAGGAAGCATGAAGTTTCCAGTGGAGTCTAGGCCGGGCCTGACCCCAGCTGGAGGCCTGGAGCCCATGCCGGGCAAAATTAGCTCTGACTGAGGTCAACTGTGGTGTTGGAGAAGACTCTTGAGAGTCCCTTGGACTGCAAGGAGATCCAACCAGTCCATTCTAAAGGAGATCAGTCCTGGGTGTTCTTTGGAAGGAATGATGCTAAAGCTGAAACTCCAGTACTTGGGGCACCTCATGCGAAGAGTTGACTCATTGGAAAAGACTGATTCTGGGAGGGATTGGGGGCAGGAGGAGAAGGGGACAACAGAGGATGAGATGGCTGGATGGCATCACGGACTCGATGGACGTGAGTCTGAGTGAACTCCAGGAGTTGGTGATGGACAGGGAGTCCTGGCATGCTGCGATTCATGGGGTTGCAAAGAGTCAGACACGACTGAGCGACTGAACTGAACTGAGGTCAAGTTAGGGTACCCAACTATTCTGTCGCCTGGGACTGTTCTGTTTTAGCAGTGAAAATCCTTCATGCCAGGAAACCCTTTGGTTCAGGGCAAACATGTACCATAAGAAGCCCAGTTTTGGATTCCAAGTCAGTCAGTCCTCCGCTCCGTGCTGCTCCGGAACAGAAGAGCAGAGCTCCCAGGCAGGTGGCACTCATCACCCTGAGGGCCTGGCTCTCGAGAAGGGGGGATAGTACACCAGCCCAGGGAGAGGGGCTTGCTAAGGCCATCCCACTCGAGAAAAGCCCCTTTCGCATCTCCCTGCCCTGTGCCTTACAGTGGGAAACAGCCCTGGGGCCTCTACAGAGCCGGCTGTCCTCCAGAGCTGGCTTGTGCAGATCTGAGAACACCTAATAGGTTTCAGACAGACCCTGTTGGCTTCCTGGTTGTTTGCAACTCAATTAAATTAACAAATTGGTCTCTTTGCCCAGAGTCTTTCCACCGCCTGTATTTTAGCATATGTCAGTCAGGGCGGCCCAGCGACTCCAGATGGCTGCCAGCTCACTCTACAGATCCGATGCCAACTCATCACTGGGGAAGTGTGTGTGTGTGTGTGTGCGCATGCACACAGGCCCAGAGAGGGAGACACAAGTGTGTACATGCACATGTACACAGGCCCAGGGAGGGAGACACAAGAGTGTGTGCACACACATGCACACAGGCCCAGGGAGGGAGACACAATTGTGTTTGCATGCATGTACACAGGTCCAGAGAGGAAGACACAAAGCCATAGAGAGGAGAGATAGAAAAAGAGGGGGTCAAAATAGAGAAACTGGGAGAAGAAATAGGACACAGGGGAGCCCGGGTTTTTGCTCATGGTTTAGCCAGCAGGTGCCAAGAACTCTAGCCTTCCTGTAGAGAAGTCCTCTCCTTCACAGGGTTGGTGGTCCCTGAAGAAGACCCCTTCAGCCTCCAGTTTCTCTGGTGAGAGTGCTGGATCTCAGTGTTGTCCCTGGACCAGAAGCATCAGCATGACTTGGAAACTTGTTAGAAATGCAGGTTCACAGGCTCCACTCCAGACCCCTTGACTGAAAAGCTCTGCAGGAGGGACCCGGGCGTCTGTGTTTTGACAAGCCCTCCCGGTGTGCACACTCAACTTTGAGGACCACGCTCTTGAGGCTACAGTGCTGGATCCTCCTGATAGCCTGGCAATACGGGCTCCACGGCAGTCAACCACTCTCAGTCACAGCCACGGCTGCTGCCTTCCACGAGGAGGAAGTGGATGGTCTGAGAGCATCTTTAGAGTCACTGGAATGATACCTCTCTAGCCTTCAATTAGATGTAGGAATTGGGGAAGCAAGAAGAGGAGTCAGAAACAGCCTAGAGGAAGAAAAAAGGCAACCTGGGGAAAGTTGTTGTTCTTGTTTAGTTGTTTGGTCGTGTCTGACTCTTCGCAAGCCCAGGGACGGTAGCATGCCAGGCTTCCCTGTCCCTCACTATTTCCTGGAGTTTGCTCAAATTCATGCCCATTGAGTCGGTGATGCTATCTAACCATCTCATCCTCTGCTGCCCCTTCTCCTTTTGCCCTCAATCTTTCCCAGCATCAGGGTCTTTTTCAATGACTCCAACATGTCAAGCCAAAGTTCAGCATCAGTTTTACCATTGAATGTTCAGGGTTGATTTCCTTTCAGTTCAGTTCAGTTCAGTCGCTCAGTCGTGTTCGACTCTTTGTGACCCCATGAATCGCAGCACGCCAGGCCTCCCTGTCCATCACCATCTCCCGGAGTTCACTCAGACTCACGTCCATCGAGTCCGTGATGCCATCCAGCCATCTCATCCTCGGTCGTCCCCTTCTCCTCCTGCCCCCAATTCCTCCCAGCATCAGAGTCTTTTCCAATGAGTCAGCTCTTCGCATGAGGTGGCCAAAGTACTGGAGTTTCAGCTTTAGCATCATTCCTTCCAAAGAAATCCCAGGGTTGATCTCCTTCAGAATGGACTGGTTGGATCTCCTTGCAGCCCAGGGGACTCTCAAAAGTCTTCTCCAACACCACAATTTGAAAGCATCTATTCTTCGGCACTCAGCCTTCTTTATGGTCCAACTCTCACATCTTTACATGACTATTGGAAAAACCATAGCCTTGACTAGGCGGACCTTAGTCTGCAAAGTGATATCCCCTGCTTTTGAATACACTGTCTAGGTTTTTCATGGCTTACCTTCCAAGGAGCAAGCATGTTTTAATTTCATGGCTGCAATCACCAGGGTGCTTAAAAGGGCCAAAACTTCAGCTGGTCTGTGACAGCTCTGAAGTAGGAGGCTCTCAGTTCCTATCAGGCAGGACCACGGTGGAGAGGAGGCCCTCATGGGAATGAAGCCTGTCCCCAGCTTCAGCACATTTGATAGAAGATAAGTTTGGAGATTCACTGTAAGGTGCTGTCTGGATTCTGCTGGGAATGGGCCAAGGAGGACAGGAGGGGAGATGGGGAGATAAACTGCTAGAGTTTTCAGAAGACCATCATCATTGTTCAATGGGAACATTGCTCTTCTAGCTTCTGAGGCTGGAGTCAGGGGTGAATGGCTTGGTGTGGCCCTTGGTGAGAAGCCTGTCTCATTTCAGCAGGTGTGGGTTTTGAGTTTGGCCCATGTGCCTGGCATGGGATAGGGTGGTCAGTGACCAAAAAGCCAAAAGTCTTGAAGGTTCCAACAGATAACGTTAAAAGGTGCTCCTTTTAACGTTATCTGTTGGGTTGGCTGGAAACGCCAGGGCAGACATTATCTGCTGGGGATTGCATGAACTGGAGATGAGGCCCCATCTAGACCACACAGCAGCCATCAGACTCCAGCCTGTGGTTAGTGCCTGGGAATGTAGCCAGCTGCCACCAGCTGGCCGACTTCTCAAGGAAAGCTCCAGAACTAAATGGAGGTACAAGCCGCAGGTCCTGGAAGAGAAGCTGTAAGAAACTCACATATTGCCTGGGTATCCAGGGGTGATTTGTCTGGGCTGGCGGTGGGGAATGGGATTGTAAAGGGTCTAGGACTCCATCCTGCAGCAGCAGGGGCCAGTGTGGCATTTCACAGCAAGGAACACTGTCATCCGATTCCTCTAAGAGTAGGTCTTGAAATTCCTCTGCATTCTGATGCCTGTTGCCTTCTCTTCTTCAAGGGCCAGCTTAAGCCTGGGCCACCTGCGTGCATTCTTACCATAAACCCTCTGTGGGAATATAAAATATGTATCCCCGCTATTCAGTTCAGCAAAGCTGAAGACTAAAAAAGTGAGATGCCCAGTGCCCAGTCTCCGACCAGAAAGGGAGGGTTTGGAGGCAAGACGAGAAAGGTATTGTCCAGAAGCTCACAGGCCGGGTCTCACAGCTAGTGGACCGGGAAGGGTTGGGGGGCTTGAGTGAGCAGAACTCTTCACAGTCTGTATTTATCAGGGAACTCCTTGGCTTCGACCTTGAGTAGCAGCTGCAGCTCTCCTCACCTTTCCTCCTTCAGACATCTTCAAAAACCCTGATGTTTATTTCTGTTTGGGAACAGCAACAAATGGATGAAGGAAAGTCGCAGACGCCGCTCAGCGTCCTCCATGAAGCTCAAAGCCCCCTTTCTTAATTTCCAATCCCTATGTCTGGTCACCAGTGGGAGTCTCTTGCAATTGGAAAACCAGAGGTCTCACGATACCTGCACACTGTAAAAAGTGGCTGTTTTTGTTTTTAATTTTCAATCGAAAAACTATGGTAATTTTTTACTTATATTTTTTTTGTATAATTGAGTCTTAAAAAAAGAGAACAAAGAGTAGGTACATCATTTTAAGGTTTTAAAACACAAGAAAAAATAAACAAAAGAAATAATTTGTATAGAGAAATTATTATGTGTACCAAAATGTTTGCTATTTTGCTTATTTTAGTTCTGTTTCTGTCAGTGGTGCTAAACTCTGAATGCATCAGGAGCAAATGAATTTAGTACTGGGGATACTTGAAACCTCCCTCTCTGCCAATTAACCTCCCTAGAAAGTGCCTATTAGGACTGGCCCGTGAGCTGTAGCTCTGATGGACTTTCCTATTTTAGCAGCCAAATGAAGTGGGTGGGGGTGGAGATTAAGGTGGATTAAAGGATTACATTTTGGAACACTTAACAGAATTGAATTTGGGATTGGGGTTAATCGCATGTTCCTGTGAAATCGGGTAATTATTTTAGTGAGAACCCACTTAATTCAGTGGGAAAGTGGCTCCAAGTTTACTAAGCATTTGTATGTGTCAATATCTTGAATGTGGAATTGACAGAGGTGGCTTTAGTAAAGGCCTTGGGTGGGTTTAGTTTTTTCCTAACCCTATTGATTACCTTGATTTTCAGTAGTGTTTTCCTGTCTTTTCTAAAGTTGGAAACAGGAAATGATATTCTGTATTTTCCTCAAGCACAGCCACTCATTACAGAAGAAAGAAAAAGAAAGGAAAACCAAAATACATTGTTCAAATATAAGTATGGGAGACACAAAACTCTGTTCAGTTCAATCACTCAGTCATGTCTGACTCTTTGCCACCCCATGGGCTGCAGCACACAAGGCCTCCCTGTCCATCACCGACTCCTGGAGCTTGCTCACACTCATGTCCACTGAGTCAGTGATGCCATCCAACCATCTCATCCTCTGTCATCCCCTTCTCCTCCTGCCTTCAGTCTTTCTCAGCATCAGGGTCTTTTCATATGAGTCAGTTCTTCACATCAGGTGGCCAAAGTATTGGAGTTTCAGCTTCAGCATCAGTCCTTTCAATGAATATTCAGGACTGATCTCCTTCAGAATGGACTGGTTGGATCTCCTTGCTGTCCAAGGGGCTCTCAAGAGTCATCTCCAACACCACAGTTCAAAAGCATCATTTCTTTGGTGCTCAGATTTCTTTCTGGTCCAGCTCTCACATCCATACATGACTATTGGAAATACCATAGCTTGGACTAGACAGACCTTTGTTGGTAAAGTAATGTCTCTGCTTTTTAATATGCTGTCTAGGTTGGTCATAACTTTTCTTCCAAGGAGCAAGCGTCTTTTAATTTCATGGCTGCAGTCACCATCTGGTGATACAAAAAATATAGAGAGGTTATAGGGAGGAATGTGGCAAGAAATTGGAATTCCCCAGAACTCTTTGATAAAAGAAAATAAATATGCCTTGCCTCACCTAGGAGGAGACAGAAGGGAGAAAACACCCCTGATTTGTTTCCTCTTCTTTACTCCCTCACCCCAACCCCATCTACCCTGGAACAGCCCATGAGCCCTCAGTGGCACCTTTCTTGACGTAAGTTTTGGAAAGAGAGATCTGAGGGCCCTGACCCCTGAGGGGGCATTGTGAGAGCCCCAGGGAAGGTCGTAGGCTTCAGAGATGTTCGTCCTGAGGAAAAGGCCATGTGTGGAGCCAGGAGGGAGGATGGGGAGATAGTTCAGTTCAGTTCAGTTGCTTAGTCGTGTCCGACTCTTTGCGACCCCATGGAGTGCAGCACTCCAGGCCTCCCTGTCCATCGCCAACTCCCGGAGTTTATTCAGACTCACATCCATTGAGTTGGTGATGCCATTCAACCATCTCATCCTCTGTCGTCCCTTTCTCCTCCTGCCCTCAATCCTTCCCAGCATTAGGGGCTTTTCCAATGAGTCAGTTCTTTGCATCAGGTGCTCCTAACAGGATGGAAGAGCAGGAACCCCAGGCTCAGGAACCCTGATGGGAGATTGGCTGCAGAGCATGGGGGACCAAGGGCAGGCTCAGGGTGAGTCTCATTCCCTTTTGTATTCTCTGGCTTTGGCAGTGCGGGGGCTGCTAATGTTGAAATTTGCTGAATTGGGTGCTAGGCTGAGCCCAGGTTGGAGGCTGTTCTGCCCAGTGAGGGTGTACTGGGTCAAGCCTCTGGCTTCCTCCCAGGAAGATGGAATTGACCTGGAGGGCATCAGTGCTGTGGGATGGTGCCTGAAAGTAAGGACCTTCACCGAGCTTTGCAGGCCCCCGCAAGCCTGCTTTCCTGGAAGTCTGCAGAGGCACAGTGCCCAGGACAAATCCGGCCCTTCTAGACGGGAGTCCCTGCTGCTAACCTGAGGAGGCTGGTGGTGACGGGGAACGTCTTCTGAGAGGAGCAGTGGCATTGGAAAGCCCAGAGTTTTCGTTCTTGGTAATCTTATCCTAATGTTCAGTCCTTGGTTATTTTTAGCCTATTTAAATCCTTAATGAAATTCTGCTTAATTATATATATGCATATCAAAAGCATCTTAAAATATTTAAAATCTAGACCATTCTCAAAGCACTCATCAAATTCACTGTTTAGCACTTATTGTAAACAACCCAGTCTAGTCTTTGTCTTTCTATAAACCTGCTTTTCACTTCTTTCATATCTCTCAGTGGCCCTGCCACAGAGTAGGTTTTGTTTTAAGGCATAGACTCCAGTGTGGTAAAGAAAGGGAGAGCTCCAAGGCTAAAGGCGTATCGGAAGTGGGGTGGGAGAGGGTTGGGGTGGTGGGTGAAGCTAGCCATCCTGGTCTCCTTTGACGATAAGATTGCCAGATAGCATCCAGGGCACCCTATTAAACTTGAATTACAGATAAACAACGAATAACCTTCTGTGCATGTATGTCTCAAATATTGCATGTCCATTTTCTTTGCTACATCTGGCAAACCTAGATGTAGGGGGATTACAGGTGATTCTTATTTCCTCTTTGGACTTTTTCTCTATTGGCTAAATTATCTCATGAATAGGTTTCCTTTGGCATCAGTGGGAAAAAAAAAATCCTAATTCTACACTTTCTAATTTCTGAGCAAATGGTGGTTTTGTTGCTGGATCAGCCCTAGGAAATGGACAGAGTAGAGACACTGGGATACTACGTAGTACGAACTCCCTGCTAGCACTACTATCGGGGTCCAAGGCCCTCAGAATTTGCAGAATCTTCCTGTCATATGTCCTTACCTTCATGTACCCATTACTGTCACATCCAATCTCCTTAAAATGCTATGTTCCTTCCCTCCCTTCCCACTAAATCCATTAAGAGCTTCTGCACCCTGAGTCCTTAGATGTTATACATCTCTTCTGTCCATCAAGCCTTTCCTGGGAGACAGGGCCCCCAGCACCACTGTCTGCTTGCCTGACAAACTGTAAGTGCTTCAGCATCTTTGCTACCTAAGACATCCATACAAAGGGTTATATGTAAAATGATGTAGACACCAAAATTTATAATCTTGCTCTAGTGTACCCTTACTTATTTTTGACCTATTTAAATTCTTAATGAAATTTTGCATAACCGTGTATATACATGGAGTTCCCAGTTGGCTCAGCTGTAAAGAATCTACCTGCAATGCAGGAGCCTCAGGAAACATGGGTTCAATTCCTGGGTCAGGAAGATCCCCTGGAGGAGGGCATGGCAACCCACTCTAGCATTCTTGCCCAGAAAATCCCAGGGACAGAGGAGCCTGGCGGGCTACAGTCCACAGGGTATCAAAGAGTTGGATACAACTGAAGCAACTGAGCACACATGCTCATAAAATCTTAGATATAAATGATCATTTAAAGAAATGAAATGTATTTCCCCTAAATACGAAACAATGCAAGCTTAGAGACAAATGAAAAAATCCAAGCTAATTTCTCATAGTGTAATCATTTCATATGCATATGTCCAATATTTTTCTGTTTATATTTCTGTATATCAGTTCAGTTCAGTTCAGTCGCTCAGTCGTGTCCGACTCTTTGCAACCCCATGAATCACAGCACACCAGGCCTCCCTGTCCATCACCAACTCCCAGAGTTCACTCAGACTCACGTCCATCGAGTCAGTGATGCCATCCAGCCATCTCATCCTCTGACGTCCCCTTCTCCTCCTGCCCTCAATCCCTCCCAGCATCCGTCTTTTCCAATGAGTCAACTCTTCGCATGAGGTGGCCAAAGTACTGGAGTTTCAGCTTTAGCATCATTCCTTCCAAAGAAATGCCAGGGCTGATCTCCTTCAGAATGGACTGGTTGGATCTCCTTGCAGTCCAAGGGACTCTCAAGAGTCTTCTCCAACACCACAGTTCAAAAGCATCAATTCTTTGGCGCTCAGCCTTCTTCACAGTCCAACTCTCACATCCATACATGACCACTGGAAAAACCATAGCCTTGACTAGATGGACCTTAGTC
>SJYX01013877.1:57383-90671 GCA_006410675.1 Oreotragus oreotragus | reverse complement strand
TGTATTCTTGCCACCTCTTCTTAATATCTTCTGCTTCTGTTAGGTCCATACCATTTCTGTCCTTTATCGAGCCCATCTTTGCATGAAATGTTCCCTTGGTATCTCTAATTTTCTTGAAGAGATTTCTAATCTTTCCCATTCTGTCGTTTTCCTCTATTTCTTTGCATTGATTGATAAAGAAGGCTTTCTTATCTCTTCTTGCTATTCTTTGGAACTCTGCATTCAGATGCTTATATCTTTCCTTTTCTCCTTTGCTTTTCGCCTCTCTTCTTTTCACAGCTATTTGTAAGGCCTCCCCAGACAGCCATTTTGCTTTTTTGCATTTCTTTTCCATGGGGATGGTCTTGATCCCTGTCTCCCATACAATGTCACGAACCTCATTCCATAGTTTATCAAGCCCAAGGAGAGGGAAAGAGCCAGGATGCACACCCTTGCTTGTGCCAGGGGCATGCCTTTCTTCAGGGCCAAAATCAATCAGGGGCTAAAGATAAGACAAGAAGCAGAGCACTGGGGACTTCCCTGGTGGTCCAGTGGCTAAAACTCTCAGCTCCCAATGGAAAGGACCCAGGTTCGATCGCTGGTTGGGGAACTAGATGCCACATGCTCTGACTAAGACCTGGCAAAGCCAAATAAAAATAATAAAGTAAAATAAAAATGAAAAAAAGCAGAGCACTGAAAACATCTCAAAAATTTAAAAGAAGGAAGACTATTTGGGGGCCACCTATTCCACAGGGCCGCAGTCCTTGACTGCCACTTCTTCCAGACCATGTTCTAAGTCCATTTTGGGAAGGCCAGGTTTCTAAAGCCTTTGTAATTGCTTAAGCTTGAAAGTTCACACAAAGGAGTCTGACTTAGTATATGCAAAGGAAAAAAAAATGACAACCACACAGCGACAACAAAGCTAATCTGAATGTTTCCAAGGCTGTTCCACTCCACCTAGGTTGGAAAGGAAGAGATATAGTTCTTATTGAATTAACATGTGTAAAACTTTTTTAAGTTCCCCATCTTATTTGAAGTCGTACACATACAACATGTTTTTTAATAAAACCAAATACTTTTAGCTCTGCTATTAAAAACTAAAAGCAGTCCATTGCTTGTCAGCCCTAACTTTTCCCTCCCCAGAAGCAACCAGTTTTATTCTCTCAGCTGAGATTGTTTTGGTAGTTACATTTATGTCTCTAGATAATATCCCTGTGTGTGTCCTCAATTGCTTAGTCATGTCCGACTCTTTGCAACCCCACGGCCTGTAGCCTGCCAGGCTCCTCTGTCCATGGGATTTCCCAGGCAAGAGTACTGGCGTGGATTGTCATTTCCTAGTCCAAGGGAATCTTCCTGACCCAAAGATGGAACCTGTGGCTCCTGCACTGCAGGTGGATTCTTCACCCACTGAACCAACTGGGAAGCCTATACCTGTATTAGACTTTTTTCTTTTTCAGTTTTAGGCATTATCTAATGACTTCCTATTATAAATGTTTAAAGAATCTGCTCTCTCTCCTGGTCACCACACCCTACTGCACACATACTTTCCTCCCAGTCCCTAAACTCCCCATCTAATAACACTGTAATTGGATCAGATCAGTGTTTATTCTTTACCATGGCTATGAAAGCTACCTACAGCTGAACCAGGTACTACCTTTAATTACATCTCTCTGCTTTTTGTTTTCACTAGAAGAGTTATTGGTTTTTTTCATTTAGGCCACTGTGAGTTTCTTAATTCAGCCCCCAATTCTGCAGCAGGTCATCCATGTCTTCTCTCAAGAGGATCAGATACATCTGTTTCTCTAATGATTATTACAAAGCACCTCTCCCAGAGCTTTCCAACCTACTTTGGCCTTGACTGGCTGCTTTTTGCCACTGGTGCCCATCTCTCCTCCTACATCTCCCTTCCTCATCATCTGAAGCTTCCCTTCTCCATCCTGAGTTGGACTTGAGTTCCAGCAGCTTCTGTCTTCCTATAGGTTTACTCCCTCATTTTGGCGGAGCACATCCTCTAGCAGCTTTCAGAAAACAGTGCATAGGAAAGAAATTCTTCAGACTTTGACTATGTGAGTTCTTTCCTTTCACATTTAATGTTTTATTTTTTAATATCCATGGCTAATATTTCCTAGATAAGCCCATGTTTCTCCAAATATGTATTTGGGAAAATACATTTTCAACAAAATACCTTTTATCCTGTAATCTGATTACTTAATGTTTCTGTTATTTCATTTTATTTCTTTTTTAGTTTGCATGTCTCTCCTCCAGCTTTACTGAGATGTATTATAACACTGTGCAAGTTTGAAGCACACAATATGAAGATTTAGTATACACACACATTGTGAAACCTTATTACCAGGATAGTTAATGCAAAGAAATGTTTGATTGGTTGTTTGAGTTGATTCCCTTCTTTCTTCCAGTGTTGCTATTGGGAAACCCCCACCACCTGATTCTAAGCTACTTTGTATCTGATTTTTCTTCTCCTTAAAAATGGTAGAGTTGCTTTAATCCAGTGTTTGAAAATTTCCAATCACGTTCCTTTATGTTGGTTCCTCTGGGCACTCATGACCTTTCTAAATAAGAAAATATCTCAGGTCTGGGAAATTTTATTGAATTATTTCTTTGATTTTTTTCTCTCTCCTATCTCCTTTTTCTCTCTCTCTCTAGAACTTCTGTACTCGACTGTCAGAACTCCTGAAGTGATTTAATTGTCTTCTCTTTTCTGTACAAGTTTTCATCTCTTTCNTTGGAAGAATTCAACTGGATAATCAATCCTCAAAGTAAATACAGTGAATTCCCAGTTGTTCAAGGTGAAATTGGTGTCCAGGTCTGTAGTGGTTTTATTCTGTTCCAGCCCTGGAACTGATGAATTTCTGACTTATTAATGCCATTGCCCCAGGGCAGCCTAGACAGCTGAAGTCTACCCCAAATGAGGGAATTTCACTGTGAAGTAACAAACTCCCTAGAAAGAAGGAGTTATGTTGTCAGTTTTGTAAGGAAATGAGGAAAGATGTGTATAAGAGACAGGTGTATATATATAAAATAGATATAATCTGTTGTATTATCTCTATATACATATTTCCATGTAAACGTAGTTTTTATAGCTATATTAAATAAATGATGGGTTAGGGATGGGTGGGTTTTGGTTCTTGCTCTAAGTGATAGAATCTCCAAGCAACTTTACTTTTAATTTGTTATGTCTCTTTTGTTCATATTAGATTATTTTTTTAGAGCTCTGATAATCCTTTGTTTATCTGTCTGTATATCTGTCTATAATGATAATACTCTACTATGTGCCAGACACTGCTTTAAGGATTTCACAAGTACCATCTCATCTCATGTAGTCATGTACGGATGTGAGAGCTGAACCATAAAGAAGGCTGAGCATCGAAGAATTGATGCCTTCAAATTGTGGTGCTGTAGAAGACTCTTTAAGAGTCCCTTAGACAGCAAGGAGACCAAACTAGTCAATCCTAAAGGAAATCAACCCTGAATATTCATTGGAGGGACTGATGCCAAAGCTGAATCTCCAAAACTTTGGCCACCTGAGGCAAAGAGCCGACTCATTGGAAAAAACCCTGATGCTGGGAAAGACTGAGGGCAGGAGGCTATGACTGTGGGATGGCATCATCGACTCGGTGGACCTGAGTCTGAGCAAACTCTGGCAGATAGTGTAGGACTAGTCCATGGGATTTCAAAGAGTTGGACATGACTGAGCAACCAGATGACAACACTCTCATCTCATCCTTATGAGATGGGGATATTGTCATCCCCATTTTATGGAGAGTTGTTCATATTCGGGGCCAGGGGACAAAAAATCTTGTGGGAAGCTCTGGGCTATCGGTGAAATTGTCAACAGTAACCTTCACCCTGGCGAGTCTGAGCCTTTTCCTTGCAGAACTGCCCTATTAGTATCTTTAAATTTTTCCTTCGGTGCTGGTTGCATTATCAGAGGAGACTCTACCAAGCTCCTGTCCAAAGGGTGAAGGTCTGGCTGCCTGACTGCTGGGAGCCGAGAGGGAAGACGGTGGCCGAGGACGCCAGCAGCGCTTGTGCCTGCCTCTCTTGGCAATGCCCTCTTCTGTCTTTTGCCAGAACGAGGAAGAGGCTACTGCCTGGCTGTGCAGACTTGGAGAAGGAATCTGGAGGTGTGACTGCTTCATAAACAGGCCTTGCAGCAGTTCTCCTAATTTTATCAGCCCTCAGCCCCACTTCTTCTTCCAGAAGTACACGGTACTGCCAGGAACTCTGGGGAATTCTATCTTACAAACCAAGCTGGTTTTCCACATGCTGTACTGTTGGCTTAGGATTCAACTTTCTAAGTAAATTACCCCTTATCTAGCTGCTTTTCTGGTTTCAAATTTTGCTGCTGCCTCCTACTCTCCCATTTCCCCCATTCACATAGGTCTGTACCTTAAAAAAGTATCTCTTTGCTAGCATTTTAATGGGCTTTCACTAGGGAATGAAATCAAGCATGTGTGTCTTTACACAAAACGCCTTGCCTTTCAACTTCCCCCTTCTTTCTCCCATCTGTCTGTTCTCCTACCTAGAAATCTCAACAGTGGAAACAAAAATGCCTAACCTTTGTCGTAAGCTGTAAAGCATCACATTTAGTGGGAGGATCTAAAAAGGAGTGAGAAGGGATGGGGAAGGACATGCTCTATGTGTATGTATTAGAAAAGTACGTTGAGCAGAAACATGTCATCTTAATCTTGATGTTTTTATAACAGACATTTTAGGATACAGGGCCGAACAATGTCTTGGTTTATGAAAATACAATTCTTCCTTAAGGATTATCCTCCACTACGACTTTATTTTAGAATTTTCAGTGAACGATGAAATTTTCATTTGGATCCAAAAGGGATATGGGTTTTAAAAAAAGAGTTGGTGGGAGGGGCTTTCCCTGGTGGTCCAGTGATTAAGACCTGCACTGCAAAGAGAACAGATTTGATCTCTGATCAGGGAACTAAAGTCCCAAAAAAAGGGAAAAAAAAGGCAGGGGTAGTTGCCAGATTAAGAGCTGGCCCAAGCACTGTGCAAATAAAGATGTCGGCACTCTGACCTGTAGCTTCCCAGGCTGGAGACTTTTCAGGACAGACCACGGGAACACAAACACTGGAGCTCCCCCCCTCCCAGTGCAGGCCTCAGCCAGGTGTCATGTATCTTTGCTTATCTTTCTTTGCAGGCCTTTTGTCATTAATGTATTTCTTCCTTGATATAATGTAGATTAAAGTCAGTTCCTCTAAAACAGTGACTCTGAAGCCTGTGCAGCAGAGTCACCAGTGGAACTTTGAAAAAGACTCTCAGACCTCATCTGAGCCCTCCTAAATCAAGACTAGCTTTGGGCCTGGAAACCACTGCTGGGGAGCAGCCCCATGGAGGGGCTCAGAGGGTCCATGAACTTCTGGAAATTATGGGTAACATGAAATATGTTTTTTGAAGAACCATATCTTTTGTCATATTTTCACAAGGAAACTTTTGGCTACCCTGCATTATAACACTATATTTCATGACATTATGTAATTGATTGTTTGCTTTCTGTTTTGTTTTGTTTAGTTGCTAAGTCATGTCTGACTCTTTGTGACCCTATGGGCTGTATTCTTCCAGGCTCCTCTGTCCATGAGATGTCCCAGGCAAAAATACTGAAGTGGATTACCATTACTTTCTCAGGGGATCTTCCTGACCCAAGGATCAAACCCATGTCTTCTGCATTGCAGGTAGAGTTTTTACCACTGAGTCACCAAGGAAACTCCATATATTATATTTCATGACATTATATAATTATGTATTTGCTTTCTGTTTTATTCACCGTGATAAAGGTACAAACTAGTCAATTGTTAGAGTCCCCAAACATAAATAATTCTTTTTCCAATATAAATAAGTATTGGTTAAGTGAATAAAAGAATGAATGAATAAAGAGCATTGGTAAGCTCCCCTGCTCTCCAGTGGCTAAAATTCCTCTCCAGAGCATAGGGTCATGGAAGCTCTGGATAGAAATAAACTCTTTATGGAGATTCCACAGGGATGATGTTGCACTGGATCCTGGGTGGAGACACAGGAGTCAATGATACCTGCGTCTGACTCATTAGCAAGCTCTCCACTCTCAGTCAGGATGCTTCAGTGGCAGTGGATATTTTTGAACAAAGAAGAGCTCTGACAACTCTTCTGGTATCTCTCCCCGGTTTTATTTTTACCTCTCTGGCCTTATCAAATGACAGAGGGGACTCCTCTCTGTCTCTTAAAGAACAAACAAACAGCTCTCCCACAGACCCTGACTCCACGATCACTGAGCAAACATCCATGACTGCAAGAATTTATCTCCTAAGAGCACTTAGCGGAGATTTGGTCCCACGACGTGGGAGGGCTGTCTTATAGCCTCGGCCCCAGAATGCTATTCCCTGCCTCCAGACCTGCAGGAATGCTTTCTGGCAAACACTGGAAAGGGCTTGCAAGAAGTAGTGGGGAGGAGTCGAAAGAATTAGTAAGAGCAGTTCGATTTAAGGGCTTCTATGATAGGAATTTGACCATCTAAGAATATCATTCTGAGAGGCCCAGGCGCCTGCTGGGGACCTGAGAATGCCTCAGAGTGGGCAGGAAGAACATAAGCACGACGCTTCCTCCTCCTTCTTTCTTAGCTCCCTCTTGATGCTATCACAGCTGAAATCTTACTGCTTTAAGCCCGCTCTCAATGGCATCATACCTCGAAGGGGTCTCCAAGATGACAAGGATAGTTTGCCCCCCACGGGGCACGCAGCACTGATGGTGTGAATGAGGGAGGCTATTCAACTCAGGATGGAGCCGCTCCTGGTGGAACTGAGGCAGAGCAGAAGGAACTGGGGCAGTGGATGGCAAAGGTTTTCTAAGACAAGCAAGCATGCGGCACATCTGGGCATGTTGATGGTAACTGGTTAGCAGTCACCTTGCAATGGCAAGGGTGAGAAAAAAACCGCCTCTACCAGCTGATGCTTAAAGAGACCTATGTGCAGGGATTCCTTTTCTGCCTCTCTCTCTCTACACTCTGACCCTTTTCTGACATTTTCCTCTTAAATATAATCCTTTGTAGGAGGAAGAATTCTATGCTGGCCCTCCAGATTCCTGCTCCCCGGTTTATATGCCCTGACTAATCTTTTCCCTTTGCTTATGGGTTGTTAGGATTGACATTTGCTAAGTGTAATGAAGCCTGCTAATCAAGTGACTTTAAGTTAATCAAAAAGGGATTATCAGAATGTATAGATATGGATATACATATGTGTGTATAGTTGAGTCACTTTGCTGTACAGTAGAAATTAACATTATAAATCAACTAGACTTCAATAAGGAGAAGGCAATGGCAACCCACTCCAGCGTTCTTGCCTGGAAAATCCCATGGACAGAAGAGCCTGGTGGGTTGCCGTCCATGGGGTCGCTAGAGTCGGGCACGACTGAGCGACTTCACTTTCACTTTTCACTTTCACGCATTGGAGAAGGAAATGGCAACCCACTCCAGCGTTCTTGCCTGGAGAATCCGAGGGACGGGGGAGCCTGGTGGGCTGCCATCTATGGGGTCGCACAGAGTCGGACACGACTGAAGCGACTTAGCAGCAGCAGCAGACTTCAACAAAAGAAATCTTTAAAAAAAGAGAGAGAGAGACTACTCTGGGTGGGCCTGATCTAATCAGATGAGCCCTTTAAAAGAGGGTATTGAAGTATCAGAGAGATTCAAAGCAGCAGAGACGCTCTTCTGACGGTCTTGAGGAAGCAGCGGCCATACTCTGGAGAGGCCCGCGGGACAGAGTGGCAGCTGGTCTCTAGGCTCTGTAGGGTCATAGTCTGACGGCCACGAGGAACTGGATCCTGCCAACAGCTGTCGAGCTTGGAAGAGAACCCCAGGCTTCGGCTGAGATCACAGCCAGAGTGGCAACTTGAACCTGGTGGCACCTTGAGGAAAGGACCTGGTTAAACCAAAACAAGACCCCAGCTCAAGGGAAACTAAGAAATAACAAATCTGATGTTAAGCTACTGAATTTGTGGTCACTTGTCATGTACCAATAGAAAACTAATATATCCTAAAAGCTCACTTTTATTTAAGTTAACTGGTGTTATGATCACGTGTGTGGGCATGGTAGGGAAGAGAGAGGCTATATGTCAGACTCAAGCTAAACTGCTGGTATTTGAATCCTAGAACCACTTGCAAACTGGGTGAGAATGGGTGAGTTATTTAACATCTCTGTGCCTCAGTTTCCCCATCGGGGATGATGTTAATAACAGTACCTCATAGTTCATGGTGAAGAATGCATGACACATAGTAAGCGCTCAGTAAATGACCATCTTGCAATTACACCGATCAAAAATGTGTCAGGAAGCTCAGACAATACTGACAGTTCCAAGGAAGCAACTCCAGGTAAGAAACATCATTTTAGTGCCTTCTCTTCTGGGCTTCTGGCCTTGGTGTTACTATCTCTCCATTAGTCTTAACTGTCAGATCAAATCTTACCTTTAAAAAGTATTTTTGAATCATGTACAACTCCCCAATAGTTTGGCTACTGGCCCAGGCCCCACGCATCCCTGAGAGGGAACTTTTCTTTTTAAACTATGATATAGAACACACGGGGCTTCCCGTGGGGCTTCCCATGGGGCTCAGTGGCAAAGAATCAGTCTGCCAAGGCAGGAGACACAGGAAACACGCGTTCAACCCTGGGGCGGGCATATTCACTGGAGGAGGAAATGGCAACCTACCCCAGTATTCTTGCCTGGAAAATCTCATGGACAGAGAGACCTAGTGGACTATAGTCCATGGGGTCGCAAAGAGGAGGACACGACTTAGTGACTGAGCCCACAGCGGGCATGTAGAACACTGGAAGAATTCAACTGGATAATCAATCCTCAAAGTAAATACAGTGAATTCCCAGTTGTTCAAGGTGAAATTGGTGTCCAGGTCTGTAGTGGTTTTATTCTGTTCCAGCCCTGGAACTGATGAATTTCTGACTTATTAATGCCATTGCCCCAGGGCAGCCTAGACAGCTGAAGTCTACCCCAAATGAGGGAATTTCACTGTGAAGTAACAAACTCCCTAGAAAGAAGGAGTTATGTTGTCAGTTTTGTAAGGAAATGAGGAACGAAAGCACTTGGCTAAGAGAAGTTTTAAAAGTTGTGAAACCTGTGTGCTGATGCCCGTATCTGTCCCTCATCAGGGGACATGTGACTCACCCTTTCTGGATATTAGCTTCCTCCTCTGTAAAATGAGAGGGCCCCTTCCCAGAGAGATGGCAAAACACGTATTTGCATCACCACTCTCTCTGAAACTCGGAATGAACAAAGGTCAAAACAAAGAAAAAAAGCTTCAACTGTGATAAATACTAGGTAATGACCACAATCTCACAACACAGATTTAAAAAACAGTCATTCATTCATTCTTCATCCATTCAACACACTGTTAACGAGTGCCTCTGATATGCCAGCGCTGCTCGAGATGTCAAGAGCCCTAAGGGCCAGATACAAAGAAAACTGATCCCAACAAAAGGAAAATGCCAAGGTCCTGACACCTTTTCCCTCTAATTCAAAACATGTACAGATTAAGAAATGTAATCAAGAGCGTTCATAGAGGCTATCTAAGTAAAAAATTTAATTTTGCCCTTAAAGAGAAGTCCAGTCTTTGCCCTCAGCTCCTGGGAGGTAATCTCTAAAGCTGTCGGAATGTCATGCCTGATTGGAATGTTTTTGTTTGTCTGGGGGCCTTGGGTCACTTCAGATAGTCTAAAACGATGTGATTGAAGGTGGGGGATTTGGGTCACATGGTACAGGCTTAACCTCCAGAGGGACTGGAGGCCGAGATCAGTCACACGGGAGTCAACGATGCCCACGTGACAGCATCCTAATAAAACTCCGGACCGCGAGGCTGGGGTGCACTGCCCTTGTTGGCAGACTTGGAGGGGCAGCCCTGTCCCCACCGCCACTGGAAGAAGAGCTGGGAGCTCCATGCTAGGGACTCTCCTGGACACCGCCTTAGGCACCTCTTCCCCTTGCTGACCTTCATCTGTACTCTTTTGCAGTAATAAGCTATCATTCTAACAGCTCTCGGTGAGCTCCAAGAGGCCTTCTAATGAATTATTAAAACCAGAAGTGGTCTGGAGGACCCCCAGACTTGAAGCTGGTGTTGCAGTTGCTGAAGCGAGGGTGGTCTCATGGACTTCTGCTCCATCATGCTGCAGAATCCGTTACTGTGGATTCAGAATAAAGGGGCAGTGAGCAGGACCCAGAGGGAAAAGGGAACGTGTTGCTTGGGGCCCATTTTCATGACAAAGAAAGGCCAGGTAGATGGGGCTAAAGAACTCCAAGGCTGCCTTCCTGCCATCTCATCCAGTTTCCTAACTGAGAACACCCTTCAGGATGACTGGCTGGTCCCAAAGTGAGGGAACACCCCAAACCAAAGTGAAAGTGAAAGTGAAGTCGCTCAGTCGTGTCTGACTCTTAGCAACCTCATGGACTGCAGCCTACCAGGCTCCTCCATCCATGGGATTTTTCCAGGCAAGAGTGCTGGAGTGGGGCACCATTGCAAGCTCCTATTTCATGGGATGGGCTACCTGCCAATGAAGGGGAGACAGTCACAATCCACTGGGCTCCTTGCTACTGCTGCTCACTCCCCAACCCTCCTAGCAGACAGAGGTTCCCCCTCAAGAGGCTGCCAGAGACCCACCTTCCCACTCAAATTCTAAGTGCTCTTACAACACCACTTCGGAAAAAAGGGGAGAAAATTAAGGATAAACCATAAGTAAGATTCTCGGGCAAATAATGAGCTGGAATAGAATGTTCTATCCGAAGATGAATAACGTGCCTGTCTGCCCCCCTCCTGTCTTCTTTCCCCTCTCATTGATAACTACAAAGAGAAAAGAGGAAGACGTTGGAAGGAATATATCAGGTACAAATCAGATAAAGAATGAGAGAAGAATCACTCCAGTAAACAACACATTTTAAAATAAAACTTCTCTGTAGCATTAAAATCTAAGAGTTTATGAAAACGTGCTCAAGAAGAGATAATACTACAAGATGATAATAATAAAATTTAACATCTATGGAATATTTGTTATGTGCCAGACAGTGTTTTTAGTGTTTCACATGTATTAGTCATTTAAAACTCACAACAATACTACTATTATCACCATATTACATACAAGAACATAAACAACTACCCCAAGTTCACTGGTTTGTGGGCGAACTGGGCTTCAGCTCAGAGAGCTTGCTCTTTGCCCCTATGTTACACTACCTGAAATATTTGAAGTCTTTTAATCAAATAGACCACAATGAAAACCCACATAAATTCCAAAAGGAAGAAGCTTTGTTGGTTCCACTGACTGACTGTAATGAAATAGTGTGAGTCAGTAATTCTTAGAGAATCATTTTCACTACTTTATGGTAATAAATTTTAAAATCTGACCGAGATGGACAATTTCCTAAGGAAATATAAATGATTCAAAATGAATTAATAAAAAGCAGTTAAATTCAAATGAGCAACAGCAAGAACAAACACAAGGGGATACACTGAAGAAGGAAGCTGTCAAAGTGCCAGGCTGGAGAGTTTCATGGGTGAGCACCCCAAGGAACAGATTAATTTTAACACTATTCGAAGATTCCAGAGCATCAGCAACTAAGGAAAATTTTCTGTCCCCCCCCGACACACACACACACAAATACAGGATTACAGTGATGTTAAAAGCTGATAGATGCGGCAAGTGCACACGCTTACCTTTGTACACAGACAACCTGTGTATCGAATGAGATGATTTGAGCTACAAGTAATAGACGCCTTGAGTAAAAGTAGCTTAATTAGCAAGACATTTATTATGAAATCTAACCAAATTCCAGGGGTGCCTATTTTTCGTTTTGGGGTCAGACATTTAATGAGGCTCTTAGAGACCACAGCCCCAGGGTGCAGGCCTCAGAGGTGGAGCTTGACAGGCGAAGGTGGGTCAGTGGTCCAGAGCCAACTTCAGGTGACCTGTGTGGGCTAGACTGCACTCTGTACTCTGCCCGCTCGGGTGCCGATGTGTTGGTGCCCTGTTCTAAATGAATGGGGGATCTGTGTTCTATCTGTTGTTAAATATTTTGAATAGCGCCTCCTAACAGGGTGGCACTAGCGGTAAAGAGCCCATCTGCAAATGCAGGAGACGTAAGAGACAGGGGTGTGATCCCTGGGTCAGGAAGATCCCCTAGAAGAGGAAACGGCAACCCACTCCAGTGTTCTTGCCTGGAGAGTCCCACAGACAGAAAGGCCTAGTGGGCTACAGTCCACGGGGTTGCAAAGAGTTGGACACTTCTGAGCATCTGACCACATTTGAATATATCAAAGATTTTTGGAAATTCAGTATCCTCTAAAATTGTATTTCAAATCAATAGGGGGAAATATGGCTTATACAGATATCTACTTCATTATTTAGAAGAAAAGGCTCGTTCTCATTCATGAAGTGTTCCATATTTGGGGGGCTTCCCTGGTGGCTCAGAGGGTAAAGAATCTGCCTGCAATGCAGCAGAAGGCCTGGGTTCGATCCCTGGCTTGGGAAGATCCCCTGGAGGAGGGCATGGCCACCCACTCCAGTATTCTTGCCTGGAGAATCCCATGGACAGAGGAGACTGGCGGGCTACAGTCCATGGGGTCGCAAAGAGTCGGACACAACTGAGTGACTAAGCACAGCACAGCCGAGTGTTCATTAACAATAATTCAAAGATTAAAACATTAAAGAGAGAGAGAGACAGAGAGAGGCCATAAGATTGCTAGAAGAAAACAGCAACGAATTATTTTTATAATCTTGGAGTGAAAAAGGAAACCGCAAGCAGTAAAGGAAACATTTGACAAGTTTGACCATTTTGAAAACTTGAATATCTTGTACGGAAAAAAAGGACATTCTCATAAAGTCAAAAGTCAAAAAAAATCAAAACATAAAAACAATGCTAAAACTTATTTACAATACATTTGACAACTAACAGGCTAATTTCCTTTACATAAAAATTGATGAAAGCTCTTACAAACCAAGACCCAATATTAGGAAGAAGTTTACCACATCATGAACAACTTTTACACAAATGCAAATAAAAGAAGAATGGGATTTCTTTGTTTGCCCGGCATTGGCCAGGGTAGAGAAAAATGGGTATAATCATATGTCTGCTAATATAACTTTTTAGGAGGAAAATTTGTCAAGTCTAGTAAAACTTAAAATATTCATACCGATTGGCAGAATCATTCCTGGCAGTATAATTTGTAGCTTCGCAAAATTGAAAACAATTCAAACATCTGTTTATATGGGATCAATCAAATGAATTAGAGTATATTTACTAATTCAACAAAATGTTGATCCTTTGCCATCTAATGAAGCTTGCATTCTTGTGGGAAGAACCACATTAGCAAACAAGTAAACAGCCATACAAGGTTTGGGATAAATGCTTCAAAGGAAATAAACATGATGATGTTTCATAGCAAGAGCTGGGAAAATATGACCCATGGACCAAATCCAGCCTGCCTCTTTTTCTGTATAGTTTGTGAGTTAAGAACGGTTCTTACGCTTTAAGTGGTTGGGGGAAAAATATTAAATGATGAATACTATTTCATGATGTGAAAATTATGGGAAATTTAAATTTTAGTGTCCATATATAAAGTCTTATTGGAACATAGCCATTCCTATCAGTTTGCATATTATCTGTGTTTTTTTTTTTTTTTCACTGCAATGGCAAATTTGAGTCACTTCTATAGAGATTATCCCACAAAGCCTAAAATATTTACTATCTGATCCTTTGCTGGAAAAATTTGCTAATCCCTATTTTAGAAGAAAGTCATGGAGGACCCAAGAGAAATGAAAACATATGTTCACACAAAAACCTACACGTGAATGTTCACAGCAGTGAACATTATTCATAAGAGCCCCAACGTGGAAACAGCTTACATGCCCACCAGCTAATGAACAGATGAACAAAATGTGATAGCTGCATACCCAGGGTCCATCTGATTTTCTTTAAGGCTTGACCTCTAGCAACACTGTGTCTGCCCCCAAAATACATTTCCTGCTCCCTCACAGGGGCAAACATGTGACACTTTCTAGCTATGAGACCTATGTGGAAGTGTGTTGGGGATTTCTGAAAGGTTTTATTTCCCCCTCATCTATATGACAGGCTTTCTTCTTTGCAGCTTCCTTTTTCTTTCTTTGTTTCCAGTATTTGATGCCCTTTATTCAGCTTGAAAGTCTAAGCCATTTACAACTTTTATGTGAAAAAAAAAAAAAGAGACGTTCAAGGGTCACCCTGGGACCTGGGGCCATGGCAAAGCTCTCGCTCCACTGTGGTTCCCCCAGGAACCCGGACTGGGAACTACAAGACGAGGATCGAAGGCCAGAGGAAGGGAGGATGTAGGGCCCACGAAGGGGAGAGAGTGGGAACAGGAGCTAGTGTATCTCTCTGCAGGGACCCAAAGAGGCTCCAGGGAGAGCCCACAGGTAGGACCAGGGGACAGAAGTTACAGATTCAACTCAACACCCTCACATTCCCAGCACTGTCCCCCAAACAAGACAGGGGCCTCCAGAGGTAGCAAGCACCCCATCCTGTGTGCACAAGGAGCTGCCGGGAAATCCAAGCCCCCCCTGGAGGACGTTGGATAAGATGACCTCTGAAACCTCTTGTCTTCTTGAGAGTCTTAGAATTCTTCCTCAGGACAGAAGAGAAGGCAGGGGCCTGGGAAGGTGTAGAGCCCTCGAGAGAGAGGCCTTCGTGGGTGAGTCGGCCGGGATCAGCAGCAGAGAGGCACTCGGAGGCCACTGCAGGGACCTCCTGACCCAAGTCACCCCATCTGCCCCTCTGACTGCTGCTGCCCTTGCACTCCACACCCATCGCCTTGCACGAGTCCTCCTAGGAACCCAGGGAGGACGAAGGTCCAGAGAATAGGATGTGGAGTGGACAGAGCTAAGGAGGGAATGGCGAGGCAGAGGCAGAGGTCCTGGCTGAGCGTGAACAGGGTGCTCACCATGAAGGCTCCGCGCTGAGCTCTTTAAACACGTGGTACCCAGCTTTACCCTCATAGTCCCTTGACGAGGTTATGCTGCTGGCATCCAGGGCTCCCTAGATCTGGAGGAGGAGACTGAGGACAGTGGGACCCTGCAGCCTGTGTATCGGTGAGATCGCCGAGGAAGAAGGAGGAGAGCTCTGGGTCCAGCAGCGCTGCAGTCATTCTGGCATCTTCCAGCCTCGGCTGCAGCATGATCCAGGCTTCCTTTCTCTTTATTCTGCCTGGACAGAGGACAAGAGGCAAGAGACAGCAGCCATCAGGTACCCATGGCTAATCAAGAAGACGAAAGTTACGTGCTAAGGATGGGAGAACAGAAAGAAGTCGCTTGGGAGAGTGGGGACCCTGTAGGGCCACTGCATCCTTCCTGGAATATTTGCCTCTGCCTTTGCTTACTCCTTGGAAGAAAAGTTATGACCAACCTGGATAGTATATTCAAAAGCAGAGACATTACTTTGCCGACTAAGGTCCGCCTAGTCAAGGCTATGGTTTTTCCTGTGGTCATGTATGGATGTGAGAGTTGGATTGTGAAGAAGGCTGAGCACTGAAGAATCGATGCTTTTGAACTGTGGTGTGGGAGAAGACTCTTGAGTCTCTTGGACTGCAAGAAGATCCAACCAGTCCATTCTGAAGGAGATCAACCCTGGCATTTCTTTGGAAGGAATGATGCTAAAGCTGAAACTCCAGTACTTTGGCCACCTCATGCGAAGAGTTGACTCATTGGCAAAGNATGTAAGGGAAGAAGAGCACCCCCCTCCCGCCCAAAAGGAAGCAGTTGGGTTACAGGAGAGATGAAGAAAACAGCAGCTTGCCATGAGAAAGCAGTTCTTGCATGAAACTGTTTCTTCCACGGAAAACTCCACTCCATCCTCATAGACAACTGGCAACTTTATAAGAGCTCCTCCTTCCAAGTGGAAGGTGAGGTTAGAGTTGGGGAGGGACCTGGAGAAACTCTGAAGGGCAGAGTTTGTCCAAGTGTGGTTGTTCTACCACCTGCATCAGAACCTCCCAAGATGCCTGTTAACATTTCCATCTCTGTTGCATCAACCCCCACACATGTGCTAATCAAACTCAGAAACTGAGGTTTAGAAAAATACATTCCAATGGGCAAAAGTCATTCTTAGTCTTGATGAAATGAATCAGACTCACTTAGGAAGGTCATTTAAAATGTACATGTCGAGGACTTCCCTTTCTATCCAATGGTTAAGACAGTGCTCTTCCAGTGCAGGGGCATGGATTCAGTCTCTGGTCAGGGAACTGAGATACCACATGCTGCACTGCATAGCCAAAAAATAAATATAAAATGTACATGTCTGGGCCTCATAAGAGGAGATACTGACTCAGTAGATCCAGGGGAGGGCCCTAAAATCTACAGTTTGATGAAGATTTACAGGTGATTTTAATGCTAGTTCAAGTTAGACTTTGCAAAAAGCACAGATTTTCTTTTTCTTTCTTTTTTTTTTTTTTTTCTCACAAGATAAGCGTTTTTTAATTTCTTTGCCAGAAAATCTAGGAATTTTCATCAAACACTGCTAACCACATAGTGGAGACGTAATATGAGCAGGCACTATGCTGAGGTTTTTAGCATGGATTACTTAATTTAATCCTCAAAGCAAACCCATGAGGTAGAAATGTCTATTACAGGTACAGAATATATTATTATTTCCATTTTATAGATGAGGAAATTGAGGCTTGGAGAAGTAAAGTCATTTCTGTGAGGCCAAAAATCTAATGAGGCAAAGCCAGAATTTACACCCAAGCAGTTTGATGCTAGGACATATACCCTTAGTTGTTAAGCCTATTGCCTTCCAAAGATGTGGAAACAGTGTCAGACTTTATTTTTTTGGGCTCCAAAATCACTGCAGATGGTGACTGCAGCCATCTGCAGTCATTCTGGCATCTTCCAGCCTCGGCTGCAGCATGATCCAGGCTTCCTTTCTCTTTATTCTGCCTGGACAGAGGACAAGAGGCAAGAGACAGCAGCCATCAGGTACCCATGGCTAATCAAGAAGACGAAAGTTACGTGCTAAGGATGGGAGAACAGAAAGAAGTCGCTTGGGAGAGGGGACCCTGTAGGGCCACTGCATCCTTCCTGGAATATTTGCCTCTGCCTTTGCTTACTCCTTGGAAGAAAAGTTATGACCAACCTGGATAGTATATTCAAAAGCAGAGACATTACTTTGCCGACTAAGGTCCGCCTAGTCAAGGCTATGGTTTTTCCTGTGGTCATGTATGGATGTGAGAGTTGGACTGTGAAGAAGGCTGAGCACTGAAGAATCGATGCTTTTGAACTGTGGTGTGGGAGAAGACTCTTGAGTCTCTTGGACTGCAAGAAGATCCAACCAGTCCATTCTGAAGGAGATCAACCCTGGCATTTCTTTGGAAGGAATGATGCTAAAGCTGAAACTCCAGTACTTTGACCACCTCATGCGAAGAGTTGACTCATTGGCAAAAACTCTGATGCTGGGAGGGATTGGGGGCAGGAGGAGAAGGGGACGACTGAGGATGAGATGGCTGGATGGCATCACGGACTCACTGGATGTGAGTCTGAGTGAACTCCGGGAGCTGGTGATGGACAGGGAGGCCTGGCGTGCTGCGATTCATGGGGTCGCAAAGAGTCGGACACGACTGAGCGACTGAACTGAACTGAACTTGTTGTGATGCAAGAAAGA
Source organism: Oreotragus oreotragus (assembly GCA_006410675.1). Taxonomy (NCBI): domain Eukaryota; kingdom Metazoa; phylum Chordata; class Mammalia; order Artiodactyla; family Bovidae; genus Oreotragus; species Oreotragus oreotragus. The sequence continues at coordinate 73,007 of SJYX01013877.1, read as the reverse complement.
CAATCCTTTCCTTAATGTCCCCGTAGTAAGGTTACTCTCATGTGAGGCTGCATGCCATTGCTAGCTAATATAGTAGATTAGAAAACCAAGGAGATGGATTTCCCTGGTGGCACAATGGTTAAGAATCCACCTTCCAATGCAGGGGACATGGGCTTAATCCTTGGTCGGGGAGCTAAGAACCCCTCCATGCTGCAGGGCAACTAAACCCTTGTACTGCAGCTAAAGAGACCCACACGGCACAGTGAAGACACAGTGCAGCCTAAATCAAAAGGAAAAAGAAGGAAATAAAACCAGAGAAAGAAAAGTTGGATAGCCAAGAATCAAAAAAGTGTAGCATCTCAGAGGCCGGGGGTTTGCACCAAAGAGGGTCATTTGCTGGCGGTTGTAGAATGAGCCACATGTAGAGAGGGCCTTCTAAGGACAAGTTCAGCAAAGCCAAGCCCTGCGTGAGATGGTGAGGGGGTCAGGGCAGCTCTGTGTGGAGTCGAGGAGGCAGAAGTCAACACATTCATCATGCTGTTGACATGAATGTTGAAAGCTACTGGGATGATGGCTGTGTGAAAAGAAAGAATGAGAATCAGATGCCAAAGAGTTATCTAGGAGCTGAGAAATGGGCCCCCTAGAGGAGGACGAATGTTGCCTTGAAAGAGAGTAACAGCTGGCCCCCAGATAGGGTCTCACCAGTCAGTCTTGTTCTGGTGGTATCACAGTTTGTTTCCATTTTATCTGTAGTTGGCCAGGTGCTCAGGAAGCACACTGCTCTCCAGATTAATAAAGTTAGACCCAGAAACCCATGTGCCTATTGACTTAGTGGGAAATATGCCTTTTCTTGGATCAGCACTCTCGGAATTATGTCTGTTCTTCTTGGCCCCCTTTGCCTCGTATCCAGGTAACTGGGGCATCAAATCCACAGACAGAAGGCAGTTTAACGAGCCCAGTAGTAAAATGAGACCGCTCCTGCTTAGACCAGTGTGCTTTTTCCAGATGACCCCCTCCTGCCCCTTTTTGTCTGGCTGTGTGCATGTCACTTAGCTCTGGGCCCCTAGTCTTTCTTCATACAGAGCCCCTCTGGGCTGCCTGGTCTATGGCCTTCCTCACGCTGTGATCTGAGTGTAAGGCTGTCCACTGGGCAGACCTGATGCAGGTGTGTCCCTTTTCATCTCAATAATTATTTAGCTATAAATATAAATAAATATATTACATTATTTATTCTTTGCCTAGAGAATCCCACGGACAGAGGATCCTGGCAGACTACAGTCCATGGGGTTGCACAGAGTCGGACACAACTGAAATGACTTAGCATGCACAAACACGCATTTGCGAGCTCGTGGACTGGAGCCTGCCAAGCTCCTCCCTCCATGGAATTTCCCGGGCACTAATACAGGAGTGGGTTGCCATTTCCTACTCCAGGGGATCTTCCCACCCAAGGGATCCAACTCACATCTCCTCCACTGGCAGGTGGATTCTTTACCACCGAGCCACCTGGGAAGCCCATAAAAGTATATATTTATGTATTTATATAATGTATTACATGAAATATCATATAGACAGCTATAGCTAGGTGGAGAGACTTCTGTAGTTGGTTATTCTCATCTATCATGATTAGCACCATTTCACTTTCAAGCAATAACTGTTAACCAGGTAAGTCCACCAAATCAGGGACTGTATTACTGATATTCCTATGAATCAAAGACGAATGTGGATAAACATCACTTTAGCTCTTCCCAAGTTGACGTCATAGTCTTCAAAGAACAGCACAGCTCCAAATGGTGGCCACACTTCTCCCTAAACTTCCAAGAACCAGAGGGAGCCCTTGGGCGGAGTACCAGCCTGCCTATGCTTGAACCTGCTCCTTTCTGAGCCTGCTGCACATGGGATGGTCTTCCCTGCAGAGCAGGCAAACATTTGGCTGGTGGCTGATGCATGTTCTAGAAAATATGGCTACTTACCCCACGGGATATCATTTGTTCAGAATGTTTTCAGGGAAATATTCGGAAAAGGTGAGCAAGATCACGAGTGATTTCCTTTTGTCCCTAGGCACAACTGTGTGCCTTTGGTCTGTGTCGGCCTCCGCTTTGCAGCCCTGTTCTGGTCTAACTGCCTCCTTTCTGGACGAACGGGAGCAAGGTGCCTGCCAAGGAGGAGGGTGGTCCTGAGGAGTGGAAGAGCCCAAAGAAAGGCAGTCTGAAGGTAAGTGTGGAGGTGCCAGGCCAGCAGTCATCATACTCCTGAAAGGACCACTAGGAAGTCAGGTTTCACCTTGATGTAAGACGCCCTTAGACTCTCTGGAGGTAGAATGGCTTATCTGGGGAGGAAATGGGCTGCCTGTGGAGGTTACCCCAGAGAGAAGCTGTGTGACACTGTCAGGAGGACCGTGGAAGGAAGTCTTTTACTGGCAAAACATCACACCATCGGACTTTTGAGGTCCCTTCCAACACTGGGCTATTAGATTCTATGGCTCGGTACTATCGAAATTTACCTTATATCTTCTGACCATTCATTTTAAAAAATCTTCCCAATTCTAATCCTGAAAGGAATAGAAAGAAAAGTTTTGGTTGAATGTAAATGAACACAGAATATCACAGTTTTAGAGGTAAATCTTTAAGCTCTAGGTATATTTGGCATTGAAAAGAAAAAGCTGCCTTGCTACAAATATGCTAACATGGAACACCAGTCAAGAAATATTAAGTATAAAAAAGAAAGCAAGAAGCAACAGTATATATATATGTGTATGTATACATACACTTGTGTATTCATGGAATAACTCTGTATTCATGGAACAACTCTGTGAAGATATCCAAAAATCTTATAACAGCAGTTGTGTCTCAGGAAAACGGAGTGGTTTGAGTGTGTGAAAGAGAATTACTTTCCACTGGAATTTGGTGGGGGAAGGTTATTTCTGCTCAGTGTGCTTGTATTGGGTTTCCCAGGTGGCTCTAGTGGTAAAGAACCTGCTTGCCAGTGTAGGAGACAAAGTGATGTGAGTTCAGTCCCTGCGTCGAGCAGATCCCCTGGGGGAGGGCTTGGCAACCCACTCTAGTATTCTTGCCTGGAGAATCCCATGCACAGAGGAGCCAGGTGGGCTACAGTCCATGGGTGTGCAGAGTCAGACATGATTGAAGAGATAGAACGCACAGTATGCTGGTATTACCTATCAAAATGATAATAATGATAAACTTTAGCTGCTTTACTGAGAAAATCCAGTTAGTGGCAGGTGCAGGAAGCTCTGAAAAGGGAATCTTTGAAGGTCCCAGGGGGGTGAATGGTTCATATTTAAATATAATTCATCCCTGCCCAAGTTTAGACATCATCTGTGGAGAATTCCAAGTGAGAGCTAGATGAGTCTGAATTTAAGCTGCCCTCAAGCGGATCATAAAAATGTAAAGGGTTTCTGAATGTCGATAAGTAAACAAGTGGTCTAGCCTTGATTGTGAGCATTCTCCTCAAACTATGGTACTCCCGGATGAGCAGTCAGGACCACCAGCTGGGGTCCTCACTCTGCCACCGCCCGACATATGACCCTGGGCACGTGTTCCTCTCGGCCTCCTGGAGACGCAAGCAGCTCACGAGTTCATTATGTCATTCGCTCTGAACCAGGGTGTGTGTGGAAAACCCACCGCAAGAGCAATAAAAACCGAAGTCTGGTCTCGGGAAATCAGAGAGCATATCAAGGAAACCACAGCAGAGCTGGGCTAAGCCTCGAGAGAATTACCATATCCTGTTTTCTGTGAGTCTCGACAGCATCTTTACCGGGTCCAGTGAGTCACCAGATCTCTGTCCCGCTCTCCTCCAGGAACCACTCACTGCACAGATGGTACTGGGAGCCTCGCGAGCCTCGCTAGGTGGTAAATCTCTTCTCCAGCGCTAATCCCAGTAAGCATACGCTTAATTAGGCAAGGATATACCAGACTTCCCCAGTACAGATGATGAAAGTCAGTGCAGGAGATGGCTCATTTTCATCTTAAAATTTTTTTAAATTTTTTAAAGGTGTGTCTAAATTAAGGAAAGTAATTTTGTAAACTGTTGAATTTTTATTGTATACAGTCACCCTTTGGTATTGTGGGGAACTGGTTCCAGATAGCCAAATCCACAGCTGTTCGAGTCCTTTATATATTAATACAAGGTGTAGGACAGCGGGACTTCCGTATCTGCGGGTTCCACATTGGTGGATTCAACCCATTGTGAATGTGGGATGCACAGAGCCAATTGTACATAACTTCAGAGAAAGTAATTTTAGCTAAAACATCAGCTTAGATTTTCTTCTGCTTTCTCTTTCATTCTGTTAGATTCCTCTCTTGTTTAGAATAAAAGCATATCTTTAAATTGTTTATTGTATTCATTTATTTCAAAGGCAATGCATTTTTTTTTTTTTTAAAAAGGACAATGTTCATGCACTCAGTGGCTCAGTCACATCTGACTCTTTGTGACCCCATGGGCTGTAGCCTGCCAGGCTCCTCTGCTCATGGAATTTTCAGAAAAAAGAAAAAAAAAAGACAATATCAAAATGTACAACAGAAAAAAATAAAACTCAAGAAAGAAAAAAAAGATATCATGTTAGCAGGAGGGTCAATTACTCAGGTTATATTTGTGCATGTTAGAAGTGTAGTTTCACTGTGTTTGAAAACGCTCCGGTATTCCTTGTGAGCGCCTCCCCTCTGGATGGTGGGAGCCCTTACGCTTGCCTGTGAAAAGTATTCCGGGTCCTCTGGTTAAACACGTATTTTTGATGCACAAATTCAGACTTTTCAGAAACCAGTTCCCCATAAGGCAACAACTTCTCGGACACTGGACTCATCCGTTACCTGAACCTGGTACTGCTGAAGGACACCTGTCCCCACCTGGCCTCTTGGGATGATGTTCTAGCATCCACTGCTGGGGTTTTTGAGCTTGCTTCTGTGGTCCTCTGACCCTGTCAGCCTTGTTGCACTCTCTACCAAGGCACGTGGCTTCACATGAATCCTTTGCTTGCTGCAAGCTGGCCATGGACAACCAGGAGCGTGCAGTTTGTCTAACTGTGCACTCCCTGTTCAGCCTCTCTATGGGCTTGAAACAGCCATAGGTAAGGTTTTTCCTGTGTTGCATCTGGGCAAGGAAACTGCTAACCCCAGTGGCCTTGGGCTCCCTAAAATTTATTTGGATGTTCTTCAGTATATGCCTGGCATAAGTTCAGTTCAGTCGCTCAGTCATGTCCGACTCTTTGCGACCCCACGAATCGCAGCACGCCAGGCCTCCCTGTCCATCACCAACTCCCAGAGTTCACTCAGACTCGCGTTCATCGAGTCAGTGATGCCATCCAGCCATCTCATCCTCTGTCGTCCCCTTCTTCTCCTGCCCCCAATCCCTCCCAGCATCAGAGTCTTTTCCAATGAGTCAACTCTTAGCTTGAGGTGGCCAAAGTACAGGAGTTTCAGCTTTAGCATCATTCCTTCCAAAGAAATCCCAGGGTTGATCTCCTTTAGAATGGACTGGTTGGATCTCCTTGCAGTCCAAGTGGTAAGGGAAAAAAAATCAATCTTTCTCTGATGTTCTCTTCATTTGAGCAGGAAAGGTCTATCTTTGTTCTTCCTGCTGCCTCGATATTATATCCTTCTTCTCCCGAAGTCAACCTATCTCGGCGTTTAGCCATCATGGTAAAAGATGGAAGTTTTTTCCTTCCACACGAGAGTAGACTGCATGCTCTGAGTCCTCCTGGGTTAGCCCCTAGTCTGGTTAAATAGGAGCTACAGGAATTTACAAATCCTGTTTCTCCTGACAAAGTCTGTCTCTCAAGACTTTTACCATGCTGTAGAAACTTATTTTGGTATTGAAAGCAAATTATTAACTCTTCCTTTTTCTTATGGTAAGAACACTACCTGCCTCCCACTCTCGCAGCTCTTCTCCTTTCCCTTAACTCAACACAGATGGATTTCATAGGCTGGCGAACGTCAAGTGTTCATTAAGCAAAATTAAGAACCATTAAGCAAAGCAAAACAAACAAAAAACCCATCCAAAGCCCCACATCAGTCAGATACTTAGAAATATTACTCCAGTTACAAAACTTGTAATGTGCAATGTTTTTGGTGCCTGATAAAACTGAACATTTTAAAAAACATCTCATGTTTATATAAATTAAAAAAAATTTTTTTTGCTCTATATTGTATTAAGGGTATTGAATCTTTGCTTTATTTAATGCACAATGTTTCTCTCTCTTTTTCAAAATTTAGAGTATAGTTGCTGTATAGTGTTGTACAAGTGAATCAGCGATATGTGCACAAATGTCCCCTCCCTCTTGGACTTCTCTCCTACCCTACTCCCCATCTCACTCATCTAGGTCACCACAGAATACAGAGCTGAGTTTCCTGTGCTGTATAGCAGGTTCCCACTAGCTGTCTGTTTTACACATGGCAGGGCACATATGTCAATCCCAATCTCCCAGTTTATCCCTCTTGACCCCCCTCTTGTGCCCACGCATCCATTTTCTATGCCTGCATCTCTATTCCTGCTCTGCAAATAGGTTCATCTGTACGTTTTTCTAGGTTCCACATATATGTGTTAATATATGATATTTGTTTCTCTCTGACTTACTTTACTCTGTAATGTACAGTATTCCTATAAAATGTTTTTTGCTCTTATGTTTTATGTAAACAGATATATCATTCTTGCATTTACATTTCTTTCATAATTTTATGCTTAGAAAATCTGTCCCAAGACCATTTAAAATATTCGCTTATATTTCATTCACATTTTTAATCACTAAAATTCATATGACTTTACTTTTTTCACTTTGATATATTGGGAATTTATTTTAGGCTATAGCATAAGGTGAAGGTCTAATTTGATTATCTATAGATGGCCAATTTTTCCAGAATCCTTTGGTGAATATTCTAGAAACATAAATATATATGTTGCTGTATTTGCTGCAAATGCATTTGTTTATGCTTTTTTATCTCTTAACTTCTTTTAAACGGCAAGCATATACATCCTTTTCTATCCAAATGAGTGGCTCCCCTTCTGAGTAATCTCTTTAGAAGATTACATAACTATTTTAAGGATGCTTCCACTGCCAGAAAGTTTTTTGCTGATTTCATTTGGAAATTTTTTGGGGAAGCAGCTTTTGAGACACATAGAGAATCAGTCTTATAACTTAATAATGCTTTTCTCAAACCTGAAATTGCATACTGTGGCTTGATTTGCCAGATAACATGGTTCCAAATAACTCCTTCCTATTCCAAAGAGAAAATACACATTTGAAGCACACTGAAGATGGGCAGAAGGATGGACCTCAGTTCTGTGTTTGTTTTAAAATTAGTCTCATGATTTATAGTTGCATTTAATTAGATATGTGTATTTGTTGTTGTTTAGTCGCCAAACCGTGTCCGACTCTTTTGCAACCCCAGGGACTGTATAGCCCGCCAGGCTCCTCTGTCCATGGGATTTCCCTGGCAAGAAAACTGGAGTGGGGAGCCATTCTCTTCTCCAGGGGATCTTCCCAACCCAGGGATCAAACCTGGGTCTCTTGCATTGGCAGGCAGATTTTCTACTACTGAGCCACCAGGGAAGCCCAGATGTGTTTACACATGCACACGAAAGATTCACTCTTTCTGCCTTGCGTTGTTGACTGTAACTATAAATCAAAATCCAATCTGACAAAGAGAAGCATAAAAAAGAGTCAGGTACCCTTGGGGGGAAGATGGTCTATAAAGATACTGAGCTCTAAACAAAGTTGAGGATGAGACAGTTGGATGGCATCGTTGACTCAGTGCACATGAGTTTGAGCAAACTCTGGGAGATAGTGAAGGAAAGGGAAGCCTAGAGTTCTGTAGTCCAAGAGTCAGACACAACTGAAAAACAACAACAGGTGAATATGGTGGATGAGGAAAAGCTTCACAGTCCGATTCACTCAACTTTTGAAGCGTTGATTGTGCAACCACCAACAGTGACCATGACTTTTTTAGGGGGGCAGCTTTGGCTTAGGAAGTGCTTTGGTGCTTCTTCTCAGACCAATCACTGAGCCGGTCAACACCGGTTGTTGTATAAAATCCACTTTTTGTCACATATCACAGTCCAGTAGAGAAATGGTTTGTTGTTGTATAGAATAAGAGAAGATGACACTTCAGAATGAAAGTTTTTTGTTTGTTTGTTTGTTTGTTTTTCTGTCAGCTCATGAAGCACCCACTTGTGCTTTTTCATGTTTCCAATTTGGTTCAAATGCTGAACGACTATAGAATGGTTGATGTTGAATTCTTCAGCACGCAGTTGTAAGATCAGCTTCGGTGATCCTCTCACCTGGTCATTGTCAATTCCCGATGGCCGGCCACTTTGCTCCTCATCTTCAAGGCTCTTGTCTCTTTTGCAAAAATTCTTGAATGACCACTGCACCATACACTCATTAGCAGGTCCTGGGCTAACTGCATTATTGATGTTGTGAGTTGTCTTTGCTGCTTTATGACCCATTTGGAACTCAAATAAGAAAATCGCTTGCATTTGCTTTTTGTCTAACATCATTTCTATAGTCTAAAATAAATATAAAATACACAGCAAGTAATAAATCATTAGCAAAAAAAAAAACACAAAGCAAGAAATGAGCATTAAAATGATGTATAACACAACCACTTGTATTTAAGAATGTATTCCAATATTAATCAAATGGCAAAGTTCAACAATGCAAGACCGCAATTATTTTTGCACCAACCTAAGATATTTGAATTTACCAGTGGGGTAACAAAGAATTCATGGAACAAGATGAGCTCTATTCGTCAGTAGTAAAACCCATGGTTCCATTTAATTTTTTTAGGGCTCCACACATATCTAACAACAACGTTGTTTGAAGAAAAGAAATGCCAAAATTGATATCCCTCTGGATTTTATACATTTCCCAATTTTCTAATTGCTACAGAGACTGCCAGCAGAACACACTGAAAGACTGCCCCATGAGGAGAGGTCTCAGAACACACCACAGGATAGGATTGCAAATTTCAGTGATTACAAACAATTAAAGTGGGCAGCCAACATGTAATTTTCTTTTTAGGCATGGACATAGAATGAGAAACTACTTACTGGGTTGGAATAGATAGAGGCAGAGCCATTTCCCTTTGTGTAAAAATCATACTTGATCAAGTTGAGATTAAAGCTAATGTGTCCTCCCGCATTAGCTTTTAAAATTGAGGGATGTGGAAATTAGTGGAATTAAACTCACAGCTGCATTAGTTGCAAGTAACAAAAAATTCCATTTGATCTTGTGTAAACAGAAAAGAAGAATGTTTTGGTTGTGGAAGAATACAAAGAGTTGAACATCCAAACAATGGGAGAGGCAAGGAGGCAGTGGAGCCTCCAGGAACAATTGGAATCGTGGCCTCAAAATGACCAGAAGCACCTCCCTCTCTTCTGTATTTGGCTTCTTTCCACCAACTGACTTCATTCTGTCTCACTGCAGACCAGCCTTCTCCATGTGTCAGAGTGGATGACTGTCCTTGGCTCCTGAATGTTATCATCAAAGACATTGCCTGTCATATTGTTTTTAGTTTGAAGTTCAAAAATCCTGCTGAAGGAAGTCACTGCACAAACTCAGGGGCATTGTTCATACTGTAAGCATTGTAGATTTCAATAATTTCCTCACATGCATGCATGCTAAGTCACTTCAGTCGTGTCTGACTCTGTGCGACCCTACGGACAGCAGCCCACCGGGCTCCTCAGTCCATGGGATTCTCTAGGCAAGAATACTGGAGTGGGTTGCCATTTCCTTCTCCCAATTTCCTCACAGATGGCCATAAAAAGAGTCCTGAGAAAGGGACATCTTTTCTAATTCCCACAAAGTTGCTATATGGGCTGGTAGTGGTCCTAGGTAGGGTTCTGATTGCCACAGATGAAGTCAGATACTCTTCACCTCCAGGCCAATCAACTGTGGCCACAGGATTGAGGTAATCTAAGAACATGGCAGCCTTTGTGGGATCCTCTTAAGTGGGAGAGGAGTAGCTTGGAAAGGGCTGTTATGGGCAGGCAGATACGATAGTCATTGTTCACTATACCACGAGAGCAGTCTTTTGAGTCTATTGTACCTTTTCTCTCTCCTGTGAAAGTATTTCTAGGTCTTTTTCTCTGATAGGACAATGACTGAGGCTCCATATGTTCCCAGACCCAGGGCAACTACCATTTGTTAAAAGAATATATACATCAGTTCATCTTTTAGATGGTTAGGCTAAGCAGGCAACATCTTCATTGGACTGACTGACTTATTTTCTTTGGTTTTAAACTATCATATAAAATTCTAACTAAGTACCTTAGGATGGTACTTCGACTTTCTGCCTCCATCTCTTCTTCACATAGGGACAATTCTATGTGCCCAGACCTCTTTCAGAAGGTGTTGTAAAGCCACAAGAGCAAAATTAACAATGTGAAAGTGTCAGTAACATAGGAAATGCAATAATAAGTGCTAGAAAATTAAGATTACTCTTCAGGCATTATTTGGTAACATCACTTCCCTCATCAGAAAATGACAGGTTCTTCTTACTGATCTTGCAGTCCAAGTAAGATCCCTAATTATAGGCTTTTATACTTCTATCTGTTGGCTCTTAGAAAATAACTGTGATGTGGCCATTGTTATGGGGGAATTAAAAACAATGACTGGTTTAATTTCATAATCCTATATCACATAAAAAGTATTAGACTAAGGGGAGATAAATACTTTTCTAGTTCCAACTCATATTGTTTCTTTTGTCATTCTGGACTTGGGTACATTGACAAAGTACATTTTCCAACTAAATTCTTTTTGTTTCTTCAACTTCATTTATCCTAATTGCCTTATTTTTCACATTTTAATCTTATTAACATTATTAATGGAAATATTTATTTACTGAATCCTACAGATAATATTAATAGCTATTTACTGAACATTTTGATGTGTCTGAAAATATGCTTACTGTGTTATTCCAATTAATTCTCCCCAAAATCCAATCTGATAAGGACTGTCTTCATCTCCATTTGACAGAGCAGGAAAAAAGGCACATGGACAGAAAATTGTGGAGCTGAGTGTGTCTGATACCAAAGCATGTGCTTGTCTGGCTAAGTGATGAAGCAAAATCCCTGGTAAATTGTTGCTGGACAACATCATCTTACAGAAGAATTGATGCTTTTGAACTATGGTGTTGGAGAAGACTCTTGAGAGCCCCTTGGACTGCAAGGAGATCCAACCAGTCCATTCTAAAGGAGATCAGTCCTGGGTGTTCTCTGGAAGGAATGATGCTAACGCTGAAACTCCAGTACTTTGGCCACCTCATGCGAAGGGTTGACTCATTGGAAAAGACTCTGATGCTGGGAGGGATTGGGGGCAGGAGGAGAAGGGGATGACAGAGGATGAGATGGCTGAATGGCATCGCCAGCTCGATGGACGTGAGTTTGAGTGATTTCCAGGAGTTGGTGATAGACAGGGAGGCCTGGCGTGCTGCGATTCATGGGGTCGCCAAGAGTCGGACACGACTGAGCGACTGAACTGAACTGTTTTAAAGGCAGGTTCTATGTCATTGCCTTTATAATTTTTACAACTATTATCATGTTTTGCATATAGCAGGCACTCAATATGTGCCAGCCACTTTAATTTCTTTTTAGCACATTGACTTGATTCTCATTACAAAACCCAGAGATATATATCTTAATTATTATCTCTGTTTTGTAGAACTGAAGCAGATAAATCAAAGTGATTTGCCCAAAGTGGCTCAGTCAAGGCAGAGGCTGTGTCTTGACCTTCCCCACCACCCCCGGGATCCCAACAAATCCCTGTCTTACAGTGTGCTCCTCTGGGACCCTGCCCTTGAATTCAAAATATGTAGGCCTGCGCGTTCTGGTTGCATATGCTCTCTTGACACAGGGCTCAAGCCTGTGAGTTTTTGCTCTAATCTTCTCCCAGTGAGCCTATTAACCCTCCTCCAACCAGCAGGGTTTTCTAAACAATCCATGGGTTTTCGTTCTTACTATTGTTATTCAAACTTTCCATAATCTATCTAATTTCTGTCTGCTTGATATAGGAATTTCTAAAAGAGGCAGGTTAATGTTCTACACTGGGGTGGCAAATTTGTCCATTTCTCCCATAAATGTATCACTTTTTATTTTGTGTAGTTAAAAGCTACATGATTAGTAAACATATGTTTATGAATACTGTATATCCTTTTAAGATCATTACTTTTATTGTTATATGGCTTCCCTGGTGGCTCAGATGGTAAAGAATCTGTCTGCAATGCAAGAGACCCAGGTTCGATCCCTGGGTCAGGAAGATCCCCTGGAGAAGGGAATGGATACCCACTTCGGTATTCTTTGCCGAGAGAATTCCATAGACAAAGAAGCTTGGCAGGCTACAGTCCATGGGGTCACAAAGAGGTAAATAATACTGAGTAACTAACTTTAGCTTTATACCCCTTATCCCTATGTGGATTCATGCTGTAAATTTTGTTTGGCGTTATTGCTATTGTCCTTATTTTTTTTGGATAGTATTAGCATAGTATATATTTTTTCCATTCTTTTATTAACACTTTTTATATGGTTTCGTGTAGGTGTGTCTTATAAGCAACATATAGATGAATTTTTAAAATCCAATCTGATAATCTGTCTTTTACTGTGTGAATTTAATTCTTTTCTCTATATTAAATTGTCAACATATTTCTTTCTACCACCTTAATTTGTTTTCTATTTACTATATTCTTCTTTGCTTCTTCATCTCCATTCCACACTTCTGTATATAGATAAAATTTTCTATATTTCTATTCTTAAATCCCCTTTTTGAGAAGCTAGAGATACTATTTTTATTCTTTAAGGGGTCATTCTAAATATTTAATTTGTACATATTTAACTAATTTTTAAATATTTATACCCTTCTTTAAAAATGATAACATGAATACACTTTAGCTATTGCACACTGTGCCCACAATCTTCTAATTAATTTACCCTCCCTTTATGTGTATAATCATTTTTTATTCTTGTTACAGTCAGTACTAGTGAAATTTATGGAAACATACATTCTCATTCTGTACTCACCATTTCTCCTTGTACAGGCATACTTCATTCTATGGCATGTCATTTTATTGTGCTTTGCAGATACTGCATTTTTCACAAACTGAAGTTTGTGGCAGCCCTTGCAGAGCAATTCTATTAGCAAGTCTTTCAGTGCCATTTCCCCACCCACATTTGCTCACTTTGTGTCTGTGTCACATCTTAGTAATTCTCGTTGTATTTCAAGTGTTTTTGTTATTATTATATTTGCTACAGTGATCTGAGATCAATGATTTTGATGTTACTACTAACACTCATTAAAGGCTCAGATGAAGGTTAGCGTTTTTATTTTTTTAGCAGTAATGGATGTTTAAACTAAGGTATGCATATTCTTATTTTTAGATATAATGCTATGGCACACATAACAGACTACAGTATAGCACAAACATAAATGTTATATGCACTGGGAAACAAAAAAATTTATGCGGCTCAATTGTGATCTCCCTTTTTTTGTAATGGTCTGGAACTGAATCCATCACATACCATTTGAGGTATGCCTATATTTCAAGGCTTTGCTTTACTTTCTTTGAATATTTTCTTCCTTTTTTCTTTCTTTTCTTCAACTTTTTACTTTCTTAAATTTAAAAGTTTAAATATTCTCCTTTAGTGAGGATTTATAGGTAATAAATTCTCTTAGATTACGTGGATGTGTCTATATTTTGCTGCATCTTGAATGACAGTTTGTCTAGGTATAAAATTTGGGCTCAACAAATATAGTTTTTTTGCATTTTGAGGATATTATTCCATTGTTTTTTGTCCTGTATTGTTGCCAATAAGAAACCACTAGTAGTCATTTATTTTTAGGTTATCTATCTTTATTTCAAACAATTAAAAATTTTTTCATTTAATAGTTTACACTTCTACTTTAAAGTATCTAAGAGTGGATTTAATTTTCGTTCTCTTCCTTGGTATTCCATACTTGTAGACCAAGAACTTGTAGCATGCCTTAATTTTGGTAAATTTTCAGTTACCACTTCTTACTGTTTTGCCTTCATTCCCTGCGTTCTTCTCTTCTGGAACTTTGATTAGATGTATTGTGTAGTTTCTCAAATTATTCTCCACATTTCTTAACTCTTCTTTAAAACTTTTTATGTGTTTTGTGATGCATTCTGAGAAATTTTGTGATACTGTCATCAAATTTACTAATTTGTTCTTTAAAAGTACTCAGTTGCTTATGAGGTTTTAATTTCAAAATCTGTATTTTTATTTCAAATTTTGAATCAGTTTTTTGCCACATATAACTGTTCTTACTTTTGATTATTTGTTTTCCTATCTTTCTTATTATGGATGTGATTTTAGCATGTTGAAATACTTATATTTAAGTCTTCTTCAGAACAGCCTCTAAAATGCATTTCTAATGGAGCAAATTTGTGTTTTTATTACTGTTTATGATTATAGTCTTCTTACCCTTAAATATCTTCAAATGCCTTGCAGTAATTTTAGTTTGGAAATTCATTTTGAGAGGGATATTTGTTTTTCTTTCTCTCTTCCCTATTTAGCAGGTTTGTGGTTGCTTCTTATGTTTTCCCCTACCCTCAACCCAGTGTCTCAATCTAGGTCTTAGAAATGTTGGTCTTGTATATACACAGGGGCTTCCGAGGTGGCTCAAGGATAAAGAATCCACCTACCAATACAGGAGACGCAGAAGGCATGGGTTTGATCCCTGGGTTGGTAAGATCTCCTGGAGGGGGAAGTGGAAATCCACTCAGGGATTCTTGCTTGTAAAATCCCAAAATCTCATGGACAGAAGAGCCTGGTGGGCTCCAGTCTACAGGGTTGCAAAGAGTAAGACACGACTGAGGGACTGAGCACCATATATATATATGCAGTTGGGGATTCTGCCCTATAACATTACTGAGGATGCTTCAGATCCAGTCACCAGGCCAGTGAGCTGTTTGTTTTTGTTCCTGGTTGTGGGCCTCTGTGTCTGTCTCCTACCTCCCTAGACTTCCCTCTTGCCTCTATAAAAGCTGTAAGCTCACACGTTGGTCAACAACAGTTTTCTTTTTCAGCTTCCCTTCCTGGTCAGGTAAGTCCCGCTGGCTGCAATACTCCATTGCATGTGCAGCACACTGGGTCCTCACTATTCTGCAGAATTGGAACTCCTAGCCATGGCTGCTGCCTCTAGACCTGGAGCCCAGCAAGTTGTGGCTTCAGCCCGTTTTATTTCTTGATGTTTCTATTCTGTTTCTGGGTAATGGAGATTTTTATCTTGTTTTGAACCTGGTTGTGTTTTCATTTCATTTTTACAGCCATCTATGACTGCTATAATTTGGAGTAAAATTGAGGCTTGAGAATTTGCCATCTCTGCTGAAAATTTTAACTCAATCATTTTACAGTAAAGGGGGAAGGAACATTCCTCAAATTGAATACTAGTGTGTGCACTTATTTATTTATGCTTCATTCCATTAAAAAATTGAGGAATTTTTATATAACACATATAAGATAGTAAAATATAAATTTGCTTTAAGATAAACAGACTAGATTGAATATTAAGATTGTGTGCATGCTAAGTCACTTCAGTTCAGTTCAGTTCAGTTCAGTCACTCAGTTGTGTCCGACTCTTGGCGACCCCATGAATCGCAGCACGCCAGGCCTCCCTGTCCATCA
>SJYX01013877.1:28909-57366 GCA_006410675.1 Oreotragus oreotragus | reverse complement strand
CCCCTCTCCCCTCCCGGCCCCTCCATCCCCTTCGGAAGAGGAAGGAACAAAGGTCCCGGACCCCCCCGGGCTCTTGACGGGGCGGGACCCGGAGCCTCGGTCCAGGTAACGCCGCGGCGCCCGGCGGGGCCTCGGGGCCGGGGTGTGTCTCTGTGGGGCTCGGGGTCGGTGAGGCGGGCCGGCCGCGTCACCTGGCCCGGCCGGGGGCCCGGGGTGTGGCGAGGCGCCTGGCCGCTCGCGGGGTGCGGGAGCGCGGGGCGGGGCGGCCGGGGGGACGGGGTCGGCGCTGGGAGCCGCCCGCCCGCCCGCGCGCGCGGCCCGGGGCGGGGGCCGGCTGTGTGGCCCGGCCCGTCCCTCCTCCGTGGCGGTCACCCTCGGTAGTTTGTGGTGGTGATTTTCAGATCCCGCAGGGACGGGGCTCTCGTTTCGGGGACTTGTTGGGAAGCCCGAGTTAGGAGCATGCGAGACTTTGCTTCCACTTTTCCCCCCCGTCCCCTGGTGCTGTAACCTTTGTTAACCATTCTGGTCTCGGGGTTCAGAATCGCGAGCGTGTGCTCTCACACAAACGCGCACACGGCTGGTACTCCGTCCACATAACTTCTCCACTCTCTTGTGAAAGTTGCTCTTGTGAGCGGAGCCTATTAGTTTTTTTTTTTTTTTTTAATCACACGCCTTTAGAGAGCAAGCTAATTGATTTCAACGTATTTCAAACTTGGTTTTCAAATCCTGCAGCTTTAATTGTTTTCTTCTCTCCTGGGGAATACTGCCCTTGGATTGAGTACTTTTGTCTTCTACTTACTTAATCCTTTCGTGGTTAATGGTTTCCTTTTGATCCTGAACAAAAGAAAAAAACAGTAGTTAGGTTGGTTTTGTTATTCCTTCCTCTTAACCCTTGAAAAAGCTAAATACTGCCGGTTTGTTGTCAACTAACCCTTTATTTAAAAAGAAACGTTTCCAGGTAAAACGAAAATGCGGTAGCATTTTTCCATCAGTCTTGTCATGTTTGTTACAGTTTGGGGTATCCTAAATTGTGGTGTTTTAACACGACACATCTAAATTTGTTGTGAATAAATAAATGATCTCGCGAACTTGCTTGGAGTAATTGCATCTTTTCAAAAATTCCATCTTTTCTTCTGATTTCATATGAATTGAACCTTCACCACTGATTGTAAGGGTGCTTTCCTTGAGACTAATCAACAATACACTTTCTATTATTTTGATAATACATTAGCTGTTCTAGTTTTGATCCCTTAAAAAAGTTAGGGTTAGGGGGTGTGTAAGGTAAATAGTTACATTTGGGAAGTTGTGAATAAGTTAATGAAGCAAATATTCACAGAGATGAAAGAGATAATGTAAAATGGGCTTCATAAATGTGTCATAATTGGAAGATGTTTTTTTCATTTGCCTTAAAAAAAAATACCATACAGGATATTGATAGAATTTTCTCCACCAGAAGTTCATTTAGCAAACATTTATATCAAAGTCAGAGACCAACACTGATTTTATTTTTAAAGTTTCTTAAGTTTTTTTCTGCTGTAAAATTATTTGTAGTAAGTAAGAATAGTTCAAATCTATTGGTATTTCTAAGATGAGTGCCCACTTAAACCCTTAATGTTAAAGTTGAGTTTGAAGTAGTTCATTGGTCTATTTTAATTAATGTAAGGTGTTTGGAAACATCCATTCTGGGCTATTTTTTAGTATGAAATTGCTGTTAGAACTTGGTTTTTATACTTTGTAGCTATACGTTCTAAAGTGATTTCACATTCCAAGTGTTCAGCAAAGTTTGGCTTTTTAAAGTTGTAACTTATCTGTATCTAGTCATAAATGGTCAGAACTCTACACACACATCTGTAAGGTTCATGAAATAATAGTTTGCAAGAAACTGTGCAGAGTAATTTCCTGTTGTTTGTGGCTTGTCAGGCTTGGTATGTGCTTTAACTCTTAAGTAGGAATTTGGGGATAGTTTTGTATATTTCAGCAGAAATTCTCTTTAGTAAGAACAAAGATTGTTTCTACTTCAAGATGGCAAAGGTCCCCTTTTCATTTTCATACTGTAAATACCTCAAACATGTTGCTAAAATCTTGTTACTTCACATTGAGGGAAAATCTGAGTGACAGAATAGTTTAGCTGCATAACCTGATCAAAGACCTGCAAAGAAGTTATCTTGCAGATATTTTCAACTGTGGCTTTTATAAAAGGTCTGAAAGCACTCCTTATTCTTGTTTGGTTTTGTACTTAAGGGCTTATGAGGCCTAGTTTTTTGTAGCAGCTTTTTTATACAGGTGTTTCTGTAATGCATATAAAATCTGTATTTAGTGCAGTCTGGCAGATGGAGCCTTATTCATATTCTTGGGACAAGAGTCATTTTTAGAGGCTGGAGAGGGGCATGTCTTTTGATGAGAGTAGAGGAGCCATTTTTATCTGTAGATGTTTTCCACTAAGTATCACAAAGGTATGTCAGAAAATGTGAACTAAAAAGATTTCAAAACCAGTCCAGGCAAGGTTATGCATTTATTCAACAAGTGACTTGTATTTATTGAACAGGTAACATTTACTCATTTATTAAACAGTAGAATGATGTTTTGCTGTGTGTCAAGCCCTGAACTAGGCAATAAAGTAACAGGGAACAAGTATACCCTGTTCCTTAATGGAATTCGAAAAGTGGGAAGTCTTCATGTCTCCTTGCCCTGTCCTCCAGTGTTTAGAAAATCATGTTAACGTATTGATAAAAATTGAGGGAGATTGTAATACAGGACTGAGCCACTTCCTGAAGTATGCTTGCACCGCTTTCTTTTGAGCATAGAGCACAGCACTGGGAAGGGGTCACATGTTCACTCTCATCGTCTCTGGGAACAGATCATGTATTTTTTTTGGAAAGAGGGAACTTGCCACTAGTTTTGCACAATCTCTACAAATTGAAGGTATGACCAGTCTTTCAGAAATTAGTATTTGTTGCTGAGCTGGTGAACACTTGAAGAGCTAGCCTAATTTGGCCTTGGTTTGATTATTCGTTGCCATTTATATCTTCCCTGATAGCACAGTTGGTAAAGAATCCGCCTACAGTGCTGGAGACCTTGGTTTGATTCCTGGGTCGGGAAGATCTCCTGGAGAAGGAAAGGCTTCCCACTCCAGCGTTCTGACCTGGAGAATTCCATGTGGGGTCACAAAGAGTCGGACACAACTGGGCGACTTTTGCTTCACTTTATAGAAGATGGTTAGGGAAAGAAAGCAACCCTGAACTGGTCAGGCTCCAATGAAAGAGCCAGAAATAAAGTGTAAAGACAGTTAGCTAACCAAGACCAAGCATTGGGCTAATTTTGTGTAGTGGAAAGGCCCTGGGTTTCGGAGTCAGAGAGACCAAGGCTTACAGTCAGTTTCTCAGTTTTTTGGACAAATTAACTCCTGAGCCTTGGTTTTCTGACTGAAAATAGAGCTGATAGCACCTACTTCTTAAGGTTACTAGAAAGAGTAAATGATTATGATGAGGGTATGAAGGTATCTAAAACAGTGCCTGAGAAGACATAAGGGTCTTCTCAGATATCTCTTTTGTTCTCTTCTGGTTGTAGTTTTCACTTGTTTTCTTCTAGTTCAGACGACTCTCCTACCCTCTTCTCCTTGACCTATGATAACATACATATGAGAAACAGACACAAAGCAGAAAGGCCAAGGGTAGCCAGATTGTCCTGAGTCCATACCTTCTAGCCCTAGTCATGGGAGAGTCATAGCTACGCTTAATTAGATCCTGTTGGCATTTATTTGTATGTTCCTAACAAGCAACATTATCTTACTTCTAACCCTCAGAAGATTAGAGACAAATAGATTGTGGATAATGTGGGAGGTTGAGGCCAGTCTAATGGGGAGTGGACTAGGAGGATGGGGAACTGTTAGCCTACTGTCCATTGTAAGATAAAACAGATAGCAGCTTGGTGAGGATAATGGAGATAATCTACAAGACACAGAAGCAAATACTCAGAGCCTAACTAGCAGGTCTGGAACCATTCAGTGCAGGACCAGACCTGAAAGCGTAGTAATGAATGTTCATCAATTAGCTTAAATCATATTTGGGAAAATCTATTTAAAGAGCCTGGTAATCGACATAATATACTTTAGATCGTCATTCAGGATGATTAACACATGTTCTTAAAGGAGTAGAACGTGATTCTAATGATTTATTTCATGAACAATCCACAGTACCTACTGTCACCAAGCTGCTCTTTAGTTTTGCCATTCTGGGGTCCTTGATTCCAGACTGGAAAATCCTTCATGTGAGGCCAGCAGTAAAGAAAGGTGATCTGAATGGTATAGCGCCCACACCTGTTCTTCAGAGGAAGTCATTCTGTTTAGTCTGCAGGGATGTCATGTACAGTTGTTCACTTGGGTTTTAAGATAAAGTAAGTATGCTAGTGATTTCTAGAACTAGTGTGGACAGTTGGCTGGTCTGTCTGTTGAGGGCTTCATGCCTCTTAGGACTTCTGTTCAATATTAGCCTTGATAACTTTTTTGGATCTTCCTCTTTCCCATCTGCAGGTTGTACTTTCTAAACCATCTACTCCATCAAATATTAATATTAATTGGTGACCTTGTAATTATAGCCTTAGCTATTTGGGGGGGGGCGGAAAGGACTTTTAAAAAAACTAGTAGTACAAAAGTAATCCAGCCCTTTTTGTTTAAAAATGCAGTTTGAGGCTTATTGCTTATCTCTGATTTAATTTTGATAATTTCTCCAGATTGGTATAATTGTGATCTGTTCAATTAGGACATAGTTTAATACTGATTATAGGGAGACATCTCAAGGATAGCTCTGAGTTTCAATTTCAGTAGTTTCATGTAGGAAGAATGTAACTTTGCCAAGTCAGATGGGTTTGGACCCTGCCTCTGGTTTGGCTAGTTAGCCAGAAATATTAAGGTAGTTAACGTGATTGTGGCTTACACACTTGCCATACATTCTAGAGTGTATGGATTGCTTTTGGATAATAAGTGAGCCCCACTGATAGAGAACAGATACCTGCTCATTTAGATCTGTCTTTAGGTTTGTGCTTTTAAGAAAACAAATCCTAAAGTGATTCATTCTCATTAAAATTTTGCTATCAAATTGTCACTAACTCTTCCAGATAGTTCTGTAATTTTTCAAAATCTTGGGATCACTTTGGAACAGTGGAATGTGAGTGCAGACTTTAGTTTTGATCTGTTCAGTACCCACGTCCAGTTTGCATCTGAAAACCTGCATTTCCTTAAACAATCTAGTGCCCTTTCCCACCATTTCTTGGAGAGGGTAGGCCTAGCTTCAGGTTTAAAGTATTCAGCTAGTAAGGAAGAATACTGGGAGGAGCCGCTGCAAGTTCATCACATTTATTACCGTGAGTCTTTCAATTCAACTCCATCTGAGGACATAGTGTAGTAAATCTGTGATCTTGTAGTTTGCTTGTTTAAGATAAAGTACATTTGCATATGTTACTTCAGCTTTTTCCAAAAATTCTATAAAGAGATAATGGTTAAGAATCTGTAAATATTAAAGAAATGCTCCGTTTTAGTCACACCCTTCATTACAAAATGTGAGGTGGTGAATCTGGTGTTCAAAGTTCACAGAATAAACTCCTGATAAATTGTGCAGTGGAAGCTGGGCACATGGGCTTTCTCCCTTGATTTGAATGAACTATGGAAACTTTTTGTTAAGAGTTGCTCTATCTATGGCAGTGAATGCAAATCTTCCTTGTTTAGACCATGTTTTTACTTTATAAACAGGTGGTTAGGCTCTAGTTCAGGTAAGCTGGCCAGTTAAACTTTTTGTGTAATGTTTTAAATATCAAGAGGGTCCTGCTTTGGCCTGAAGTTTGTGCCTTGGTCATTTTTGCTCTAAACCACTTTTTAAACCTCACACGGACCTATGTGCACCCAGCAGCAGCCAGAAGGAAGGCTCCTGCCAGCAACAGCATCATTATGCAGAATCTCAAAATGTAAGCCAAGTGGCAGTTACTGAAGTCCTGCCTGTGCAGTTTTCCTGTCATTATTTTACCCCCACCCCCACCCCCCGAAGCCTTTGAAGCTCTAGAGGAATAATAGATTGTAGAGAAGGATCTTTGGTGTAGACCCNAAGCCAAGTGGCAGTTACTGAAGTCCTGCCTGTGCAGTTTTCCTGTCATTATTTTACCCCCACCCCCACCCCCCCGAAGCCTTTGAAGCTCTAGAGGAATAATAGATTGTAGAGAAGGATCTTTGGTGTAGACCCACACCATTCAGTATAGTAGACACCAGCTACATGTGACTATTTAGCACTTGAAATACGGCTACTGTAACCGAGGAAATGAATTTAATTTTAGTTAATTTTAAAGAAAGTTCTGTTGGGCATTCTCTAGTCTTTGTTTTAGTTGGACTTTTACACTCTGAGGACTTGCACCCAGTTGATGTGGGCATAAGTTGTTGCTTCAGCAGAAGGTCAATACAGACTCTGGGAATTTGAAGAGAGCTAGGAGTACTGAATATTAGTGCTGATTTGAGTTTGAGCTTGTGTAGTCTCAATAATTGCATCCTTTTTTACAATCTGAGGATGATAAACGAGTATGTAATTTTATGTTTATAAGCTGAATATAGGCCTTTGGTTTCCACACAACTCATTAAAAGTGAAAGGAAAGTAGCTGAACTGAAGAACAGATAGACTCTTTGCTCAGCAGTCCTCCTTTAATGTGGACTTTCTCTCAACTAGTGACCTGCTTGTTAGGTTTAAATTCAAGCTCTGACATTAGGTTTTAACAGTCCATAAAATTGAACGTGTGGATGTCTCTCTTTGCTTTTGTTTAAAAGGCACATTACCCATTGCTTTCCATGGGGCCAGCTTGGGTTTCCAGTGGCAGTGCCTTTCCTTACTAGTGTGCAACTTTGGGAATAAGACAGTTGCAGTGAGAGTTGAGAATTGTTTTTTTTTTTAATTGGCTTTTATGTGTGTGTGTGTGTGTTCATTAATGCTTTCTATTGTCCTGGTTTCTTTGACTCAAACAGTTGTAAAAATCCAGGTCATTAATACATCTTGCTTTTCTCCCTATCTTGTGTAATACATGTTTGAATGTGGATTGCCAAAAACCTCATAGTGATTTTTTATTATTTCAGCAGGAACTTAGGTGTTCTTTTTGAGGCAGCACCATCACGTTTCACATATTTTATGTTGAAATGTCTAACTTGATTTTCTTCTGAAATAAATGTGTAGGTATTGGGGGAATATTTCATATTTGCCATTTGAAGATGTTTGGCATGCACGGTCACTTTCAGCACTGAATGACTTTCTTTGTTCAAGACTTGAATTTTGTGGGTTTTTGTCACCTATTTCCATATCCCCTTCCTGCTGTCCTTAAACAAGTCATCACTGAATTCTGAACTGCCAAGGTTAGCAGCCTTTATCCATTATCATACTGCTTCAGTGTTTGCCATCATTGACTGTGTACTCCCTTTATCTAGATTTCTTAAAACCATAAAGAGACATAGGTTAGGCCCTTTCCTTTTCCTTCAAATATGGAATAAAATGCACAACTTTTTTTATCAGCTATATATATATATATCTGATCTAGAGAGGGAAGCAAGGGAGAAAAAAGTCTCCAGGTATCAGAAGCTTAGAAAATCAATTAGTGTCAAGGAAAAGCCTTGGGGAGTTTATTAGATAAATAATCCAGTAGCTGGGGCTGGGGTTCTATGGCCATTTGGGAAAAGGAGATAAAATTCTGGAAACTGTATACTAAAACGCACACATATATATACACATTTGTTCCAGTATCATTGAAACTTCTGTGGACTCTGAGAAAAACAAGTTTCAAGCTTCTCTATGGAAAAACTAGAAAAACACTAGTCTTTGTATCCCATGAATGCCAAGCATGGTAAATAAAAAGCAGACACTAGTTAGATGTAGAATAGTGGGGTTTGGGATTTTTTTTGAATAGTGGGCTTTCCGACTCTTTTGTGGACTCTGAGAAAAACAAGTTTCAAGCTTCTCTATGGAAAAACTAGAAAAACACTAGTCTTTGTATCCCATGAATGCCAAGCATGGTAAATAAAAAGCAGACACTAGTTAGATGTAGAATAGTGGGGTTTGGGATTTTTTTTGAATAGTGGGCTTTCCGACTCTTTGCGACCCCATGGACTGTAGCCTATCAGGCTCCTACGTCCATGGGATTTTCCAGGCAAGAGTGCTGGAGTGGATTGCCATTTCCTTCTCCAGGGGATCTTCCCGATCCAGGAATCGAACCCGGGTCTCCTGCATTGCAGGCAGATGCTTTACCATCTGAGCCACCAGGGAAGCCCCTAATACATTATTGTATTCAAACTTGAAATTCAAAAGATACACACTGCAAAGTCTCTTGCTACGCCTTAGTCAGTTGCCTTTCTAAAGGCAAGTAGCATTTTGAGGTTTTCTTGTATTGTTCTGAAAGTGTTATGCATTGTTCTGAAAGTTGCATATATGAGCAACTTTGTGCATGCGTTACCTTTTAGAAAAAAGTGGTCCTGTATTTTGCCTAATAATGCGTCCTGTAGGTTATTCCTTGTCAGTATATAATAAGTATTTTTTATCTTTCTTTTGGTTGCACAGTATTTTTTTGTATGTGTGTCTATAATATATTTAATCAGTCCTCTGTTGATGGATGTTTATTTCCAGTCTTGTGTTAAAAATAGTGCTGCAACTAATAACTGTTTTTGCATCATTATATACATCCATAGAAGAGATTTCTAGAAGTAGGTCAGAGGATATCTACATTTATAATATATTTTAGGAAATGTACTTTATTCATTTTTTGAATAATAAGAGCATGTGATGCCAGATTCAAAAGAAACAAAATAGTAAATGATGAAAAGTAACTCTCCCTCGGATCTCTTACCTCCTACTGTCCAGTTCTGTATCCTTCTAGAGCTGCTATATTCAGGGGATAGCCGCTAGCTGTATATGGCCCTTGAACACCTGAAATGTAGCTAGTCCAAACTGAGATAGACAGCATGTATAAAACACACTGGATTTATAATAAAGTAAAAAAAAAAAGTACTGTGAATAAAGTGTTTTCGCCTTTAATGCTGATTACACACTGAGATAATATTTTAGATGTTTCTTTGTATGCTGAGTTGTGTCCAGCTGTTTGTGACCCCGTGGATTGCAGCCCGCTTGGCCCCTTTGTCCGTGGAATTCTCCAGGCAAGCTTATTGGAGTGGGTTGCCATTTCCTACTACAAGGGATCTTCCCAACTCAGGGATCGAACCCTTGTCTCTATGTTTCCGGCATTGGCAGGCGAATTCTTTACCACTGAACTGCCTCGGGAAACCCTTTTTAGATATGGTAGGATAAATTAGTTCATGCTGCTGTCCATGGGGTCGCAAAGAGTCGGACGCGACTGAGTGACTGGACTGAAGTGATTGCATTATTAAAATGATTCAGTTCAGTTCAGTTGTTCAGTCGAGTCCGACTGTTGGTGGATTACTTTTAACTATGATTATTTTCAGCTATTTTTACTTTTTAAAAAAATGTAGCTAATAGAAAATTTACAAATACATGTGTGGTTTGCATCCTATTTTTGTTGAGTGGCCCTGGGTCTAAAATTCCTTATGTATGTAAACATGTCTGAACGTATGAGAGTTCCTCTTAACAGGCAGGTTTTTTTCCTTTGCATTCTAATCTGTAGGATCAGAAATCTGAATGTTAGTTAACACAGACCCGGTGGCTATTTATTGTCACATTCACTCTGAACATTTAGTGGGTCTCATCAGTGGCAGTTACGCTTCCACTGGCTTTTACAGTGTTGGTCCACTTTGGAGAGAAGCCTGGTATCACTCTTGCTGCGTGTTGTTTGAACCCGTTCCTCTCTGCACTGGTTGCTGACACTGGTACGCAGCGGTTGTTCTGGGATCCCCTTCCGCGCTCCTAGGGTTCCTTAGGCTTTCTCCTTTGCTAGATTTCTGATTTCTTATTCTTTTGCTCTCCCTTCTTTTTATAAAGCGTATCCTTCCCTTCAGGACTTTGCTTGAGAGAGAGTGTATGTGGAAAATATTTGGAGATGCTGTATGTCTGAAAATACTCTCATTCAATCCTGGGTGGCTAATAGAATTCTTGGTTGAAAAGAATTGTTTCAGAATTACGAGAGCATTGCTCTGTTGGCTTCACTTAGTTTTACTGCTCCGAAAATCAAATCCATTCGGATTCTTTTCTATATGACCTTTTAAAAAATTTGTATCTGGGAACTTTTGGCTCTTCGTTTGTGTCCTCAGCATTCAGAGGTTTTACAACCACCAGCCTTTATGTGGGCATGTTTGATCTGTTGGCCTGGGGTCTTGATGGACCTTTTCAGTCGGGAAGCTCCCATCTTTCGGTTCAGGGGATATTTCTTGATTGCTTTGATAATTCCCCTCCTTCCATCGTCACCTCTGGCGTTTGAACACTGGGCAGTCCAAGAGCTCTTCTTTTGCTGTTTGAATGGCTCCCTTTGTAAAGCTGTTTCCTCTGTAAATCGTGCTACTCTTGGTCCGGGTTGCTATAGTCTCTCGTTTCTCTGGGTGTAGCGGTGATTTTGACAGTGTTTTCTTTCTCTATATAAACTTCTTAAAGCTGCATTTTTCTGGTTTTGCTTCATTTTTCCTCAAATAATCCAAGTAATCCTTAATTAAGAAAGTAGGGGTCTGAAAAGCTGATTGGAAACTGTGCATATGGGTAGTCTCCTTTCAGTTTCATTGAAGAATAATCTGGGTGGACTGTTTGTTGGTAAAGTCTTGATTTCAGTGTCTGTATGTTTTTCCTCCTAGGTTGGTCAGGTACCCCAGAGTCTTGTTCTGACTAAATGGGTAAAGGTCTGGCTTCTAGAATTTTTGGGAACCAGAACTCAATGAAGGAACGGGCTGGGGAGTGTCTGCATTTAGCATGCCTTGTGTTCATTTACTCCCATCTCTTCTCCTAACAGGACCCAGACCGTTCCCCAGTCCAGGTACACTGATTTCCTCTCTGCCAAGAAAAAGGTTTAGTCTTCTGCAGAGGGAAAGGGGCAGTTACTCAGCGGGGGAGTGAGGGGATAGGTGATTGCTTCTCAGATAGCTCTCACTCCATCCTGTCTGTTTTATCTCCTTCCCCACTCCCGGTCCTCAGCTCCTGCTATGCCTGGTGGTGTCCACAACTTAACCTTTTGAGAATTCTGCTGTGTAAATAGAATGGTTCTTTATAGGTAGCATAGAGTTAGTAGTAGTTTCTAAAATCTGTTCACGGTTATTACTCATCCATCCATTTTCCAGTTATCAAAATTTTGCTTTTCTTCTTACTCTTCACCCTATCCTCATGAGATTGTCTTTTCTTTTAAAATTCCTTTATTTGTATTTTATTTTGGTTTTTGTTGACTGTCTTCACCTATAGCCACTGATTAAAGTTTTCCATTAAAAATTTAAGGAGTGCCTCCTGAAAGAATTGGGATAGAATGTGTAACTCCAAATCAGTGGGGATGAAGGGGTTGAAATGATGAATATGTGATCATTCAAGCAAAAGCCAGGAAAAGGGAAAAAAGAATCAAAGAAACTCCTTAGGAATTAGAAAACAAAATAAGATGATAGAAAGTTAGCTTCAGTATCTCCATAGACCAGTACATAAGTTCACATTAAGCTTACTGATTAAAGGAGAATGAAAACTTAACAAAAGTTTAATTAAATGCTTATTAGCAGATACACTTAAAACAAGGATGACGTAGTTTTAAAGTAAAGAAATGCAAAAAGTTGTCCTAGGCATTATGCAGAAATCTAATTCCCAGTGTGATGTTATCTGGGGATGGGGCCTTTGGGAAATGATTAGATCATGAGAGTGGAGCCCTCCTTAATGGGATTAATGCCCTTTTAAGAGAGACCCCAGGGAATTCCCTTGCCCCCTTCTGCTGTATGAGGTTACAACAAAAAGACAGCTGTCTATGAAGTAGGAAGGGAGCCCATCCATACACCAAATCTGATGGCACCTTGAACTTGAAATTCCCAGCCTCCAGAATTGTAAGAAATAGATTTCCACTCTTTAATAAGGCACCCAGTCTACAGAATGCCATTACAGCAGCCCGAATGGGGATTATGCCTAGCACAACTTTTTGCATTTCTTTACTTGAAAACTACATCATCGTAGAATTTGATGGCTTCCCTGGTGGCTTAGACTGTAAAAGCCGCTGCTTACAATGCTGGAGACCCAGGTTCAATCCCTGGGTTAGGAAGATCTTCTGGAGAAGGAAATGGCGATCCATTCCAGTATTCTTGCCTGGAAGATCCCACGGAGGGAGGAGTCTGGTAGGCTACGGTCCATGGGGCCGCAAAGAGTTGGACACGACTGAGCACCTTCACAGTACATAAGAATTTGGGTGCAGGGCAAGGTGGGTGTGATAGGGACAGTCTGTAGCGATCTATACAGTAATATTGGCAGAATTACAAGGATAAATAAACAAATGTGTAATAATCGTACTAGGAGATTCTAACATACATCACAATAATTTAAGAAAAGATAGATAAAAAGTAAGGTTATACAGGATTGGAAATGTACAATTAGCAAGCATGCAATAGTTACAATATATTCTTCTGATACCTGTGTAATTTTATAAAATTTGGTTATGTATCAAACCTCAAAGCAAATGTTGACAAATTCCTAGGAATTTGTACCCTGCAAGTCATATTTGGGACCCTAGTATGGTTAAGTTAGAAACATCACAGGAGGATAGTGCCAGCTCCCAAATCCATAGTGGTGTGCTAGAAAACATTTCTCAGTTTAAGAACGAATCATAAAAATGAGAAGTGTTTAGGATGATGAAAATCCTGCTTATCAAAACTGGGTTACAACAAAAGCTCATTTGCTTACCTGGGAGATTTAGAACTTTAAATGTTTATTGAAGAATTAAGAATGTTTAGTAAAGAAAGATAAATGCATTAACTATACAATGTAATGAGTTAGAAAAAGGAAGGAAATAAAGTTGAGGAATATTAATGGGAGAAAAATATAATTGAAATGACTAAACCTTTATGATTATACAGTGGAAGTGAGAAATAGATTTAAGGGCCTAGATCTGATAGATAGAGTGCCTGATGAATTATGGACCGAGGTTCGTGACTTACAGGAGACAGGGATCAAGACCATCCCCATGGAAAAGAAATGCCAAAAAGCAAAATGGCTGTTTGGGGAGGCCTTACAAATAGCTGTGAAAAGAAGAGAGGCGAAAAGCAAAGGAGAAAAGGAAAGATATAAGCATCTGAATGCAGAGTTCCAAAGAATAGCAAGAAGAGTTAAGAAAGCCTTCCTCAGCGATCAGTGCAAAGAGAGAGAGGAAAACAACAGAATGGGAAAGACTAGAGATCTCTTCAAGAAAATTAGAGATACCAAGGGAACATTTCATGCAAAGATGGGCTCCATAAAGGACAGAAATGGTATGGACCTAACAGAAGCAGAAGATACTAAGAAGCGGTGGCAAGAATACACAGAAGAATGGTACAAAAAAGATCTTCACAACCCAGATAATCGTGATGGTGTGATCACTCACCTAGAGCCAGACATCTTGGAATGTGAAGTCAAGTGGGCCTTAGAAAGCATCACTACGAACAAAGCTAGTGGAGGTGATGGAATTCCAGTTGAGCTATTTCAAATCCTGGAAGATGAAAGTGCTGCACTCAATCTGCCAGCAAATTTGGAAAACTCAGCAGTGGCCACAGGACTGGAAAAGGTCAGTTTTCATTCCAATCCCAAAGAAAGGCAGTGACAAAGAATGTTCAAACTACCGCACAATTGCACTCATCTCACACGCTAGTAAAGTAATGCTCAAAATTCTCCAAGCCAGGCATCAGCAAAACGTGAACCGTGAACTTCGAGATGTTCAAGCTGGTTTTAGAAAAGGCAGAGGAACCAGAGATCAAATTGCCAACATCCCGCTGGATCATGGAAAAAAGCAAGAGAGTTCCAGAAAAACATCTATTTCTGCTTTATTGACTATGCCCAAGCCTTTGATTGTGTGGATCACAATAAACTGGAAAATTCTTCAAGAGATGGGAATACCAGACCACCTGACCTGCCTCTTGAGAAACCTATATACAGGTCAGGAAGCAATAGTTAGAACTGAACATGGAACAACAGACTGGTTCTAAATAGGAAAAGGAATACATCAAGGCTGTATATTGTCACCCTGCTTGTTTAACTTCTATGCAGAGTGCATCATGAGAAACGCTGGGCTGGAAGAAGCACAAGCTGGAATCAAGATTGCTGGGAGAAGTATCACCTCAGATATGCAGATGACACCACCCTTATGGCAGAAAGTGAAGAGGAACTAAAAAGCCTCTTGATGAAAGTGAAAGAGGAGAGTGAAAAAATTGGCTTAAAGCTGAATATTCAGAAAACGAAGATCTTGGCATCTGGTCCCATCACTTCCTGGGAAATAGATGGGGAAACAGTGGAAACAGTGTCAGACTTTATTTTTTGGGGCTCCAAAATCACTGCAAATGGTGACTGCAGCCATGAAATTAAAAGACGCTTATTCCTTTGAAGAAAAGTTATGACCAATGTAGATAGCATATTGAAAAGCAGAGACATTACTTTGCCAACAAAGGTCCGTCTGTTCAAGGCTATGGTTTTTCCTGTGGTCGTGTATGGATGTGAGAGTTGGACTGCGAAGAAACCTGAGCACCAAAGAATTGATGCTTTTGAACTGTGGTGTTAGAGAAGACTCTTGAGAGTCCCTTGGACTGCAAGGAGATCCAACCAGTCCATTCTGAAGGAGATCAGCCCTGGGATTTCTTTGGAAGGAATGATGCTAAAGCCGAAACTCCAGTACTTTGGCCACCTCATGCGAAGAGTTGACTCATTGGAAAAGACGGATGCTGGAAGGGATTGGGAGCAGAAGGAGAAGGGGACGACAGATGGCTGGATGGCATCCCTGACTCGATGGATGTGAGTGTAAGTGAACTCCAGGAGTTGGTGATGGACAGGGAGGCCTGGCGTGCTGCGATTCATGGGGTCACAGAGAGTCGGACACGACTGAGCGACTGAACTGAACTGAAACCTAAGGTGCTAAGTTGAAAAGACTAAGTTAGCCGAGATTGATTGAGGAGAAAAAGAGCACAAATATATTAGAGATGAAACAGGGATAGGACTGCAGACAAACTGTGGTTTCAAAACTGAGGCACGTGAACAGCTTTTTGCCTTTAGATTGGAAAATAGGTTGAATGGAAATCGCTAGCAAATAAATTACCAAAAGTGGCTTAAGGATATGAAACTTGATTATAATTTTAAAATCTTAATTCATAGTTAGAAAATACAAAGAAATGAAATTAAATAAAAATGTCAAAAAATCCAAGCCCCAAGTGAAAATCTCAGATGGGCAAGTAATACAAAACTTATGAAGAACCAGTAATTCCAGTGTCATGTATAGTGTTACGTGGTCTGGGTCCTGATAGGAGAAGAGATGCAGTGAATGAATATATGAGAAAAAATCATTTTGCTGGGCTACTATAATCTTAGTACCACCAGCTGTCAGGACAGAAGTAGTACCAGAAGGGAAACATACAGGCTAGCTCAGAGGTTAAAGCGTCTGCCTCCAATGCGGGAGACCTGGATTCGATCCCTGGGTCGGGAAGATCCCCTGGAGAAGGAAATGGCAACCCACTCCAGTATTCTTGCTTGGAGAATCCCATGGACTGAGGAGCTTGGTGGACTGCAGTCCATGGGGTCACAAAGAGTCGGAGACGACTGAGTGACTTTACTTTACTTTACTTTTAATAAGCGCAGCAATGAAATTTTAGATAAAATGTTAGTATTTGCTCATAACAAAAAAGCCACTGTGATTAATTAGGGTTTGTCTCAAAACGTAAAAATGATTTAACATTAGAAAACCTGTAAATGAAATTCATCACATTAACACATCAAAAGAGGAAAAAGCTCTACGATAATCTCCATGGGTGAAGGAAAGCAGATGATAAAATTCAGTACTTATTCTTAACAAAACTTCTTAGAAAATTAGGAATATAAGAGAACTTGATTAATTTGAGTAAATGGTCTTCGTTTTAAAAAAACAGAAGTGTACCTGTGGCATGATTACAACTTTGTGAATTTCTGTAACAGGTGAAAATTACTTTGATATTAATCAGGAATATGAAGGGTATATTATATTGACTCAGAAGGGATCCAAGGAAAGTTTCTGAGACAGTGAAAATATTCTGTATCTTGACAGGGATGGTGGTTATATGGAGGTATGTATTTATCAGGACTCACTGAATTATATATTTAACATCTTGTGCATTTTATTGTATGTAAACAATGCCTCAGTAAAGTTGATTTTTTTTTTAAGTTAATACAGTTGACACTTGAACTGTGCCTGTCCGCTTCTGTGTTTTTTTTTCCCCCCAGTAACTATGTACTACCCCATTCACGCTTGAATCTTCAAATGTAGAACTGTGATATAGAGGGCTAACTGTAAAGTGACATGTGAATTTTCAAATGCGTGGAGGCTCAGCATCTCTTAATGTTGTCGTTCAAGGCTCAATTGTATATAAAAACCAATGCCAGCAACAGACAAAATCTGAATTTAAAAAAGACACCCTTTAAAATGGCAACACAAACTACAAATACCTAGGAAAAAATAAAAACATATGTGGGACCTTAATGGAAAAGATTTTAAGACCCATATTATATTCAGTTATAAGAAAATATACTTGTGTTTATGAATAGAAGATACAGTATCATAAATATCAATTTTCCTCTACTTATGTATAAATTCAATGTCATTCCAAGTAAAATCGCAGAAAGGTGAAAGAGAATTCTTTCTGTCCGATACCAAGACATAATTCTGTAACTTTAATGGTTAAGACATGATGGTATTTGTTTCAGATATAGACTAATGGAAGGAAAGGGAAAAAAAAGCCTAGAAACACAAGTAGCATTTGTAACCACTAGGAAAGTGATTCAATATATGGTACTGGTATACTTGATTTCTGTTGGGGAGAAGATACTGCCCTACATCACACATAGATTGCAACCAAATAGAACAGCTGAACTTTGCAGTTTGACTTTTAAAACGTGACAGCATATGGAAAGATCCAAGAAGATAATAAGTGTATACATAACTTAAAATACTGATAAGTTTGAGCACTTTAAAGTGAAATACTTTATATAAAAAGGCCATTAAAAGTCACTTGCTAGGTGAAGATATATGTGGCTTGTGTAATTAACAAAAGATGATTATATGAAGAATTCCCAGGTAGCTCAGCTGGTAATGAATCCGCTTGCAATGCAGGAGACCCTGATTCGATTCCTGGATTAGGAAGTTCCCCTGGAGAAGGAAATGACAACCCACTCTAGAATTCTTGCCTGGAGAATTCCATGAACAGAGGAGCCTGGTGAGCTACAGTCAATGGGGTTGCAAAGGGTTGGACACGACTGAGTGACTAAGCACAGGGACAAGAAAAAGATGGTGAAAGTGAACAAATGATTCAAAGGAACAGGATCCTGAAAAATCAGTAAACAAAGTTTTCTCAAATTTCTTTGTAATTGGGGAAATGCTAAGTGTTGACAGCCCTCCTCTCTGTTGCACTCATGCTTTTGATGAAAGTTTGAGGGACCAGATAATGTGTTGATGATAGTGGGTAAAATAGGAACTCATTTTTCCCTGGTGGGAATGACAATTAGTGTAATCAAGTTGTTAGTACTTGGTAAAGATGTATATGTGCATGCCCTGCCAGGCAGCATTTCTACTTGTTGGTATATGTCCTAAGGCATTGTTTTCCATATGTTTTTTACAGACCCATGGTGGGAAATATATTGATATTATATGAGACACAAGCTGAATTAAAATTTTTGAAATTGAGTGTGATCTGTTTTCTACTGTATTCTGTTTTTATTTTTTTCTTTTCTGTTCTTTTAAAAAAGATACTGCTCAGGATCAACAAGTTGATTCATAGTCATCAGTAGTTCACAACCCTCAGTTCAGAGAGATGGCAGAGGATAACATATAATAAAATGCCTGTTTTAAGTGTGTGTGTTGGGGGGGCTGCATTGAAAACTTGTTTTTCTCACTGTGGGGTTTCTTTTTTGATCATAAAGTTCAGAAGTTTCTGTCTTTAAAGAGCTCTCCTTATGTATGAGAAGTTATATGCCAAACTACTGATAGGAGCTTGTGAGAGTGGATAATTGGTAACAACCTCCTCTTTAGAAGGAGACTAGACACTGAACTGTGTTGGAGTCATACAATGGAATGCTATCTGACAGCTAAAATGAATGCCCTAGAGTTGAAGATTATGTATCTATCGGCATGAAAGAGATGAAGTGACATGAGCAGTGTCATAGTTTGACACAAATTTATAGAAGTGTGCAAAACTTTACTGTTACGGATACCACGTGTATCAAGACCTTTTAATGACCATTGGGGAAAGTGAAAATCGTGGCTATCTCTTGAGAAGCAAGAGGAAGGACAGTTCGGATAATAAAGGTGTTCATAGGGTACTTTAGCTAAATCCGTCTGTCATGTCTTAACATCTAATCATACTACGAAATGCTAAGAGTTGACAGAGCTGGATGGGAGATCCAAGGGCATTTCAATATATATTTTTGTATGACTGAAATACTTATTTTTTAAAAAATTTAACACTCTAGCCACAATAAAATTCAAGATAACTGGAGGAAAAAATAAATTTAATGAGATGTGTAACACCTTTATGCAGAAAATTAGACAACTTACTGATGGGTATTAAGTCCAAGATAAGTGGAAATATCTCATTTTCATAAATAAGAATACATAGTGTCATAAATTAATACAAATTCATTGCACTTCCAAAGTTCTGTAGGGTTTCGGTGGAATTTGACAACATCAGATTAAAAGTCATTGTTAGTCACTAAAGTGAAATTGAAAGTCCCTCAGTCGTGTCCGACTCTTTGCGACCCCATGGACTATATACCGTCCGTGGAATTCTCCAGGCCAGAATACTGGAGTGGGTAGCTGTTCCCTCCTCAAGGGGACCCTCCAAACCCAGGGATCAAACCCAGGTTTCGCACATTACAGGCAGATTCTTTACCAGCTGAGCCACTGGAGAAGTGCAGTCACTAAGGTGCATCCAACTCTTGCAGCCTTGTGGGTGTAGCCCACCAGCCTCCTCTGTCCAGGGGATTTCCCAGGAAGAATACTGCAGCGGTGAGCCTTTTCTTCTCTAGGAGATCTTCCCAACCCAGGGATCGAACCCGAGCCACCTTCATTGGCAGGCCAGTTCTTTACCACTGAGCCACCAGAGAAGTCCATCAAATTAAAAGTAACATCCGAATTAAAAAAAGAGTGAGGGAGGACTCCGTTCTCAAATACCGCAGCTTGTCTGCAAGCAGTAACAGTAGTGTAGGTACGAATAAGCTCGTCAGGGGGCAGAATATGAAGTCCCCAGTGAGACGTTTATTTACAGGGCTTTGGTATGTGACAGGCGTGGCATTTTGAATTAGTCAAGAAAAGATAAACTAATTTAATAAATGGTGCTTATAAAATGGGCTTCCCAGGTGGCTCAGTGGTCATGAATCCGCCTGCAGTAAAGGAGATCCAGTTTCCATTCCTGTGTCAGTAAGATCCCCTGGAGGAGGAAATGACAACTCACTCCAGTATCCTTACCTGGGAAATCCCTTGGACAGAGGAGCCTGGCGGGCTAACAGTCCATGGGGTCGAGAAGAGTCGGACATAACTCAAGAGACGAGCATGCACACACACGCTGGTAGGGTAGGTGTCCTTGAAGGAGACACTGAGATTGCCCTCTCACCCCTTAAATGGAAATTCCTGGTAAGTTAAAATCTAAATGTGAAAAACAAATGTGAACTATAAGAATATCTAGAAGGAGCAATATCTTTAAAAAATCAAGGTATCTGTTTGTGTCTCAGATTCCTCATTTGTAAATAATAGTACCCACCCCACTGAATTCTTAAGAGAATTAAATGAGTTAATGCTTACCTGTTAGACTAATGTGTTGTGTCATTGAGTAAGCACTTAGTAAATGTTTGCTACTACATTTGAATGCAGAAGGAGATCTCTTTAGAAATTAACAAAATTGTATCATAAGATATTTTGATTTAAGTATAAATTTGTATGCTAAAAGACAATGTAAGGAAATGAAAAAAACATTCTGAGGTTTTTTTTTTTTTTGCAATACATACTCAGTTGATAGGGTCTTTTATCAGAATAAAAAACAGTATACAAAGAATAGCAAATTGAAGAAATGTAGGGAATGCCATTTGCAAAACTGTTTTACAGTTTTTAATAACTTGAGGGCTTTATTTGCTAGTTCGGGATAATCAGACCTCTTACTTAACTGAAACTTTCCAGTGAGTAATCGTGGAATCCCAATTTTACTAAAATATCATTTGATAAGCTTTCTTCTTTGGCTGTGAAGTGAAGTTTTCCTATTCTGTTGAAATCTGTACTATGTTTAAGTACCACAGCTGGAATTAGGAGCAGGGTTAGTATCTGAACTTTTCAATTTTTGTAGATGTTGAGAAAAACATTTCTGACTTGAGTACAGAGCTTGCTACCACATTATTGAAGGAAATCTGTATGATGTAAAAGATTCATGTTTTGATAACTTGATCATAAATTAATTTTCTTGTTTTCTTACTCTATTTTGTCCTCAAGTTGGAACATGCAGAAATTGATACCTTATAAAAACCTAAACTCAATCTGTTTACATTTCAAATGCCCAACTAATTAGCATTACTGCAAAAATTATTTTATTGCATAGTTGAAAAATTCTCCAGAGATAATTAGCCAGGAGTTAACCAGCCATGATTACTAAGACATGATAAGTTAAGACTGGTAACTTAAAGCGATCATGTAGTTCCAAAGTGATCGTAACTGCTCTTTCTGAGACATGGGACACTGAAATCATGGCCGTACTAGGCCATGACGTCATTCAGATGACCCAGAATAGGCTTAAACTTGCCAGGTTTTCATTTCCATGAAGAAAAAAGTTTTAATAAAAGACTTTATAGAAAGTTTTCAAATCCCTAAGAATACATCTTAACTCACAAGAAACATTTTTCCTAACAAAAGTGAAACAGAGACCCTGTTTTACTCAGGTTCTTCCTGACACTGGGAATCCCTTTCATTTTGCTGGTAATATAAAAGTTTGATTTTTATTCATTTTCCTAGCTGTAATTCTCATGGCTGAATTAATTGAACTAAAGGTATAGCACTTTTAGATAGCATCTTGTCGTATTTGCTTGTTTTGGCAGTTTTTCCGCAAGGAACAGGGCTCTTTCCTGTAATTTAGGAATGAGAGTTGTGTTCTAAGGATAAAATGGGTGTGGCTCTTGTCCGGCGCCTGGAGGGTCCTCTGAAGGAGCCTGCTCCGCAGGGCTGCGTGCCTGGCCTTGCCTGGGTGTGCGCTCTCCTCCGCTGACTACCCTCTGCTGAGCCTCTGCTGTGTTTTCTGTTGCCCCCGGTCACGTGATGAACCACGAGTAAGGCTATGTATTAATACTGACCCTGTAACCTGTTTTCAGATTGGCTTCTGTTTCTGTGTTCTGAATAGTGAGTAATGCACCATTCCGTGCTGCTTAGTTTACACTGGTTAGTGACCATTGTCTTCAGATCCTCCTTTTCCCTAAACTGTCCATATCCACTTGGCCAGTAACACGTGTGAATTGTTTGTGCAGTCACTGAAGCAATGCTGTTAATATTGGCAGTAACTTCTGTCTTCAGTTTTTTAAATTGGACCGGCCTCGCTTTTCCCTCTCTCCTACCTTGTTGCTTCCTTGTACCCTGTGTTCCAGCAATACCTGCATTTTTTTTTTTCCTTTTTTTGTAACTCCTAAAACGCTTCCTGTCTCTCAAACATACTGAACTTTCTGCCTGCTGTTGGTTTTCTCTCTCTCGTCACACTTCTGCTTTGTGATACGGCTCCCTTCCAGAGGTTGAATTAAGAAGCGTGTTCTCAGCGCTCAGATAAGACTGTCACATGGTATTGAGGCTCATGCAGCTGGCTCCACTAGAGCGTGCTTTGTGACACACAGTAGGAACTCAGCAGAGTTTAAAACGTAGCCAAACACGCTTTTCTGTTAGTTGCAAATGTCTGCTTTGGTTTGTAAACGTCTTCATGTGTTTGGTGAAGTTTTATGTGTCTGCTTTATTTTGTCAGGTTGTAGTTTTATATACTATAGTATTTTTCAATTATAATATTTAGTATACTATAATGTATAACATTTTTATGTATGTTTATTTATGTGCATTTTTACAGCATCTCTCACTCTAGACAGCTTAATGTGCTATCTACTGTGCAATTCTCATTGTTCTACCTCACAGTGGGAAAACTTTAAAGGAAGTCACATAATCTTATTTTTTTACTCCTTTCAAATTTTTAGCATCTAAATCACAGTTTGGCTATCAAGAATGTCAGGACAGTGTTGCTATGTGGAATTCCAGAGATGTCCCTATAAAAAAGTTACTATGGCCAAGTAAATTTATGAAATTTGGGACCCTTGGTAGGTTGGGGACCTGTTTTTTCCTTTTGAGGGGAATGAATATGATTATAATTATTGATAATTAGGTGTGACTATTGTTTTCTAGCAAACTATACCAAGGCCTCAGTATCTTTAGCTGGAAGATCATTTTTGAGAATGACCTTTCAAGAATTCAGAGTCCTTTTTTGAGAGTTACACTTGCTTATTGAATAGTAAACGTATTTCCCTTGTACAGCAGCCTTGCCACCACTGCCCCAATTAAGTCTGTGATTGGATGTCATTTGGGCTCTCAGTTTTTGTTCTTAGATAACCCCGCCCCCCACCACACCTGTCCCTGTTCCCCATCACACACCTAGAGGTGCTTGAAGAGGCTCACCTCCGGGCTGTGGGCAGACACGTGCAGGCTCACATACGTTGTTGGCCAGCTGCCACTGCCTCCCTTCTGAAACTTCCAGTATGAGTTGGCATATTGAAGGTTTGGTAACTTTTTTAGTTAAGAAATCCTTTTAATTTTGCTTATTTGGAACTTCTTAGTGTATTTGTTTAGGTGCTTTTTAATTTTTTTGAGTTGTAATTTACATGTGATAAATGCCCAAACCTTAAATTTGCAATTCTATGAGTTTTGGTAATTGTGTACTCACATGTAATTACTTCTCAAAAAAAGATAGAAAACAATTTTATCATGCCAGAAAGGTATTTGTGCCTCTGGCCAAGCATTCCTCTGTGTGTTCCTACCTTTTCCTGAGACAGTTATTTTGACTTTTGTCACTACATTAGTTTCCCCACTTGTTAGAAGTCATAAGTGGAATCAGTATATATTTTGTTCTTAAGTAATAAATTTATCATTTTTTCCCCAGCATGATCATTTTGAGATTCATCTGCGTTGAGAAGTGTATACATAGTTCACTCATTTTTGTTGCTGAGCAGTATTCCATTGTGCGAATATACGGCAATTTAATTTTTTTTTTTTCCCCAGTTTTCTTGGTATTTGGGACATTTCCAGTTTTGGACCATTGTGAATATGGCTGCTGTGAACATTCTTGTACAAGTCTCTTTTTGTGAACCTAAGTTTTCATTTTTCTTGAACAAATGTCTAGGAGTGAAATTATTTTGATATAGGATAGATGTATGTTGAACTTTGTAGAAGCTTGCCAGTCTTCCAAAGGCACAGAACCATTTTACACTCATATCAATAAGGTGTGAGCATTCCAGTACACAGGTCAGGCCGAGTAATGGTCCCCAAAGACACCCAGGTTCTAATCCCCAGAACCAGTGAATATTACTTGATATGGCAAAAGGGACTTGCCAGGTGTGGTTCAGAATCTTGAGATGTGGAGGTTTTTGGGAAATACCTGGATGAGCCCTAAATGTAATCACAAGTGTCCTAACAGGAGGGTAGAAGGACATTTGGTTACAGAAAGTGGAGGCAGTATGACAATGGAGGCAGAGATGGAAGTGATGTGCTGCTTCAGAGATGGAGGAATGGGGCAAAGCCAAGGGATACAGGAGGCCTACAGAAGCTGAGGGGAAGGAAGCAAAGTCTCCTCTTAGACTGTTCGGAAGGAACCAATCCTGACGATACTTTGACTTTCTTTAATTTATTGAAACTCATTTCGGTAACTCTGTATTGTTCTGAGGCACTGAGTTTGTGATAATGTTGTTATAGCAGCAATAGTAAACTAATAGATTCTATGTCTTCACCAGCATTTGGTGGTGTCAGAATATTTTTAAACCATTTTAGATGTGGAATGCATTGTGGTTTTTTTTCTGAAGAATGTTGATATTAAACATCTCCTAATGTGCTTATTGCACTCCTGTATCCTCTTCATGAAATAACTGTAATTTGTCTTTTGCCTATTTTTTTAAAAACAGAGTTCACGTTTTTCTTTGACTTTCACTTCTTTATGTATTCTGAAGAGTAGTCCTTTGCCATGTATATTTATAATGTATTCTTTCTCTGATCTGTGACTTACTCGTTTTTTTAAAGGTGTCTTTTAGTCGTTTTTTTAAAGGTGGCTTTAGGTAAGCAACCATTTTAAGTTTTGATGAGGTTTGTGTTATAGTTCTTTAATGGTTAGTGCTCTTTGTATCTTAAGGACATAAAAGTTTTTTTTTTTTTGTTTCCCTCTGGAGATAAGATTTTCCTTTCCCATTGAGGATGGTATAAGATAGTGATTGAGGCTTACTGGTTTCCATGTTGTTGAAGAAATGTTGAAAATAGGTTGACTTGGTGCCTTGCTAATCTTGGTAGCAAGGGCTTCCCTGATAGCTCAGTTGGTAAAGAATCCACCTGCAATTCAGGACACCCTGGTTCGATTCCTGGGTCAGAAAGAACTGCTGGAGAAGGGATTGGCCATCCACTCCAGTATTGGGGTTCCCTTGTGGCTCAGCTGGTGAAGAATCTGCCTGCAGTGCTGAAGACCTGGGTTCAATCCCTGGGTTGGGAAGATCTCCTGGAGAAGAGAAAGGCTACCCACTGCAGTATTCTGGCCTGGAGAATTCCATTCTATACAATATAGTCCGTGGGGTTGCAAAGAGTCAGACACAACTGAGTGGCTTTCACTTCACTTGGTAGCAAATGAGTTGACTGTATATGTGTGTGTCTATTTCTGAACTCTTGTATTTCACTCTGTTTATTTTTCCTATGCCTACTCTATGATCTTGATTACTAAGTCTTGAAATAAGGTGGTATAAGTCCTCCAAAATCATTCATTTTTCAAGATTGGTTTTACTGTTCTAGATCTCCTGTTTCCATGGGAGTTTTAGCATCAGCTTATCGATTTCTTAAAAAAAAAAAATCCTGCTGAAATTTCAACAGGGCCTGCATTTATGTCAAACTGGGAAGGATAGATAGCTATTTAAATAATACTGAGTCTTCCTGTCTATAAACATGGTCTCTATTCATTTCAGTCTTCTATTTACCTTAGCAATATTTTGCATTTTTTCGTATAAAGATCCTGAGTATCTTTATTTAGATGGACCTACAGGTTTTTTGTTGTTGCAGTTATGTATTGTATTTCTTTAAATTTCCTTTTCCATTTGTTCTTTGCTTGTATGTAGAGATACAGTTAGTTTTACATGTTGACCTTCTATCGTAAAACCTTACTGGCTCACTTGCTAATTTTACCTGTGTTTTTATAGATTTTTATGCAGTTTCCAATAGAGACCATCATATCACCAGAGAATATACTTCTTTCTTTCCAGTCTTTATGTGCTTTACTTCTTTCTTGCCTTATTGCAGTGGCTGGAACATCCATTGTGTTATTGAATAGAAATGGTGGCAGTGGGCATCCTTTTCTTAGCCTCAGTCATAAGGGAAAGGGACTTAATGTCGTTTCATCATTAGATACGTTGCCAGCTGTAGTTTTTTGTAGTTATCCTTTTCCGGAATGAAGAACTTCTTGCTCGTCTCTGTTTCTAATTCTCTTGAGTTTTTTGGATAGATATTAAATTGCTTCTGTGGTGGCTCAGCGGTAAAGAACTGGCCTGCCAGTGTGGGAGATTCAGGTTTGATCCCTGAATCAGGAAGATTGCTGAGAAGGAAATGGCAATCCACTCCAGTATTCTCTCCTGGGAAATCCCATGGATAGAGGAGCTTGGTGGGCTGTAGTCCATGGGTTCACAGAAGGGTCGCACACGACGTAGTGACTAAACAACAATAGATGTTAAATTAGCATTGTCGTATGCTTTTCTTTTCCTGCATCAGTTAAGAGAATCATAAGGATTTTTCTTGTATACTGTGAATGAGGTGCTTGATTTTTTTTTTTTTTTTTTTTTTCAGTTTTGCTCCTTGGAAAAATTGCCACTGTTTCCACTTTTTCTCCATTTATTCGCCATGAGGTGATTGGACCGACTCCCATGATCGTAGTTTTCTGAATGTTGAGTTTTAAGCCAGCTTTTTCACTCTTCTTTCACCTTCATCAAGAGGCTCTTTAGTTCCTCTTCACTTGACACCATTAGAGTGGTATCATCCACTCCCTGAGGTTGTTGGTATTT
The DNA here is from genome assembly GCA_006410675.1 of Oreotragus oreotragus. Lineage (NCBI taxonomy): Eukaryota > Metazoa > Chordata > Mammalia > Artiodactyla > Bovidae > Oreotragus > Oreotragus oreotragus. The sequence goes on along the minus strand of SJYX01013877.1, from coordinate 30,946 downwards.
CTCCCAGCAGTCTTGATTCCAGCTTGTGATTCATCCAGCCCAGCATTTCACATGATGTACTCTGNTTCATCAAGAGGCTCTTTAGTTCCTCTTCACTTGACACCATTAGAGTGGTATCATCCACTCCCTGAGGTTGTTGGTATTTCTCCCAGCAGTCTTGATTCCAGCTTGTGATTCATCCAGCCCAGCATTTCACATGATGTACTCTGTATAGAACTTAAATAAGCAGGGTGGCAATAGATAGCCTTGTCCAACTCCTTTTCGAATTTTGAACCAGTCTGTTGTTCCTTGTCCAGTTCTAACCGTTGCTTTTTGACGTGTATTCAGGTTTCTCAGGAGACAGGTAAGGAGGTCTGGTATTCCCATCCCTTTAAGAATTTTCCAGTTTGTTGTGATCCACACAATCAAAGGCTTTAGTGTCACTGAAGCAGAAGTAGATGTTTTCCTGAAGTTTCCTTGATTTCTCTATGATCCAGTGTATGTTGGCAGTTTGATCTCTGGCTTCTCTGTTTTCTAAATCCAGCTTGTACATCTGGAAGTTCTTGGTTCACATACTGTTGAAGACTAGCTTTGAAGGATTTTGAGCATCACCTTGCTAGCATGTGAAATGAGCACGGTTGTATGGTAGTTTGAATACTGTTTGTTAATTGCTCTTCTTTAGGATTGGAATGAAAACTGACCTTTTCCAGTCCTGTGGCCACTGCTGAGTTTTCCAAATTTGNGTTTGTTTCCCTCTGGAGATAAGATTTTCCTTTCCCATTGAGGATGGTATAAGATAGTGATTGAGGCTTACTGGTTTCCATGTTGTTGAAGAAATGTTGAAAATAGGTTGACTTGGTGCCTTGCTAATCTTGGTAGCAAGGGCTTCCCTGATAGCTCAGTTGGTAAAGAATCCACCTGCAATTCAGGACACCCTGGTTCGATTCTTGGGTCAGAAAGAACTGCTGGAGAAGGGATTGGCCATCCACTCCAGTATTGGGGTTCCCTTGTGGCTCAGCTGGTGAAGAATCTGCCTGCAATGCTGAAGACCTGGGTTCAATCCCTGGGTTGGGAAGATCTCCTGGAGAAGAGAAAGGCTACCCACTGCAGTATTCTGGCCTGGAGAATTCCATTCTATACAATATAGTCCGTGGGGTTGCAAAGAGTCAGACACAACTGAGTGGCTTTCACTTCACTTGGTAGCAAATGAGTTGACTGTATATGTGTGTGTCTATTTCTGAACTCTTGTATTTCACTCTGTTTATTTTTCCTATGCCTACTCTATGATCTTGATTACTAAGTCTTGAAATAAGGTGGTATAAGTCCTCCAAAATCATTCATTTTTCAAGATTGGTTTTACTGTTCTAGATCTCCTGTTTCCATGGGAGTTTTAGCATCAGCTTATCGATTTCTTAAAAAAAAAAAATCCTGCTGAAATTTCAACAGGGCCTGCATTTATGTCAAACTGGGAAGGATAGATAGCTATTTAAATAATACTGAGTCTTCCTGTCTATAAACATGGTCTCTATTCATTTCAGTCTTCTATTTACCTTAGCAATATTTTGCATTTTTTCGTATAAAGATCCTGAGTATCTTTATTTAGATGGACCTACAGGTTTTTTGTTGTTGCAGTTATGTATTGTATTTCTTTAAATTTCCTTTTCCATTTGTTCTTTGCTTGTATGTAGAGATACAGTTAGTTTTACATGTTGACCTTCTATCGTAAAACCTTACTGGCTCACTTGCTAATTTTACCTGTGTTTTTATAGATTTTTATGCAGTTTCCAATAGAGACCATCATATCACCAGAGAATATACTTCTTTCTTTCCAGTCTTTATGTGCTTTACTTCTTTCTTGCCTTATTGCAGTGGCTGGAACATCCATTGTGTTATTGAATAGAAATGGTGGCAGTGGGCATCCTTGTCTTAGCCTCAGTCATAAGGGAAAGGGACTTAATGTCGTTTCATCATTAGATACGTTGCCAGCTGTAGTTTTTTGTAGGTATCCTTTTCCGGAATGAAGACCTTCTTGCTCGTCTCTGTTTCTAATTCTCTTGA
>SJYX01013877.1:0-25498 GCA_006410675.1 Oreotragus oreotragus | reverse complement strand
GCATGTTGAGTGCAGCACTTTCACAGCATCATCTTTCAGGATTTGAAACAGCTCAACTGGCATTCCATCACCTCCACTAGCTTTGTTCATAGTGATGCTTTCTAAGGCCCACTTGGCTTCACATTCCAGGATGTCTTGCTCTAGGTGAGTGACCACAGCATCATTCGGGTATGAGCTTCATCAAATCCCTTACAGTGGAGGTGACAGATAGATATAGGGATTAGATCTGAAGAGCTGCAGTGTTATGGAGATTGGTAACATTGTACAGGAAGTGGTGACCAAAACCATTGCAAAGGAAAAGAACTGCAAGCAGGCAGAGTGGTTGTCTGAGGTTGCTGTTCAGTCGCTCAGTTGTGTCTGACTCTCTACAGCCCCATGGACTGCAGCACTGGCTTTCCTGTCCTTCACCATCTCCCAGAGCTTGCTCAGACTCAGGTCCATTGAGTCTGAGCTTGCTCAGACTCAGGTCCATTGAGTCCATGAGTCCATCTCATCCTCTGTCGTCCCCTTCTCTTCTTGCCTTCAGTTTTTCCCAGCATCAGGATCTTTTCTAATGAGTTGACTCTTCGCATCAGCTGGCCCAAAGTATTGGAGCTTCATCTTCAACATCAGTCCTTCAGTGAATATTCAGGGTTGATTTCCTTTATGATTGACTGGTTTGATCTTGCTATCCAAGTAATCTCGGGAGTCTTCTTCAACACCACAGTTCAAAAGCATCATTCTTTGGCATTCAGCGGCCTTTATGGTCCTACTCTCACACCCATACATGACTACTGGAAAAACCATAACTTTGACTATCTGGACCTTTGTCGGCAAAGTGATTCTCTGCTTTTTAATACGTTGTCTAGGTTTGTCATAGCTTTTTTCCCAAGGAGCAAGTGTCTTAATTTCATGGCTGCAGTCACCATCTGCAGTGATTTTGGAGCCCAAGAAAATGAAGTCTGTCACTGTTTCCATTGTTTTCCCATCTATTTGCCGTGAAGTGATGTCTGAGGAGGCTTTCTAAATAGCTTAGGAAAGAAGAGAAGCAAAAGGCAAGAGAGAAAGGGAAAGATACACTAATTGAATGCAGAGTTCCAGAGAACAGTAAGGAGAGGTAAGAAAGCCTTCTTAAGTGAACAATGCGAAGAAGTATGGGAAGCAATAGAATGGGAAGCACTAGAAATCTCTTAAAGAAAATTGGAGATATCCAGAGAACGTTTCATGCAAGGATGGTCATGATAAAGGATAGAAATTGTAAGGGCCTAGCAGAAGCAGAAGAGGTGGCAAGGATACACAGAAATACTATATTTAAAAAGTCTGAATGACCTGGATAACCACGACGGTGTGGTCACTCATCTAGAGCCAGGCATGCTGAGTGTGAAGTCAGGTAAGGTCTTAGGAAGCGTTTTCAGATAGCTTTTCTTTGTACTCATTCCTCGGCATCAGGGCACGTTTGTCTGCTGCTGGTGGCGGAGCTATTTCCTGCCTTCCTCTAGGAGTAGACCGTAGGGATGCTACACGTGAACAGCTTGTCATGTGGCAGGTGCACAAGTAGGTTTTGCTCCCCCCACCCTCCCAGATCGGGTTCTGCTTCTCCCTCTGAGGCAGGGGATCTTCCCTTGGGCCTGGGAAGTGGGAAGCTTTCCTACATCCCCTCTCCTGGCTGAAGGCTTGTTTCATGTGAGGTGGCCGCTTAACGGGAAGGAGGTCTCCATTATCTTTACTCTTATCTTTAATATTCAGTAGGTTGAAATATTCAGCAGATTGACTGTTAGCTGTTTCTTTGCATCTGTGGGTTGATGTCTGATATCAGTTTGGCAGTGTTTTTGACCATTATCTCTTATGCTTTTTCTGCCCCATTCATCTCCTGGGACCCCAGTTATACTCCACTTAAACCCAAGTTCACATTTGATGTTGGATGTTCCTGGATTTTTTCCCACACTTTTTTTTTTTCTCTTCGTGTTTAAATGTGAGCACTTTAATTTGGCCTGTCTTCAAATTCACTGCTTATTTTTGTCTGTTTCTAAATCCATCTAAAGAGATCTTTAATTTCTGATATTGTATTTTTCATTTCTCACATTTCCCTGTGATCTTTTTTTATAGCTTCAGTGTCTGTGATGAAAATCTCTGTTTGGTTATTCATGCTGTCTATCTCTTCCATCAGTTTTCATCATAGTTAAAAGTATGTCTGGTAATCTCCAAATCTAGGCCCTCTGATCTGATTATATGAATACTGTCCTCTTCTGACTGTGGTTTGCTCCTCTCTCTGTCTTGTTATTTTTGAGTGAATGCTGAATGTTTGTGTAAAATCGGTGCAATGGCCCATCATTTCTTGTGAAGCTAAGTGATAAGATGTGTGTATAGTTGACCTAGTTCTCTGCTTGTTTGCAATTTTAGCTTGATTAGCTCAGGTGTTTAAGAGTAGGGTTAAGACTTCACATTCTACAAGGTTTGTTGTCTTACTGTAATTTTAGTTCTTTCCCTGTACTTTGTATCTGAGCCATCAGCTTTCTGAACTGTGGGTGATTTCTCTGCTTTTCTCTGGGTTTTGTGATGCTGGAGTGCTGCCCTCAGGCTCTTGTATCTTCCAGTGCTTTCTCTCAGCAATCCTTTCCTACCCTAGCCTTGGTAGTTCAATTTACGGAGTATCTCCGTAGAAGTTCTTGTCTCAGCTCTCCTGTCCCACCTCAGTTTAGGCAGCTCAAGTGTCTGGAATCTCTTAGATTAATTTCTCTTACCTCTCCTCTGCAAGGCATTTGAAGAAGACCTTTATCTTCTCGGGTTATCTCAGCTTTCCAGCCTTGTCCTCTACCCTTTGGCACATTTTGGCCAACACTTGGCGCAGGTCTATGGGATTGAGTGGTTGAGTAGTGCAGACTTGTTCTGTGGAATCCTTGGAATTCTAATATATCTTGTCAGCTTACATGTTGCTGTTAAAATGTATTAAAATTTAGGTTGATTTCTGCTTATTCTCACTGTGGTGGGATTATTCCTCCATAGCTGCTCTACCAGGAAAGAGACCATCTTTGGGTTCCTTTTTCTATCAAGACTCAACACTTTTTGGAATTTAGTTCCACTCAGGTTACTTTGCATCTTAAACTTCCTGATGGGTTCAGAAAAACCATGATTTTATATCTTCCCTGTCTTGTTTTGATTGTTAGGGTGAAAGTGATGATCTATTGTGATCTTTTACATCCTAATTAGAAGTGGAACTCCTTTATGGAATACTTTCTGGTAGCAAATACCTGATAAAGTTTGTTAGCAAATACCTGATAAAGTTTGTTATTTCACTTTGCTGTAGTTGGATTTTCTACTGAATTTCTCAGAGCTAGATTTTGAAATATTTTCCATTCTTCTCAAATCTGAACTCTCCAGTTCTGTCCTCAAGTGGCACATTATCTTATCTCTTACTTTGAGATTAAAGCCATTGACATTAAATAGTAATTGAGGGGCTTGTGGAGAGTGTGGGAAGAATTTGCAGTAGCTGCTTAGAAAACTGGGCAGATGAAAAACTAACAGAGTTAGCTGTAGGGAAAAGAGCTGTACAGAAAGGAGCACATGATTATACAGTAGTTTACTACTAATGTCATCAGGTACAGAACTACAGTTGGGAGAAAGTTATTTTTAAAGTTGGAGGAGAGCAAGTGGCTGTGGTGGAAATCCTGATTTTCTTGTAGAAGAGTTGATAAGCATATCTAAACTTGATATTTCAAGGGCTATCATTCCTGAGGTATAAATAGAATAAATTTTAAAGATTTTAAGAAATTTGTACCTTGGTGTAAGAAGAGGAGCTGTATTTGACTTTATTCCCTATACGTGTTGTTACTTAGATAAAATGAAAAATTTTTAAAAGAAGCTTAATTAAAAGTCTTCTCGGGGATAGTAAAAGTCTTTTCTTCAGACTTTTTTTACTTTTATTTCTTCCTTCTTGTTTACTTCATTCATACTTGGTGCCTTTTCCTTTGTTATAACTTTAGATTTTCCTTTATGATACTTAGCTATGAAAGTTTAAAACTTTGGGGTTGTGCTTGTAAATTAAAAAGTATCTTTTGTTAATGAGTTTTGAGAATAGATTGAAATGCCAAAAGGTGAAGAAAACTTTCTTTTGGTGAAATATTTTATTGATCCTATTAAAAGTTAAAAATAAAGTAGTATGGGTAATGAGAAACTTGTCCAGTGTTGATAAAGATAGGAGATTTTACTTGCAAAAGTATTTTATCCACTTATAACGTTGTCTTGTTTTTAGAATTTTTTTTTTCACAGTTCATTTAAATTAGTATAGATATTTTCAAGGGTGAAAAAGATAACTTTTGAACGTCTGTTGTGAAAGTAATAATTTGAATTTCTGTTTCATCTTGTAATTGCCTTTTGGTATTGTGCTGAAACTAGTGTTTGATCGTAAAGTTAGCCTCTAAACTATTCTTTTGGTGTCTCTTCTAGGTTAGATTAAAGAGGATATTAGTGGACCACCGCTTTTGGTAAGAACATGTCGTCCATCTTGCCATTCACTCCACCAGTTGTGAAGAGATTGTTGGGATGGAAGAAGTCAGCTGGTGGATCTGGAGGAGCTGGTGGAGGAGAGCAGAATGGACAGGAAGAAAAGTGGTGTGAGAAAGCAGTTAAAAGTTTGGTGAAGAAGCTGAAGAAAACAGGACGATTAGATGAGCTTGAGAAAGCCATCACCACTCAGAATTGTAATACTAAGTGTGTTACCATACCAAGGTAAGTGTTGTTAGATAAGAAATCTGAGGGCCTTACTGTTGAAAGTTGCTTAAAGAAATCTAAGGGAACGTTACTGAAATTTTTTTACTTTCAAGTCAGTAGTGATTATTAAAATAAATAGCTGTTCTTAACCTATCACATTAATTTTGTTAGACTCATTAAGACTTATTTTATAAATCATTTTCTTGAACAGTGAGAAGGTTTAATCAAGCAAAATAAAATACCTAGATTGTATTTTTATCTTCACCGCCTTCGTTTACCTTCATTGCCTAAATGCTTCATTGTATACTTTTGTAATTTCTGTGATCGAATTTGAATAAAGAGTCAAAGATTTTCTATCATTAGCGCAGTAGTGGCTGACCGTTTTCTCCTCCTTTGGTCAAAACTTCAGTAAGGAGTTAACAGAGACAGCTCACATTGTGATGAATTTTGTAGTTTTTATTTGAGTTACAACATTACTTCTAACAAAGAACCATATGTAAGACAGCTTCCTGTGTGTCATGGTTGGTCAGAACCTGTCTTGAATTCCTGGCTCTTGTATTAGAAGGATGTGTTACCTAAGAGGCTGAAGTTTTATTAGTGTACGTTTAATCATTTTCAGAGTAGTGCCACTCTCAGAAACGGTGTGTTTTAAAATAAAGTAGCAAGTGGTTTTGATTTGTACTGCTATAATTGTGCACATTATAGAGTTTGAGGGAGTGTCAGTTTATTGCATTTTCTAAAATGATTGTTTGCAGTGTCATACACATAGGCTAGCATATGGCATGTGAAACCATTCTACTTGACATGTTTCTAATGAGTTTTGGGAAATACACTATGGATGCTTGTTGATAATAGAGCCTAGTAACACCAGCCTATCTACTTGCAAATACTAACAGAATGTTTCCTGCCTTGTTTGGTAGATTAATTATCCATTTCTTTTACCTTGCTTGTTTCATGTATTTCTTAAGTAAGAGTCACTTTTCCTGGTTTATTCTTTCATTTTAGAAATGTTTATAGATGCCTGGCATTTCAAGTCAGTAAACAGTTGTTAATATCAACATATAGTCTTTGCTGTTGAGTTGCTTACTTCCTAGTAAGGGAGGTAAATTTGAAAAAATAAGAAAGATAGTTTTATAACATACAGTAGGCATTCTGAAAGATGTATGCTCAGGGAGTTGTGTCCAAAGTGGGAAGCTTTCCCTGTTCTGCAGCTTGTGAAAATTTTCCTCCTGAAGAAAGATTGGTGGCCGAGTTGGATGGATGTCAAGGAGGAATTTAGTTAGGAGAAGCTTGATTCACCCAGAGTGGTGCTGTAGTGTGGCGGTGGGGAGGGCCGCTGACTGGGGTCCTGCGAGTGTAGGGGGAGGAGACGGGGACGGCCCGCGTCAGAGGCTGCATGGTGGTGAGGAAGCTCTGCATCCCGTGCTGGGTGTTCACACTGAGCCCTGGTCACTGGGTGAGGGGGGAGACATCAGAGTCTCAGGTAAAGAAGTGAGGAAAAGGGCTGTGAGACTGTCAAGAGTGGAGGTGGAAGACTGGATAGTATGTTTCCTCCTCATCCAAGGGGGCGGTGTGGTCCGGTCCAGGAAGACCTGGGGCCATGGTTCTGCACGGCTTCATTTAAGGCTCTGCTGCCAGTACAGTGAAATGTTGACGGAGTGGAGCTGCAAGGAGAGTCGTGCAGTCCTGCCTCTTGAGGAGATTCAGTAGGTAGCAGCCTCTTGATTGAAATGTATAGACTTTGTATTTAAACTATGGAAGTCTCCTTAGTCAGATTTCTTTTCCTTCTTGTCCATTTTTCATTTTACACACTAGTTTTAGAGATTTTTTTTTTTCACTCTTTAAAGATTTTTTTCCCCCAACACTTTCACCCGATCAGTGAAAGTGAAGTGTTGCTTGCCCAGTATCTTGTTTTTCACTCTTTAATAAAAGTTCCTTGAAGCTTAGAAACTTGCTTGTCTAATTTGTTTTTTTTTTTTTAATATTGCAAGAAATGTAGATTTAATATTGGCTGTTATCTATTGCAAATTTTAAGTTTCTTGTACTGTTTGGAACCATATATTTTTTGAAGTTTGCTTTCTTGTTAATAGTTGAAAATTGTATCAGATTATTAGTCATTTCTTAACTACTGAATATCCTTAAATGTTTGGTCAACTCGTCATGGTGTCAACTGTAAAACAGGGAGAGTGGGTGCAGAAAGGGCCCATTGTGGAGGGATCGAAACCACAGCTTAAGCAAAATTATTTAAGATGTAATGCAAAATGGATTTACTATAAGTCTGTTAGCTTAAAATTGCAAGTGAGTTGTTAATAAAATACCTTTAGGTATTGATGTCTTGATGTTTTCATCATGTATTGATGAACTTGAAGCATAAATTACTTAATTTTTAAAATGGCAAATATTCTTAAATGGTCAGTGTCTCATTGACTCTCCACCATTTTTTTCCCTCCACCTCCATCTGCTGATGTTAGAGTGGGACTGAATTGTGGATAGAAACACAGACCTGACTTTATGTCCCTCCCACCCCCCTCGTATAATTAGCTCTGCCTTCGTCGCTTTGTCTCTGAAGGGATAGCTATAGCTGCACTTATGTGTCACTGCTTCCTTCCTAGTGTTGGATGTGGTGACAAAGTGATTCATGGGTAAAACTTAACCTACTAAGCTACAGTGAGCTGAATAGTATGGATAGAGTTTCATGAAGCTTTTCCATCTTGAGACAACTCAGTCAGAAATCAGAATGGCAATTGATGTTTAGGTAACGAATCAGTCAAAAGAAGAAAAATTGGCTTTCAGTGCATATTATCTAGAGAAAAACAAAATCCAGACAGCAGTGGAGATGCAGAGCTTATAAAGTTGAAAACAAGAGGCTGTGAGGTCTGAATGCTAATTTGATAATGGTCATTGTACGTGAAGAAGCAGGAATACAGAATTTTTTTTTGTAAACGTAAATTATAAGGACTTTCCTAAGGTGATACTTTGTGTATGACCATTTATGACATTTTGATGGTTCATCCTAAAGAAACAGTCAGGAATATGGTCAAAGATTTCTGGGGTTCACTTCAGCATTGTTTTTAATAGCAAAGAATTAGATAAATACAGTCATAACCCATAGTTTCCTTAACTATAAAGGAAACTTACATAACTCATTTTATACCAGAATTGAATGCTAAAGTAAAATTAAATAGCAAAGTAAAGTTTATACCAATTTTATTCGTAAAAATAGATGCAAAAATTATAAATAAAAAAGCTCAAATTATAAAAACAAAACCACCAGATCACGAGTAGGTAAGGTTTACTGCCGGAATGCTAGTATGATTGACCTGTTGGAGGTCCATTAATATGAAGCACTGCATATTTATAGTTATGAAAGCTCTGATCTTAATAGATCTAGAAAGACCTTTTTACAAAACCCAGCGCTCATGTTAACAAATTAGGAATAGGAATTTTCTGAAGTTGATAAAGCATAAAAATGTTAATGTTTAATCTTGAAACTTTACGAGAAATAATGCCAAATTGTTAATAGTGATTACTTATGGATTACCTAAAAAGAGAAATGTCCGATAATTTTTCCCTAATATTTACCTATGAAGGTATGTTTTACTTTTGAGTCAGCACAATTAAACGTTTAAAAAGAACTTTTTTGGCAATACTTATTCTTAGATATTTTTTAAAACCCTTTAAGTCAACTTTCCTGTTACAGGGAAACAATATTTTCATTTTCTTAACATTCTAATACATGTGTTTATATTTTTTCCTTTAAAAAGTATGTTCCTTAAAAAGATAAAGTAGTATGTGTTGTATATGATTCCAAATTCGAACACAGATTATACAGTGGGAAAATTCCTCCCTCTCCCTCCTGTCATCACCCATATCCTCACCCAGTTGTATTACTACTGTCTTATATATCCTTCCAAGATACTGAGTATCTTATTAATACTGTCACAGACATTTGGATTTTGTTTTCCATCTTCCAAATTTTTAAAACATCAGAGTAATTGAAGTAAATTTTATGCAGATTGTCAGCTTTTATTTTTATTTTCATATTCCTACTCTTTTGCTTCTCTGGATAACCCAGAAAGAATTAAAGAAAAGTCTTTAAAACCTGAAGGATAGTATCCTTCAGTTCTCCTTAAATTAGTGCTTTTTTATTTCAGAAGAAAATAAGAATGATTCTTCCTCCCTCATACATAGGTGTGTGTGTGAGATAATATATATGGAGTACTATGACAGAAAGAGCTCTGAATTTGAAGTTTGATGACTTGTAAGCTTTCTTCAGTACTGATGAATGAGAATCCTGAGGCATGTAACTGTATTTTTTCCTATTTCTTCATCTGTGAAAGGGGTCAGTACTATCTTGAGTTCTTTCATAGTACTCTTTTGGGGTCTTTTGAAATACTCTAACCATTGGTTTATAAGCTGTAAAGCACTATAGTCATGAATATGTTGTATTTGAAATGTTCCCAGGTATTCCATGTCTTCATTTTCCTTCCAGGTTTTCTCCTAGAACTCATATTGAATTATAATTGTCTATCTTTGCTTAGTAAACACTTCTACCAGATAACTATCGTGTTTTAATATAACTATTATTTATAAAATCAATTAGTCAAAACAGTGAAACAATGTATAAATGCAAACTAGAACTTTGAGACTATCAGCCTCAGCATCCAACTTGTCATTTTCTGTATGATCTGTGTATAGGTTGTGAAAGCACTTCTTCTGGTAAACACTTCATTAGGCTCCTGTGAAACACAGTTTGAAAGACACATTGCTAAGACCCTTAACCTTTATCTGATGCCTACATTTACAGTTTGATTTTTTCTGAGGTAGTTAGGATCCTGATATTCAAAGTCCTTTTGTGTATATAATACATTCTTCCATGGGGCATTTTTATCGTTTACCTTATCAGAGAAAACATACCTGCCCTAGAACCTAGGTTCCTTTATAAAAGTACAGAATTATTACCCAGATTTATTATTATCTGTTTAAATTCAACACTCATTACAGTAAACATCATCCCCACTTTTCTTGTCCCATCATGTAATGTATTTTGCTTTGAAGAATTCAGTTAACAGCCTAGAATCAATCTAGCTAAAATAATACACATCTAAAAAATTATAGCTGTGTTTTTAGATGCTACAAATGATGCCTTCCCCAGAGTCATTAACTTTTTCTTAGGTAGACAGGCTGATCACTTGAATCTCAGTGGCTGATCTGGGCTGAGGCTTGGTTGCCGTTTTAGTTTGTTTTAGTCTGCACTGGCACATGCCTTTTATCTATTTATTCCCATCGTGAGCGTTGTGGGAGATTCATGTCAACTCTTCTTCCATAATTTGAGTTTGGTGCTTGATCCTCCTGATGGTTGCATTTTTAAAATTAGGCAGACATCTTTGAGGGAGGAGAATCTTGTGATTGTCACAAGTTTGACGGTGTTTATTTTCTTAATTAGGGTTTATTTTCTTCATTAGGTTTTCTTTTCCCAGACTGAACCTGGTGCTTAGCTTGTACCTGGAATGTACAAGTGACTCCAGGAGAGGAAATGGCATGGACAGTTTTCTCTTCACCAGAAAGTGTCTTCTCTTCTCTCAGTCTTTGTTCGATTGGATCTCGTTGCTTTAATTGCTCCCTGTGCTCACTGTTGTCTTTGAATGAATATTTTTTTGTTACCTTTTTCCCGCTAGTTTTTGCAATAGGGAACATTAGCTTGCTGTGTATGACCTGCTTATATCTTAACCTGGAAGTAAAACTGTAACAGCTAGTTAAAGTGAGACTTCTTATGATATGTATTCAGAGACCCCCAAATCTGAGACCTGGTTACAAGTAACCTACAATCAGAATTGAGGTGCTGTACCATTTATGCAGGAATTGCAGGAAAGATTAGCTGAGACAAGTAATGTTAGGTTTAACCTATCACTGACCTCCTCGCCATGATAAAGAATTCGTGAGGGAGATCCTATATGAAAACTTGGAGAGAGTAGGTTTTTGCTCTGGCATTTTTCCCTTCTCCTTTTATCCAGATTGAGGGGCGTCGGGGACCTCCTCAGTTTGAATTGAGGTATGGGAGATAAATAGACTGGTACTTGACTGTCACCTGAAAAAGCCGGAAAAAAAAAGTGAGAGAGCAGTTGAGCTGCTCCTGTATCAGTGGAAGTTTCCCACGGGCCAAGTGGACTTTTCTAAGGTAGTTGAAGTTGACTTACCTTGAAAAGATCAAGAGGCTCAACTTGGAGAATCAAAGTGACACAAGCCGGACAGCCAGAGAAACTTCCAGTAGGAACTAACTGCAGGAAAAAGGTAGCATTTGGGCTTCTGGCCTTATAGGGCTCTTCCCTCCTCCTCTAAAATCCCCTCTTCTTGCTATTCCAGAACCCACAGTGCCCTTAAAAGTAACAGCTGGAGAGTTCTGGAAGAGTTGAAGTTAGCAAAATTGAATGAGAAAAAAAAAAAGTTTTGATTTAGATCACAGTAGTAAAATAAATTTTTTCAAGAGGTTTTTGTTAATTATATATATTTATACACTATATATATATACTTTATATATTTATATTGTGTACTAGAACAGCCATGTGACCTTTTTGACATTTTATGCAGAAATGAGGAAAACAGTTTGAAAAGGAGCTTGCTTGAGGGTAATGATATGGGAATACTGAACAGCTTTTCAAAAAACTGTCTATATTCTCCTTTTGAAAACTAGGGAACCCATATTTAGTGACACTGGGGACAGGCAAACTGAATGGGGAGAATGGAGGAATGTTACATATGTCTACATAAGTGCATAGCTTTTNAAAAAAAAAGTTTTGATTTAGATCACAGTAGTAAAATAAATTTTTTCAAGAGGTTTTTGTTAATTATATATATTTATACACTATATATATATACTTTATATATTTATATTGTGTACTAGAACAGCCATGTGACCTTTTTGACATTTTATGCAGAAATGAGGAAAACAGTTTGAAAAGGAGCTTGCTTGAGGGTAATGATATGGGAATACTGAACAGCTTTTCAAAAAACTGTCTATATTCTCCTTTTGAAAACTAGGGAACCCATATTTAGTGACACTGGGGACAGGCAAACTGAATGGGGAGAATGGAGGAATGTTACATATGTCTACATAAGTGCATAGCTTTTTAACAAATTTTTTTTTTTTTTTTTTTTTACAAAAAATCTGATTGTATACCTGTTAAATAATCCAATGATGCTTTTTCCCCAGGAATGATTTTAACAATAGAGTCTTCTTTTATTACCATCACATTTTTTTTCCCCCTTGAACTGTTCAATCTCTGTTGTCAAAATCCAGTATTATTTTAGCTTTGCTTTTGGGTTATTATAAACAATGTGAATTGGTTGTCTTGAGACTCGTATGAAACTTATCATGAATAATGCTTAAATTAGAACTAAAATATGTAAAATTCTTGATTATCTCCCTCATCCCTGACTTTTTTCTTTTATGAACCTTGCTTATATTTATGGCTTTTTATGTATTAAGAGGGTATAATTTTTCTGTAACTTGGTTTACCCTAAGTTTGCTAGGCCAGTGGGGGAGAGGAAGTTAAGGGAGGCCGTATTTTTATTAAGGATGATGTAAAAGTTCAGAGTTAGATAGTGAACAGAAATTTATAGTGAAAAGTAATTAACTTACAGTAATTTTCCCCATAATTTTTATGTGATTGCTTATATAATTTGCATTATGTGAAACATTTTAACCTCTACATGTAAAATCCGACTGTCAACTTTAAAGTGGTATACAAATGTGAGTTAATTTTTATCTTCTAGGATGCTAATATTAAAAGTGTCAAATTAAAAAATCATTTCTTTACAGCCAAATACAGCATCACAAAAATGTGTGATTAATAAGTTGAGTTTTTTACAGAACTCTATTCTGTAGTGCAGTTCTTGTTTTAAGTTTTATGCATTTAATAGATTGAAATGACCACTTAGTTATATTTTGTTAGGATTTCTTGTCTTTTAGGATACTTTTTTTTTTAATTGTTAAAAACAGAATATGTATTAAAGTAAATTTTAAAAATCCATCAGCTGTATTACTGAAATAAATGTCCTTGAGCCTACTTTGGTGCTGGCTTTTTTTTTTTTTTTTTAAGTAAAAGTTTCTGTTTTTTTGGAAGAACTTGCAATATTTTGAGCAACTATTTTTAGAATTGATATTTAAATCTTTTCAATGATAGGGACTATTTTATTTGTGTGGAGGATATTTTGCTATTTTTCAAAGGCAGTAGAAGCACCTAGCAAGATTTCAAAGTAGTATTTTCAACATAACATTTAAAAAGAAAGAGAAAGGTCAGTAACTTTTTCAGTCATTTCTTGGTCCTTTCCTCTGTTTCTAAGAAGAGCTGTTCCAAACCAAGAAGAATAAAAGTATCCCTTTTATCTTATTGGACTCTATGGAAATTCTGTTGTCTCCTCCTGTTTTAATTTGGGAGTGACTCTACTAATTTCATTGTCCAAAGAATGTTTTTTTCCTGAGAAATTAACTCTTATAGTGACCACTCTAGTTTTATAGTTAAGCACATTCTATAATGCTTTACTTATCTAAAATGCTATACCAAAGTTATTGGTTTAATTTTATCTTGCCATATTTTTATTTTTATGAACTATGTAAGAGGCAGAATAGAGTTGGTAATTAAGAATGCAGCCTCTGTCCCCACCACTTGCTAGCTGTACAACCTTAGACATGTCACTTTATCTCTGTGCTTTGATGATCTCATTTGTCAAGTGGGTTAGCTGCCTTATTTGTGGGTTGTTGGGAGATTAAGTGATCTAGTGTATGTAACAGGTTAGTGCTCTGCCCGATGTATAGTAAGTGCTTGATCTGTGTGAACTGTACATGGGATGAATCCCTCCCCAAACCCGATTTTGATGTGAGACTGATGAAGCCAAACGTATATTAAAAGGGAATGAAAAAGATTGCTCATATGATAAAGCTTTCGGGAAAAGCAGGACAGCCTTCCAGATTGGTCCAAAAATTACTTGAGAAAGAAGTAATGGGAGTCATGGGGCTGGGTTGATAATTCCTGTGTTCCTGTGTGGACCCAAACTTTCTTGGTTTAAAATTCCCACCAGCCACAAGGATTTCCTTAGTGGTTTGCTCACATTTGAGGCAGAGGGTTGAAGACATGGTGGAACTTGAAACTCTGCACAGTTGAACATCAAAATAGAGTCAGATTCCTCATTAAACTCGATAGGGGTAAATGAAAGTAAACTACACCAAGTGCATCATAGTCAAACCCATGGAAGAGAAAATCGTGGAAGCAGCCAGTGAACAGTGAGACGTGTTACATACCAGAATGTGAAGGACATGTGGCCTTCTGTAGAAGTAGTGGGGCCAGAAGGTGATAAAATGACATCTCCAAGAAGCCATAACCGTAAACATGTGTCTAGTTAATGAAACTTTCAAAATATATGAGAGTAAAACTTGATAGAATTAATGTATCAGAATCACAAATTTGTGGCTATAGAGAGTAAGTGAGTAAAGACATGGAAGATCTAAATAACGTTACTGTTTTGATATTTATAGAAAAGTAGATCTAAATCAGTGTAGTAAGTCTTTCCAAGTACTTATGGTACCCTCACCAGGAAAGACTATTTGCAGGGTTCAGTAAATTTTAAAAGATTAAAAGTCAACAGAGTATGTTCTCTGCCAAGAACAGAACAAAATTAGAAATCAATATCAATAAGACATGTATTAAAAAGTGGAAATTATCATAATTCTTTGACCCATGGGTTATTTAGAAGAAAACTATGAGCAAAATTAGATCAAAACTAAAGGATAATCAGATTACACTATGTAAAATAAGTGGGATGTAGATAAAACAATGCTTACAGGGAAACTTAGAGCATTAGATAATTAGAAAAGTTATCTAAGATATCACCTAGGAAATGAGAAAAGGTCAAAGAAAATAGTAAGTAGAAGGAAGATAAAAAATAGCAGAAAATCAGTGATTAGAAAAGAGACAATAGAGATAATAAATCCGAAAGCTGATTCTTTAGAAAGATCAGTAGAATTGATAAATTCTCCTATAACACTGATGGACATGAGAGTGAAAGAGCCCATAACCATGAATTAGCTATGTATGAAATGATAGAGATAATATTATACTAGATCCTACAGACATTCAAAGCATACTATGAATATATTTTCAACAACTTTATGCCAGTAATTTGTGATGGTCAAATTTAAGAACATGTTACTATGGCTGGTGCAGGAAGAAGTGGAAAATTTGGATAGCCCTATATCAATGAAAAAGAAATTGAACTCATAATCAAAATCTCTCTCACAAAGAAAAGTCCAGGTCCAGATGGTTTTACTGGTAAATTCAAAACATTTGCACAAGAAATAACATCAATTTCACAGAAACTCAGAAAAACAGTTATTTTATGAGGTCATTGTAACCCCGATACCAAAACCTGACAAAGATGGCACAAAAAGGAGGAAATTTACAGATTAAAATTAGTCATTAGCAAAGGTATAAAAAATTAACAAAACACATATCTTCCAGCAATATACAAAGAGCACATCACGACTGAGTGAGATTTAGCTCGACAGTGAGAGGGTAGTTTATAATATTCAAAAATTAATCAGTGTAATTCAGAGCAATAACAAAGGGGAAAAGCAGTGTGATCACTGTACTTGGTTAGAAGCATTTGATAAAAATTCATCATCCATTCATGACAAACACTCCCAGCTAATGAGAAATGTAAAGACATTTCCTCAGTCTGATAAAGCACATTTAAGATAAACTGACAGCTTAAGATTATGCTTACAAAATAACATGTTTTCTCTAAGAGCACAAGGATATCCATTCTTATGTCTTCTTCAGTTCATTATTTTATCAATAATTGAGGACCTAGGCAGTGCAGTGGGGCAGGGAAATGAGATGTAAGAGGCATAAAGAGCTCAAAGAATTATTGTCACATAGAGAATTCTTTTTATCAGACTCACACTCCCTCAGATAAACCTTATCAACTCTGCACAGAATAAAAAGAAAAATAAGGCACTGCAGAGTAAACAAAATAGACAATTTGAAGGAGATTTGACCCTTGGATGGAAGTGACAGGCAAATTTTCTGTTTTTATTGCTTTTATCCATGCAGAATGGATAGAGTAGCTGAAATTTCAGTATGAATTTCACCTTTTCTGGCCTGAAAAACCAGAGATCGGGGCTGAGGACAACCAGAGCTGCTGATGAATGACAGACGAATTCTAGCATGGAGAGAGCCACTGAAGGGGAGTCCCAGGTTTCCCTTTAAAAAACTGCCGAAATCACTAGGCTGACCCTTAAACCCATATGGGTGTGGGGTAGAGTTAGTGCAGTCTGGCTGAAGGTAAAAACTGATTGAAATTGCTTGAAGACTTAAGAGTTTGCAGTTTGAGTACAAACAAGTTAATTATCTGCCAAAACAAAACCAGTTAACACTTGGAGGAATCTAGCATCCCCATCATGTAATGTTCAGTGTCCAACATACAGTCTTTCTTTTAAGTTACTCAACCTCTGAGAAACAAAGAAAATAGGACTTTTCTCAGGAGGAAATTGATGGAGACACCTCTGAGACAACCTTCCTGTTTAACTATCACACAGTAAACTGACATATATTTGTCTATTGAAGCACTCAGTAGTATTCTCTTTCAGTTTAATCTGAATCAAATCAGTCTCCATCAAACCCTAAAAATACGTGTATTTGTTTTTCATAGAATATACACACTTAGCCTAAAATTTACATGGAAATACATAGGACCTAGAATGTCCAAAGCAATTTTGAAAAAGATCAACAGTGTTCGAGGACTTACATGATCTGACTTTGTGTGAAGCTACAATAATAATACATTGTGATTCTTTCATAAAAACAGATAAATAGGATAAAATAGAGAACTTGAAAATAGATGGTTCTATAAAACCGTAAGAGATGTGGGTTCTTGGTTATTGGGGCCACCTGATGGGAAGAGCCAGACCCTGATGCTCAGGAAGATTGAAGGCAAAAGGAGAAGGGGGCAGCAGAGAACGAAATGATTAGAGAGCATCACTGACTCAATGGACATGAATTTGAGCAAACTCCAGGAGATAGTGGAGGACAGAGGGGCCTAACGTGTTACAGTCGGTGGGGTCACAAGGAGTCAGTCCGAACTTAGCAACTGAACTACCAACAAATGATTATTGGATTTTTGACAGGTTTGCTAAAGCAATCCAATAGAGACAGGAAAGTCTTTTTCAGCAAATAATATTGGGGGAATTGGACTGTCCATGTGGATGAAGGAACCTTGGTCCCACCTTACACCATTCAAAAAAATTAATTGTAAATGCATCAGAGTTCTCATCTAAAAGCTACAACTATCGAGCTTGTATAGGAAAATACATTTGTGACCTTGTTGTTGTGACCAGTTTGTTGTGAACAAGTTGAATTATGTTTGTTCAGTTGTTAAGTCATGTCTGACTCTTTGCGACCTCACGGAACGCAGCACACAGCCTTCCCTGTCCTTCACTGTCGCCTGGAGCTTGCCCAAACTCATGTCCTTTGTGTCAATGATGCCATCCAACCAACTCGTCCTCTGTTATTCCCCTTCTCCTCCTGCCTTCAATCTTTCCCAGCATCAGGGTCTTTTCTAGTGAGTCGGCTCTTCCCATCAAGTGGCCAAGTCAGCCTCAGTAACAGTCCTTGCAATGATTATTCAGGGTTGATTTCCTTTAGGATTGACTGGTTTGATCTTGCCATCCACCGAACTCTGAAGAGTCTTCTCCAGCACCACAGTTCAAAAGCATCAGTTTTTCGGCTGTCAGCCTTCTTTATGATCCAATTCTCACATCTGTACATGACTACTGGAAAAACCATAGCTTTGACTGTCTGGACCTTTGTCAGCAAAGTGATGTCTCTGCTTCTTAATACACTGTCTAGGTTTGTCTAGGGCTTCTCAGAACTTTTCTGGTGGTAAAGAACCCGCCTGCCAGTGCAAGAAACATAAGAAAGGTGGGTTCAGTTTCTGGGTCAGGAAGATCCCCTGGAGGAGGAAATGGCAGCCCACTCCGGTATTCTTGCCTGGAGAATCCCATGGACTGAGGCGCTTGGTGGGCTGCAGTCTGTAGGGNAGGGTAGTTTATAATATTCAAAAATTAATCAGTGTAATTCAGAGCAATAACAAAGGGGAAAAGCAGTGTGATCACTGTACTTGGTTAGAAGCATTTGATAAAAATTCATCATCCATTCATGACAAACACTCCCAGCTAATGAGAAATGTAAAGACATTTCCTCAGTCTGATAAAGCACATTTAAGATAAACTGACAGCTTAAGATTATGCTTACAAAATAACATGTTTTCTCTAAGAGCACAAGGATATCCATTCTTATGTCTTCTTCAGTTCATTATTTTATCAATAATTGAGGACCTAGGCAGTGCAGTGGGGCAGGGAAATGAGATGTAAGAGGCATAAAGAGCTCAAAGAATTATTGTCACATAGAGAATTCTTTTTATCAGACTCACACTCCCTCAGATAAACCTTATCAACTCTGCACAGAATAAAAAGAAAAATAAGGCACTGCAGAGTAAACAAAATAGACAATTTGAAGGAGATTTGACCCTTGGATGGAAGTGACAGGCAAATTTTCTGTTTTTATTGCTTTTATCCATGCAGAATGGATAGAGTAGCTGAAATTTCAGTATGAATTTCACCTTTTCTGGCCTGAAAAACCAGAGATCGGGGCTGAGGACAACCAGAGCTGCTGATGAATGACAGACGAATTCTAGCATGGAGAGAGCCACTGAAGGGGCGTCCCAGGTTTCCCTTTAAAAAACTGCCGAAATCACTAGGCTGACCCTTAAACCCATATGGGTGTGGGGTAGAGTTAGTGCAGTCTGGCTGAAGGTAAAAACTGATTGAAATTGCTTGAAGACTTAAGAGTTTGCAGTTTGAGTACAAACAAGTTAATTATCTGCCAAAACAAAACCAGTTAACACTTGGAGGAATCTAGCATCCCCATCATGTAATGTTCAGTGTCCAACATACAGTCTTTCTTTTAAGTTACTCAACCTCTGAGAAACAAAGAAAATAGGACTTTTCTCAGGAGGAAATTGATGGAGACACCTCTGAGACAACCTTCCTGTTTAACTATCACACAGTAAACTGACATATATTTGTCTATTGAAGCACTCAGTAGTATTCTCTTTCAGTTTAATCTGAATCAAATCAGTCTCCATCAAACCCTAAAAATACGTGTATTTGTTTTTCATAGAATATACACACTTAGCCTAAAATTTACATGGAAATACATAGGACCTAGAATGTCCAAAGCAATTTTGAAAAAGATCAACAGTGTTCGAGGACTTACATGATCTGACTTTGTGTGAAGCTACAATAATAATACATTGTGATTCTTTCATAAAAACAGATAAATAGGATAAAATAGAGAACTTGAAAATAGATGGTTCTATAAAACCGTAAGAGATGTGGGTTCTTGGTTATTGGGGCCACCTGATGGGAAGAGCCAGACCCTGATGCTCAGGAAGATTGAAGGCAAAAGGAGAAGGGGGCAGCAGAGAACGAAATGATTAGAGAGCATCACTGACTCAATGGACATGAATTTGAGCAAACTCCAGGAGATAGTGGAGGACAGAGGGGCCTAACGTGTTACAGTCGGTGGGGTCACAAGGAGTCAGTCCGAACTTAGCAACTGAACTACCAACAAATGATTATTGGATTTTTGACAGGTTTGCTAAAGCAATCCAATAGAGACAGGAAAGTCTTTTTCAGCAAATAATATTGGGGGAATTGGACTGTCCATGTGGATGAAGGAACCTTGGTCCCACCTTATACCATTCAAAAAAATTAATTGTAAATGCATCAGAGTTCTCATCTAAAAGCTACAACTATCGAGCTTGTATAGGAAAATACATTTGTGACCTTGTTGTTGTGACCAGTTTGTTGTGAACAAGTTGAATTATGTTTGTTCAGTTGTTAAGTCATGTCTGACTCTTTGCGACCTCACAGAACGCAGCACACAGCCTTCCCTGTCCTTCACTGTCGCCTGGAGCTTGCCCAAACTCATGTCCTTTGTGTCAATGATGCCATCCAACCAACTCGTCCTCTGTTATCCCCTTCTCCTCCTGCCTTCAATCTTTTCCAGCATCAGGGTCTTTTCTAGTGAGTCGGCTCTTCCCATCAGGTGGCCAAGTCAGCCTCAGTAACAGTCCTTGCAATGATTATTCAGGGTTGATTTCCTTTAGGATTGACTGGTTTGATCTTGCCATCCACCGAACTCTGAAGAGTCTTCTCCAGCACCACAGTTCAAAAGCATCAGTTTTTCGGCTGTCAGCCTTCTTTATGATCCAATTCTCACATCTGTACATGACTACTGGAAAAACCATAGCTTTGACTGTCTGGACCTTTGTCAGCAAAGTGATGTCTCTGCTTCTTAATACACTGTCTAGGTTTGTCTAGGGCTTCTCAGAACCTTTCTGGTGGTAAAGAACCCGCCTGCCAGTGCAAGAAACATAAGAAAGGTGGGTTCAGTTTCTGGGTCAGGAAGATCCCCTGGAGGAGGAAATGGCAGCCCACTCCGGTATTCTTGCCTGGAGAATCCCATGGACTGAGGCGCTTGGTGGGCTGCAGTCTGTAGGGTCGCAAAGAGTCAGACGTGACTGAAGCGACTAAACACACAAGGGTTTGTTACAGCCTTTCTTCCAAGGAGCAAGCATCTTTTCAATTTCATTGCTGCAGCAGTCACCATCAGCAGTGATTTTGGAGCCCAAGAAAATAAAATGTCACTGTTTCCACTTTCTCCCCATCTATTTGCCATGAAGTGATGGGACCGATACCATAATCTTAGTATTTTGAATGTTGAGTTTTAAGCCCACTTTTTCACTCTGTTCTTGAACCTTCATCAAGAGGCTCTTTAGTCCCTCTTCACTTTCTGCCAATAGAATGGTTAATCATCTGCATATCTGAGGTTGTTGATATTTCTCTCCCCACGATCTTGATTCCAGCTTGTGATTCATCCAGCCCAGCATCTTGCATGGTGTACTCTGCATAAGTTAAATAAGCAGAGTGACAATATACAACACTGAAAAACTCCTTTCTCAATTTTGAACCAATTGTTCCATGTCCAGTTGTAGCTGTTGCTTCTTGACTTGGATATAGGTTTCTCAGGAGACAGGTAAGGTGGTCTGGTATTCCCATCTCTTTAAGAATTTTCCAGTTTGTTGTGATCCACACAAAGGTTTTAGCTTAGTCAGTGAAGCAGAAGTAGATACTTTTCTGGAATACCCTTGCTTTTTCTGTGATCCAGTGGATATTGCCAGTTTAATCTCTAGTTCCCCTGCGTTTTCTAAGCTTGCGCATCTTGGAAGTTCTCAGTTAACGTACTGTTGAAGCCTTACTTGAAAAATTTTGAGCATTACTGTGCTAGCATGTGAAATGAGCACAATCGTATGGTAGTTTGAACATTGTTTGGCATTGCCCTTCTTTGGGATTGAAATGAAAGCTGTGGCCACTGCTGAGTTTTCCAAATTTGCTTACATACTGAATGCAGCTTTTTAACAGCATCATCTTTTAGGATTTGAAATAGCTCAGCTGGAATTCTCTCACCTCCACTAGCTTTGTTTCTACTAGTAATGCTTCCTAAAACCCAGTGACTTCACACTCCAGAATGTCTGGCTCTAATGAGTGACCACACCATCGTGGTTATCGAGGTCCTTAAGACCTTTTTTGTATAGTTCTGTGTATTCTTGGCACCTCTTTTACTATCTTCTGCTTTTGTTATGTGCTTACCATTTCTCTCCTTTATTGTATCTGTCCTTGCATGAAGTGTTTCCTTGATACCTCCAATTTTCTTGAAGAGATCTCTATAGTCCTTCCCATTCTATTGTTTTCCTCTGTTTCTTTGCATTTTTCACATAAGGCTTTCTTATCTCTTCTTGCTGTTCTCTGGAGCTCTTATTCAGTTGGTGTATCTTTCCCTTTCTCCTTTGCGTTTCTCTTCTTTTCTCAGCTGTTTGTGACCTGGACATAGGCAAGGTGTGTGTGTGTGTGTGTGTTTTTTCTCTTAAAGGATATGGAAAGCAATAGAGGACATTCTGTTAAACTTCCATCAGTATTAAAAAGCATTTCATCAAAAACCATTAAATGAATAAACATGTGGAGTGGAAGAAAATATTTGCAGAACATATTTCTAACAAGAGGATTGTATCCGCACTTTATAAAGTATTTCTTAACTCGGCAGTGAGAAGGAAATTGCCTGTTTTAAAAATGGACAAAGGATTCGGATGCATCACAAAAGAAGATATGGAAAGGACCGCTGAGCAAATAGAAAGTGTGTGGTATTGTTAGTCATTGGGAAAACGCAGATTGTGAAACCACAATGAAATACCACTGCACAGCCACCATCACAGAGGAAAAAAGATTGCCTTTGGGGGTGGGAGGGGATGACAGGGATTGACTGAGAAAGGGGTGGGAGGGGACTTCTTGTCAGGATACCGAGTTACCCAGTTTATGTACTTGGTAAAATTTAAACTTAACAACAATGGTGCCATTAAGATCTGTTTGGCTCTGTGTGTTACCTCTGAGAAAGTGAATAGTGAACTCTGGTTAACTATATACGTATGCTTTCAGTGTCTGGATTTAAAGTATCTACAACTTGAATACATCAAAAATAAGATAGATTGATAAATAGATACTGGGGCAAGGACAGCATGGCCCCGAGCTTTCGTTGCAGGTTTCAGGGAAGGAACGACAGTGTGGGACGGGCATGCTGAGTTAGGTTTAGGATTAGGTAGCTTTAGTATAATTTTGGTCAGTCTCTGGGCTGTAGAGGTGGTTCCTAGATGTCTAGTACATACCCCTAGGTTGGTTTAGGGCAGGAAGAACGTTAGCTTGATGAGTCAGTTTGATTAGTACTAGAGCTGTGAGCTCTGAATCTGTTGGTTTGTGTTTGAAAGATGAGCTCTCAACGGAGTCCCTTGCTGTCTCTAGACCTGGGAAGGGGGTAGTCTCTCTGAAATCAAAGCTCCAGATGCCAGCGTGTCAAGGATACAGAAAATGAGAAAATATGGTTAATACATGTTCATATAAAAGCTTAGAAAGTGAAAGTGAAATCGCTCAGTCGTGTCCGACTCTTTGCGACCCCGTGGACTGTAGTCTACCAGGCTTCTCTGTCCATGGGATTCTCTAGGCAAGAATACTGGAGTGGGTTACCATTTCCTTCTCCAGGAGATCTCCCCGACCCAGGGATCGAACCCGGGTCTCCCACATCAGAGGCAGATGCTTTAACCTCTGAGCCACCAGGGAAGCCCTATAAAAGCTTAAAACTACAGATTTTAAACCATCATTCTGCAAAGGTATACCTTGAAAAATTTAGGCTCTTAAGCCAGTCAGAAGTAGATACAAATCCTGGCTGTTACCTCAGTAGCTTTGTGACCTTTTGAGTTACTTTAACTGCCCACATTCATTTTTTTATATGAAAACAGTGTTCATGTTAATTCACTTTATAGGGTTGATATGAGTATAAATTATGTAATACATATGAAGAATAGTGCCAGGTACATAGCAAATGCTTAAAATAAATGTTGGCAGTTTTTCCTTAAGTTTTCTGTAGCCAATGAAAATTTCTTAATTGTTCCCTTATATCCTTTGCTAATTTGTTAAGAACAAGGTTGTTCCTAAAGCTCCTTTCTTGGTGATGGAGGGAAGGACTATCTGGAGGTAGGCATTTTCCTGTTTTCTGTTCCCATGCCTCAGCTGTATAATGGTGATAAAGTGAAGTACATAGACACAGACAGTATGCAAAATTATAGAGACCAGAATTTATTTTTTTATTACAGTTATCAGCTCTTGATTCCTGAGCTGATAAAAACTTTTAGCCTTGCTAGTCACATACAGAATGGAAGGACTCCTTTGTTGTAAGTAGAAATAGTTTTAGATGGGTCGATGCAAATGATTTCATACAAGTTCATATATCTGCATGCATGCTGAGAGTCACGTCAGACCCTTTGCGACCCTATGGACTAGCCCACTCGTTCCTCTGTCCATGGAATTTTCCAAGCAAGAATACTGGAGTGGGTTGCAATTTCCTACTCTGGGGGAATCTTTCCAAGCCAGGGATCGAACCAGCGTCTGCTGTGTCTCCTGCATTGTGAGGTGGATTCTTTACCACTGTGCCACCTGGAAAACCCCTTGTATCTCACGAGTACATCAGTAATCGAACTAGAGCCTCCAGAAAAGTTTCTTTTGTTGATGTCATTCTGTTAATTTTACTCAGTGTTCAGTGTTGTATAAATGGGTTTCCCCATGACTGTCTAGATCCTTACTCCTTTTGATTTGTAGAAGAAATAAACTCTTTAGGCAAGAAAGTCATGAAAAATCGAACATAATGAGGTTTGTTGTGAAGAAATCTCTAGTAGCAGGTCTGCAGGACTTTGCGTGAGATTCTGATATGGACATGCTTGCTCAACTGATCGAATCTGTGTGAGGACAGCTTTGTAAGTGACTTAGGCTTTGTCTGTTCTGTCTTATTTCAGCATATTCTTGTATGTTAATTGCATTGGTGAACTACATCAAATTTTGACCAGGCTGACTTTATCTGAGACCAGTTTTTGTTTTTAACCAATTAGCATGCAAAATTTTTTAAACTTTTGAGTATTTAGACTCTCCTAAAGTCAGTCAGATTTAGGAAATGTTGAGCTAATGTGTATGGGACAGTGCTATTACTACAGTTTATTTTGTAATTAATAAAGTGTAATAGCTTCTTTGTAACATATGAATTTCTCCTATCAAGTATTTTTATCCGTTTAATGTTTTCAGACCCATCTTTCTCTTCCTTATAGTAGTGAAGCGTTGATTTGTTTCACTTTGAAGTGATATGTAGACACTTCTTGTGGACTTCTTAATGTTGTTTAAATATGTAGAAACATAATTTAGTGAAGGTTTAAGATTATCAAAAGGCTAATTTATACTGAGTTCTGTAACTGAGGAAATTCTAGCATCAAGTTAATGATTCGTTAATATTGATTTTTTGTTTCCATTGTGATTGTGGTGCTGAATGACTAAGGTTCTTTTAAGGTCAGCATATTATCATCTGCCCTGTATTGCTAAATTCTGTACCTCTTTTCTCTAAGAGTACTAGGAAGCATATTTAGCACATCCTAATACCATTTGGCCTTTTTACTGTGGTCTCATCACTCACACGTTTAGTCAGTCTCTCTGCTTGCCTTTGGTGCTGAGGTGATTGTCAAACCGTGATCCAATCTCCTAGCAAGTGGCAGGGCCAAGATTCCAGCCCACTCTTGTCCAACACTTTCCACTTCACCAAGAGCTTTCTGAGTTTGTTTTCACAGCACCTCTGTATTTCGTGACTAAAACCTGGGGATCCCTGGGCACCTCAAATACAGTACTGTCGGGAGTCTGCAATAATTTTTTTAAGTTGCATTTTCATCCCGAGTAAACTGTACCGTAAACCTCTAGACCTGTGTTCTGGATAACCTGGTAAACACCAATCTCACCTGCTGCATCATCTCAGTGCCTCAGTTTGGATCAGTTCAGTTCAGTTCAGTCGCTCAGTCGTGTCCGACTCTTTGCGACCCCATGAATCGCAGCACGCCAGGCCTCCCTATCCATCACCATCTCCCGGAGTTCACTCAGACTCACGTCCATCGAGTCCATGATGCCATCCAGCCATCTCATCCTCGGTCGTCCCCTTCTCCTCCTGCCCCCAATCCCTCCCAGCATCAGAGTCTTTTCCAATGAGTTAACTCTTCGCATGAGGTGGCCAAAGTACTGGAGTTTCAGCTTTAGCATCATTCCTTCCAAAGAAATCCCAGG
>SJYX01013875.1:18646-42744 GCA_006410675.1 Oreotragus oreotragus | reverse complement strand
GAAGAGTTGACTCATTGGAAAAGACTCTGATGCTGGGAGGGATTGGGGGCAGGAGGAGAAGGGGACGACAGAGGATGAGATGACTGGATGGCATCATGGACTCGATGGACGTGTCTGAGTGAACTCCGGGAGATGGTGATGGACAGGGAGGCCTGGCATGCTACGATTCATGGTGTCACAAAGAGTCAGACACGACTGAGCGACTGAACTGACTGAACTGATGGTCAACCTCAGCCTGAAAGTATTAACTAGAACATTTCAAAAATAAACAATGCATAGGTTTTAAATTATGAACCATTCTGAATGGCATAATAAAAGCACTCACTATAATACTCCCTCCCATGGGATCCCCAACCGTCAACACTATACCGTCCTAACATCTAACAGTTGACATCATCAAAAGCTTGATGATCCAGGATCATATGAAGTAGATGATCCTTCTTTTAACTTATCTGTCATAGCATAATGCCTACATTGTTCAACTCACTTCATCCCATCACATATGCATTTTATCATCTCATATCATCACAAGAAGAAAGGTGAGTTATGGTACAATGAGATAATATTTTGCAGGAGAGACCACATTTACGTAATTTTTATTATAGTATATTGTTATAATTGTTCTATTTTATTATTAGCTGTTTTTCTCTGTGCCTAATTTACAAATTAAACTTTATTGTAAGTGTCTGTATACATATATATGAAAAAGGAAAGTGAAAGTGTTAGTCATTTGGTCATGTCCAACTCTTTGTGACTCTAGGGACTGTAGCCTACCAGGCTCCTCTGTCCCTGGGATTCTCCAGGCAAGAACACTGGAGTGAGTAGCCATTCCCTTCTCCAGGGATCTTCCCGACCCAGTGATTAAAGCCGGGTTTCTTGCACTGCAGGCAGATTCTTTACCTTCTGAGCCACCAGGGAAGCCCATGTATAGGAAAAAGCATAGTCTAAATAGGATTTGGTATTAT
This sequence comes from Oreotragus oreotragus, assembly GCA_006410675.1. NCBI lineage: Eukaryota > Metazoa > Chordata > Mammalia > Artiodactyla > Bovidae > Oreotragus > Oreotragus oreotragus. Next base: position 41,779 of record SJYX01013875.1, on the reverse strand, counting down.
CCTTGTTTTAGGCATCCACTGAGGGTCTTGGAACACATCACACTTGGATAGGCAGGACTACCATATGCATGGTATTGTGGTTCAGATTGTTAATATAACCCCTTGTTTTAGGATGTGGAGAGACTTGGCACCTATTGGACTGTTCTCAGCCTGTCTGCCTCTGCATAAACACTGAGATTGCAAGCATTTCATTTTAATATGTTAAACTGGGTTGTTAAAAAAAAAAAGTATTTTCAACATGGCCAGGGAAACATGAGCCCTGTGATTCAGTTACTGTTCAGTTTCCATAGGCATGGTTTCAAGACCTCATTTACCCTCTGTTGTAGAAGAGGGTGGGATACAAATAATATAGAAACTCTGCTCTGGATAGGTTTGCAATTTACTTGGAGAGACAGGCCAAGCATAGAGGATATAATTGAAAGGTAGCTCTGTGGAAGTTGGCTAAGTTTCTGTCATGATTGGTTCTGGAAAGTGGAATCCTGCTACAACTCCTGTTGCTGGGACTTGTTTTTGGCCTTCTCCTGTCACTTGAGGCAGTTGAATATGGCATTAGATTCTAGACAAGGCCAAATAAGCCTCAGAAATTTTCAATGGTTACACTAATTAGAATGAGAAAAATATTATTTTCTATAAGTCATCAAATATGAAATCTGACTACCAGCCACCTTTGCAAAAATCCCATAATTTCTGAAGAAGAGCCACCTTCAGTGACCTACTAAAACATACATCTTTTCTAAAGGTCATCTCATAATCATTTCATCAATTTTCCATGTAGGCCCTGCCTGCTATCAAAAGAGAATCTTTACTCAAAATGTATAAGTACAATACCTCTGAAGCTATCCTCATGCAGGAAAAAGTCTGCCTTTAGAGTAAGACCGTCTTGTTTTTGTGCCTCATTTCTGCTGAGAACAAGAGGCGCTAGTGGTAAAGAACCCACTCACCAATGAAGGAGACATGAGATGCAGATTCAATCCCTGGGTTAGGGAGATCCCCTGGAGAAGAAATAGCAACCCACTCCAGTATACTTGCCTGGAGAATCCCATGGACAGAGAAGCTTGGCAGGCTACAGTCCATGGGGTCACAAAAGAGTCAGACATGACTGAGCGATTAACACCTTCACTTTTTTCTGCTTCTTACTACTTAGGTGAGTTTAAATAGTGATTTAGAGGACAGAAACTAGAGACAAAGCAGCCTGATTTCAAATTTCAGCTTTGCCACTCTCGGCAAACCTTGAGCAAGTTACTAAACCTCTTTATATCTCAGTCACTATATCTGTAAAGTGTGAATAACAACAGCTCCTACTTTGTAAGGTAGTTATTCGAAGTAAATGGGCTTCTGTATGTAAAACACTTAAAAGAATGTCTAGTAACAAGTAAACACTATGGATGTTTTGGCAATGATGATGATGACTATGATGAATATGGTGGAGCCAGGGATAATTTACAATGTAGAGCTACAGTTTTCTTATCTGGAAAACTTGAGATAGTACTCCCTATTTCCCAGAATTACTGCAGGGCTTAACAGATAAAGGTATAATGGATTTAGTATAAAGTATCAACTAAATAAATGTGTTCCCACCACCCTACCCCAGTTATTCTTTCCTTTGTCTATGGAAAAGTGGGAATGGCAGATTCAGAAATTGAAAGCCTGGATTGTTTGTTTCTTTTAATGTCATTGAGCCTACAAGCATATACATGGTCTTTCAGTACCTATACTAGGTTAAGTGAAAGTTGTTCATCGTGTTCGACTCTTTGCAACCCCATGGACTATACAGTCTATGGAATTCTCTGGGCTAGAATACTGGAGTGGGTATCCTTTCCCTTCTCCAGGGGACCTTCTCAACTCAGGGATCAAACCTAGGTCTCCTGCATTGCAGGCGGATTCTTTACCAGCTGAGCCACAAGGAAAGTTGATACTTAACATGTCCAACAAAGTATTTATGCTACCTCAGTTTGATAATGTAACATTCATTTGAGATATTCCCAATATCACAAATACTAAGTCACTCCTCTTTTCTTGGAAGGAATGTTCCTTAGAAAAGCCATCTGATTGGCCATCAAATAGGTCCACCCAATCTGACTGACAGACAAAACTTCCCCTGATCCATTCTCCTGCAAGTTAGCACCACTGCAAAATCTTCTAGCTATCAATAAACATCTACTGAATTTCTTCTACATATCTATCATTTTGTGATAGACATGAAAACATGTCCAAACCCTCCTTCAAGGAAGGGCTTATTTGTTGACCAAGCTGCTAGAAGTGTACTCAACCCCTTCAAGGACTATCCAAGGTCATACTCTTTTAGGGGAAGCCCAAATAATGGTGGGGGTTATAATATTATAATAATTTGGCTAATTGAGAGCCATTATATTTCCAGAGTTCCCTGTGTGGTTGGGTGAGGCTCTGAGATCTGCAATGTAGCTCAATCTTTTCCTCTAATCAGTTCTACTTCTTTTTCCTCCCTTCTGCAGGTTTAGATCCCAAGGCCACATCCTAGCAAACATCCACCCCATTAAACTCCAACTAAACATCTGCTTTTCAGAGAATTTAACCTGAAACATACATGAACTTGCCAGATACTCTCTGGAGGGTCTATGTATTTTTGTGTTTGGACCAAAAAAAAGAAAAGCCCCTGCCTTCTAAGAGCTTAGACTCTCACTATGGTTATAAGACAAGTCCACACAAAATAGCACTTCTAAACAGTCTCAGCATTAAAAAAGAAAGAAAGAGAGAGGTTTCTCAGTCTAAATCAGTTAAGTAAGAGACAGCTTCAAGAATGTACTAGGCTTGAACAGGATCTTAAAGATAAATTAAATTCAATTAATAAAAGAAAATTGGGAGAACATACTACTATGTGAAGAAACAGCATTAATGCAGGACAATGGGAGATACTGAAAAAATTACCAAATCATGTTGATTCTCTTATCCAACCATCTAAGATGCACACATTGACAATGAAATAGATGATTAATGTTTAAGGTTCAGAGTTGAAGGATCTTTGCTATGTGTATTATCCAATCTGAGTCTAAAAGTCTTTGGTTAGAAGCAGTATTTAGAACACTGGTTCTTAATCACGGTTGACATACCCCCAATCTCCCAGGGGACATTTGACATATTCTGGAGGCATGTGTAATTATTATCTCTGGACAGAATCCTACTGACATCTAGTGGATAGAGGCCAGGGACAGGGCAGACCCTCCACAACAAAGACCCATCTGGCCAAAAATGTCAATAGTGCTAAGGTTGAGAAACCTGACTTTAGTCTATTTTTGTCCTCAATGTGTATGAACATTCACATCCAAAAGCACAAAATTGTACCTTCATCCTTTTCCAAGTAATACTAGCAGTTCAGTATTTCCATGACCATATATAAAGCACTCTTTATTAAAAGTTCCAGCTATTCTGTCCAATATAACAGATACTGAACAAATGTGGCTATTTAACAGTTGAGATATGGTTGATCCAAAATGTAATAAGTGCAAAGTATTCACCAGATCTCAAAAATTTGCTATTAAAAACTTAAAATATATCATAAATAATTTTAAATGCTTTAGAGTGTTAAAATTGTTGTTTAGTCACTAAGATGTGTCTGGCTGTTTTGCAACCCCATGGACTGTAGCCTGCCAGGCTCCTCTGTCTATGAGATTTCCCAGGCAAAAATACTGGAGTGGGTTTCCATTTCCTTCTCCAGGGGATCTTCTCTACCTGGGGATCTTCCCGACCCAAGGATCAAATTTGACTCTCCTGCATTGGTGGGAAGATTACCACTGAGCCCCCTGGGAAGCCCCCATATTAAAATTATTGCAAGTTGAGACATATTGGGTTAAATAAAATATATTACTGAATTCATTTTAGTTGTTTATGGTCAGTTTTAAAGTATGCCTATTCACAAATTTTAAATTATATATATGGCTTATGTTATATTTCTATTGGACAAAGCTGATCTACATGACTGTTCATCTTTATCAGTTTCTATTTAGTCTCTGAACAGATCCAGATCCTCATGCCAATCATTTGGCACACCCAGAATCTAAGGGGAATCCTGTTTAATCTCCTAGAGCTGCTGTTCCAAACACTCTGCCTACTGATTACATGAAGCATATGACACAGTGTTATACAATTGTTCTTCTCTGTCCAGAACTGTCCATATTCTATCATAATCACTTGATGATGAACTGCTGTTTCCAGAGTATTCTTCCTACAAACATAAATATTTACCTATAGCTATCAGTTGTAACTTCTCCTTTTTCATTTCTAACTTTATCAAGTCTTCTCTCTTTTTTTTTCTTGATGAATCTGGCTAAAGGTTTATCAATTTTGTTCATCTTCTCAAAGAACCAGTTCTTAGCTAGTTTTACACTATTGACANTTTGTATTTCTGAATTGTCTGTTGTAACCTCTCCTTTTTCATTTCTAATTTTGCTGATTTGAGTCTTCTCTTTTTTTTTTTTTCTTGATGAATCTGGCTAAAGGTTTATCAATTTTGTTCATCTTCTCAAAGAACCAGTTCTTAGCTAGTTTTACACTATTGACAATAGCCAGAATATTGAAGCAACCTAAATGTCCATCAGCAGAGGAATGGATAAAGAAGATATGGTATAGACATACAATGGAATATTACTCGGCCATAAAAAAGAATGAAACTGGATCATTTGTAGAGATGTGGATGAAACTAGAGAGTGTCATTCAGAGTAAAGTAAGTCAGAAAGAGGAAAACAGATATGGTATATTAACACATATATTAATATGTTATATGTGTTAATGGAATCTAGAAAAATGGTATAGATGATCTTATTTGCAAAGCAGAAAGAGACAGACATACAGAACAAAGGTATGGGTACCAAGTGGGGTGGGAGGAATTGGGAACTAGGGAACTAAATAGAAAAAAACTTATAAAATAAGTATAAACTTATATATGTCTTATAAGTATAAAAAAATAAGATCATGGCATCTGGTCCCACCAGTTCAGGACAAATAGATGGGCAAACACTGGAAACAGTGAGAGACTTTGTTTTCTTGGGCTCCAAAATCACTGTAGATTTTGACTGTAGCCATGAAATTAAAAGATGCTTGTTCCTTGGAAGAAAAGCTATGACCACCTAGACAGCATATTAAAAAGTAGAGACATTACTTTGCCAACAAAGTAATCCCATTATGAAGGTCCTATTTTCATGGCCTCATCTAAACCTGGTTACTTCCAAAAGCCACACTCTCCAAATACCATCATGGGGAAGGGGTAGGGTTTCAGCATATGGATTGGGAGCAGGGGCACAACTCCAGTCCACAGTAGTTTGTAACAACTAAAGTGTCCCTTGATACTTTGAAATTGTAGCAGGACATATACTATTAATATAAACCCGGTGCTGTTTAAAAGGAAGTTACTTCAATGACTCCCTGTTGTTTATAGTATAGAGTTCCAATTTCTTATGCTCAATACACATATCCCCAGTCTGATCTCTTATTAGTCAACTTCATAAACACTGTTTTCAAAGTAGAGGATTCTCCTCATTGACACCAAAACACAGTTCACATTCTTTTCATAGCTGAGTTCCACATATTTGTTCATTCAATTTGCTTAAAATGGTCTCCCTAATCCTTTATCCTTGTAATAAAAATTATCAAGAATTTTGATATTGAATAATTGCATTGAGCAAATGGTAAGCACACAATTGGTTTTAGTTATGTACTTATCATGGATTATCTCCTTTAATTCTTGCAACAACCCAATGAGGCAGATATTACTAGGATCCCTATTTTCACAGATATGAAACCTGGCACTATAAAGACTAAGTAACTTGTTCAAAGTCCCAGCACTATGTATTACATAACGGAAGAGCTTGAATTCGAACTGAGTTTTATCCTGCTATACAAACTAAGTTTTAACACTTGTATTATGCTTTCTGGAGTCAGAATTCTCAAAACAATTTTGTTTTCATAATGTGATTAATTAAAGATAGTGAATGGTTCCAGACAACCATTTCCACTGATAATGATTCAGTGACTTTATTATTTTTTAAGAATTGGAAAATATTAGATATTAATTCTATGGACAAAACATATCTAAAGGGAAACATCCACCACAAACAAAATCTATTCAACAGGCATTTCATAGCCAAATGGGCATCTTTTAAAAAATAGAATATCACTGTAAGTTGATGGAAATAGCTTCTCAGACCTTCTTAAAGAAAGCTTCTCAGCAGCAAACATTTCCCAGATTGTTTTAAAAAATTATAATTCCCATGATCTATTGACATCATTTAATTTTAGACAACATCAAGTAGATAGAAGTGAAATGTCTGCATTAGTACAGCTTGGGATTCATACATCTCTCATTCTCAATCAAGATATTGAATGTACAACATGGACACATGTGCAAAGTGGCTACAATGTGCATAGATCTCTTTCAAGCATGATGACATTTAAAGTCATACTATAACACCAAGTGAAATATTTTGTACCGCAACACAATAACCATTTCTATACAGGCTAGGCACAGACTCCTCACCCAATAGTACATTTACTTAAATTAATAGATGAATGTTATGAAAGCCTACTATATTCTCTCACCATTGAGGACAAAGTAGTGAACAAAAGATAGCAATTAGACAGCTATCAGTATAGAAAAAAAGACACAGTGTAAACATGTGATTAAAATGACTGAGATTAAAATTAACTCGTGTAATTAAAATTACACAATTATGTAGGTGTCTCTAATAGGAAGACCTGATGTAATTGGGGATTCCTGGTTTCCTTCTTTAAGAAGACATGCTTGAGCTGAAACCTGAAGGATGAGTAAGAGTTGGTCAGGGATGAAAGGGACTCACAAAGAACAGGTATATTTCAGACAGAGGAAACAGCAGATGTTCAAGGGCCAGGGGAGGGTTTGGAACTTTCTAAGAATGGAGCAAAGCCTAGGATGGCTAGAACAGAATAGTGTGTTTGAGTCAAACATGAGTAGAACTTGTAAATATATATTTGTGATAGTTCCTTTAGAGACCTGTAGGCTAAGTTACATATTTTATGCTAAGACAAAGAGGAGGCCACTGAATTCCTTCTTAACCTATAAGAGAAAATGATGATATCCAGCTCCTTTCTCTCTTTCATTCTATAGGTGTTCACTGAAAATTGTTTAGGTCCTATATGTTTTATTGAAAATAGAGATTAGCAATGTGGTTGTTGTCCTCAAGATGTATACAGTTTAGTTTGAATACTTTTAGCCTCTGTTTACTCATTTGTAGAAGACAAAAAATAAGATAAAGATATATCATAAAAATAAAGGGTAATAATAAAAAATAGTCACACTTTAAGCATTCAAGAGAAACTGAAAGTGTTGTTATACACCAATGATCAAACAGTATTTTTAATAACTTTGTATACAGTATACCCTCTGAATATTGGAAGACTGAGTTCACCAGGTTGATGGGGACTGGAGGAGGCAAGGGTGGACTTCTAAACTACAAATTCCTCTGTAAAGATTTTTCCAACCCTCAAAACTGCCTTTGTTCCACTATTCTGCTTACCTCTCTTATAGTAAAAATCACGCTTCATCACTATTATTAGTCTTTATTTATTGCCACTGTGAATAACTTGAGGGTTGAATTATAGCCTTTTTATCTCTGTCTCCAGAATCTATCACATGGCCTTGCATCTAGTAACAATTCAGTAAATATTTATTCACTGAGAGAAGTTACACACACATGAATCAATTATTAAAGATCAGTGAATTAATACCTAAAGTGGTATATTATGTACTTTAGACTGTAAGTAACAGAGAATCAGAAAAATAAAAGTGATAATGGTAGGCTATAATAAAGAAGCCCTCGCAGAAATGTTGGGATTTGAAATAAATGTTTAAATCATGACATGTTGTGAAAAAACAGATTTTCATAGTTAGAATGAGAAGCATGGTAGCTACATCAATGCTTTGGTAGAGTTTATATGCTGCTGCTGCTGCTAAGTCACTTCAGTCGTGTCCGACTCTGTGTGACCCCATAGACGGCAGCCCACCAGGCTCCCCCATCCCTGGGATTCTCCAGGCAAGAATACTGGAGTGGGTTGCCATTTCCTTCTCCAATGCATGAAAGAGAAAAGTGAAAGTGAAGTCACTCAGTCTGTCCGACTGTTAGCGACCCCAAGGACTGCAGCCCACCAGGCTACTCCGTCCATTGGATTTTCCAGGCAAGAGTACTGGGGTGGGGTGCCATTGCCTTCCCCGAGAGTTTACATAGGTAAGTAAAAATTTGAAATGTTCAGGTCAAGCTATATTAGGGAGGATGGGGAAATATCCTTTTTAGGCATCTATTATACCCCATAGATTGTAACAGACTTTTTACTTACATTTATAAAACTTCACTTTTAAGAATAAGAATCTATCTCAAAACCTGGTGATGTAAAAGATATATTTAGATCATGACTTTGCAAGTTGGGAATTTGGGCTAGGCTCATCTGTACAGTGCTGATGATCTTGGCTGGGCTCATTCATGTATCTGCAGCTAGTTTCTGGAAGTTAGCTTCTTATCAACTGCAGTTATGTGGGTGAATTTTATCATGTTTCTCATCATTCAGCAGGCTAGCTTAGGGTGTTTACACTTTATGGCTAGGTTGCAAAGGAGAAGGAGAGGGGAATATGCAGTGTGCAAGCACTTTTAAAGCCTCTGCTTGAGAAGGAAGACCCTCTGTTTGCACCATGTTTGCTAATGTTTAATTGATGAGTTTATCACATGGCCAATTTCAGACCAAGAGGTAGACAGTTAGACTCTACTTTTGATGGAAGGGGCTGCAAATTTGGGTTGAAAAAATGGCATGCATGTGGAAGTAGGAAGAATTATTGGAGCCCTTTTTAAACAATCTGTATCAATATTTTCTCCAGTATTCAAAATAATCATGGAGGCAGAAAATGAAGTTCAGAAAATTTGAATGACTTGCAAACATTACACATTAACAAAACACAGATTAGAGCCTGGCTCTAACTCCAAATCCTATGTTATTTCTTCCATGTGAGGCATTGTTCTGGAGAATAATTAGTTTCTAGTTGTTGAGAGCTATTATAGATCCTTGATTTTGCTGGTAACATGGTGAAAGCATTGTTCCATGAAAATTGCTCCATGGGTTGGAGGGAATGGAGTGAGATAAGGGAAATTTCTCTGTGTTGTTACCACATCCATGTATAGGATTTTAGGTACAAATTCAAGCAATCTTCTAGAACCCAGGGAACACAGCTAAATGCTCAGGACCCTACACACAGCTATTTTCTACCTTAATAGCAGAAAAATCCTTAGTATATTTGCACAGTAAATAATTTTCTTCTCTAAAGCTGCTTTTTGGGAGCAGGTTCAGAAACTCAAGTTCTATGGTTCTCAAGTCCTTGTGTGGTCACAAATAATAAAATAAAACCCACCATAAATAATAAAATTTAGAACCTCATTAAAATGAACTTATTTTATTGATAGACATGTAACTCACTCCAAAATGTGCTGAATAAGAAATATTTCATATATCTGTTTGAAAAAAAATGTCAATTTCTTTTAGTGAACAAAGTGGTCCTATTACAGACTACACATATATAGGGAGAATTAAGTTTAATATCTAGTTGTCCCCTGAACCTCTTTTCATAAATGTGTACACATTTCTTATTGCATCTCAGTATTTGGTTCTGAGTCAATCATGAAGTGTAAATATCTCATAATTCCATAAAATGAATAGTTACTTCCCTAGCAGATTGAGTTTTCAAAAGGATTTGTGGAAAATAGCCATCGACCTTCATTTCCTTCTGCTTCCCCTTTGTAGCCAGCATTTCCTATCTCAGGAAATAATTCTGTTCCTAAGCAGAGAACTTTTTGTTAGTTTCTTTCCCACCCTGGTTCTTTGCAGTAATAGCTCAGCTCCTATCACTGTCTACCACACATACTCTAATTATAAAACACATACATAACTCATAGAGGTTTTAATTCATTTTATTTTCAGAGGAGCTAATCTCAGTCTCCAACCAGTATATCTCAGAGAGTTACTCACAGTCAAGGGTAGACAAATAAAAAGCAGTGCAGGAGTAGGAGTAGTTTGTTTTCTATTCCACAGTTTCATAGTTATATGTCCTTGAAGAACATATCACCCTTTAGGGCTTTATGTATCTATTTGTGAAATGGGAATAACAACAACAACAGTAATAAAACTACCAGAAAAAGTTAAGCTGGACGTCTCAGAGACAAAGATGTACTCTGGGTCCTTTGAATCCATTAAGATTATCAGTAAGATGGACTTCCTTGGTGGTACAGTACCCTGCCAGTGCAGGGGACATGGGATAGATCCCTGGCCCAGGAAGATTCCACATTCCGCGAAGCAGCTAAGCTTGTGTACCACAACTACTGAGCCCGCACTCTAGAGCCCAGGAACTGCAACTACTGAAGCTCATGTGCCTAGAGCCTGTGCTCCACAGCAAGAGTAATTGTGTGTGTGCTCAGTCGTGTCTAACTCTCTGCGCCCCCATAGACTCTAGCTCGCCAAGCTCCTCTGTCCATGGAATTTTCCAGGCAAGAATACTGGAGTGGGCTGCCATTTCCTACTACCACAACAAGAGAAATCATGACAACGAGAAGCCAGCAAACCATAATGAAGAGTAGCCCCTCTTACCACAGCTAGACAAAGCCCATGCATAGCACTGAAGACCCAGCACAGCCAAAAATAAACAATTGCTTTTAAAGATCATCAATAAGGAACCAAAGCAGTTACCCAACAAATACTACCATCAGCAGTATCAAACATTAGAAGGAAGTGTTCACTGCATGTTGAAGACTGAGCATTTCAGAGATGAAGAGTGGTAAATATAATTTCTAGTCACCATAGGAAGGCCTAGAACTCTGGAAAAAATAACACATCTTATAAGGATGGTATTAGACTTTTGACACTTGATCTTATACTCTGCCAGTTGCAGAATGAATCAGTGATGTTAGGAAGATGTTCATGGATAGGATTCCTAGGACCTGGATGCTAGTCTTGTCTCTCCACTCCCTGACAAGCAGATGTTGGGTTAATGTCTTCCTTCTCTGAGGCTGTTTTATCATCTGAAGCTAGAAGACAAAATGGTATTGTGTGAGTGTGACTTACTAAGCAGGATATTGCCTGCCATTGTAAAATAACTGGCAGCCTAATTATACCTTTTCAAGCAAAATTAGTTCCAAGCTTTCCCTTCCACAGTGTTACACGGTGAATATGCAGGTCAGATTGTTATAGTGTCAGCTCTCAGTAAGTCTGTGAGGTGAGGTAGGTAATTTCTATGAGGGCTTATATGTGTACTTTCTGTGTTGTGTGTGTGCTAAGTCACTTTGGTCATGTCCGACTCTTTGTGACCCTATGGACTATAGGCTGAAAGGCTCCTCTGTCCATGGGATTCTCCAGGCAAGAATACTGAAGTGGGTTGCCATTTCCTTCTGCAGAGGATCTTTCCAGCCCAAGGATCGAATCCACATCTCTTATGTCTTCTGCATTGGCAGGTGCGTTCTTTACCACTAATGTCACTCAAGAAGTATCGTGTACTTTCTGATCAGGGCTATATGTGTACTTTGGACGTGATCAGGCCCTATATGTGTAGTTTCCCCAAATCCAAAGCCTTTCAAGGTAGCCTCTGGACTGTCCCACTCATTTCAGAGCAATATAGCTCTACTCAAAGATTACTTAAGCTGCCATTTCCTCAAAAGGTGAGGATGAATAAATTAGCTGGTGGAAGTGAGGACTCTACTCTGGATGCAAAAGTTACTTGCAATATGTCCTGTCCCTAATCCTACTGGGAGAGTAGAAAATAGATATAAAGATGCTAATGAATAAAAAAAATAGTATGCATCTTTATCATGGTCTTAAGAGCAATAAAATATTCTCACTTTATGGTCAATAATTAACCAAAGTGCTAGATGATGATGATGATGATGATGATGATGATGATAATTATGAAGGAAGAAAGTCCATCTTATCTCAAGTACTAGGTGTATCAGGTTTGCTGAAACCCAAATGACTTATTTCCGTTATAAAAAGTTTACAAAATCCATAAAATTTTCTTAAACAGCTTTGACTGATAAAACTTGACACAGCACAATGATGATGCGTGCTGTGGTTTAAAATGCTCATTTTTATTTTTCCTTTCTATTTGTCAGCAACCAAACTGAATCTTCTCCCTTCAGACCATAAGACTTCTGGTAAACTTTGTGTCTTCTGGAAAATTGGTTTTCCTGGGCACGTTGCTGCTAGTGTCTCATGCTGATGAATGACCCTGCTAGTGAAACACAATTTCTACTAAATCAACAAATAGTTGTTATAAAGGCTCTAAGTCTTACTCTATTCCTGCAACAAAAGCTTCCATCTCTTGCTCATTAATCCTTGTAAGTGAGATTCAAACAATGGGGAAAATCCCAATAAACTCTCTTCTCTTCTTAACTATTTTCTAGTTATTTCCTAAAATTCGGAGTTAGAGGCCTAATGCTAAGGAAGGAATGGTGAGACTTAAAGTGGGCTAGGGTATTTCTTAGGGGATAGATCATTCAAGTGTCATTTAAGTGGAAATGCCCTCCCATTAGGATATGTCATCCATAAGCCTGTTAAATTGTATTTGATGAAGGAAGGGAGGGAAGAAGCAAAAAAAAAAAAAAAGGAAGGATGGGGGAAGACTAATATTCAGGGAGCATCATGTGATTGTTGGATTTGGATCTGTATAAAAATGAGTCATTCTTGTTGGATTCAAAGGACAAAGGTGTTTCTGTGTAGTATATTCTTTCTCAGTTGTGGCCATACCAGTGTTTCACTGTTTTGGAGATTAAAGGGAATCATCATCATCGTTATTATTACATCAGTCCTAAGAATTATGCTTGGGCATATCCATTCAGTATTTACTCCCTGTATTTTTCAGGAGTCACCCTGGTATTTCCCACTCCTGAAATAATGGTTTTGTTTAGTTAAGCAATACTTTTTATAAATGATGTGAGGGGTGTGTAGACAGGCTTCTGGTAATAATGATGTAACATCATACTGGTGGGATTCAGGTTTTAATTAGCAATAAATTGATCATCTTTATTGAGGGGGTGGCTAGCGAAAACAGCAGTTTCTCCCCATTCATTATGACCATGAGATTTTAAATGGTAAGGGAGGATTGGTACCTGAGTGATCTTTCTATGAAACAATGAAGATATCTTTCTGTCTAAAATATTTGAAAATTGTTGGTGGAGACCATACATTTACTGAACTAAACATTTTCCTTTTTTTACCCAGCTGCTGTTTTCCAAATAAGCAGACCCAATTTCTCTACACTTTTCTGTGCCCCCGTAGTATCTCAGTATTGAGAAGCTATGGAGAACAGTGTTCACTGCTACTGTGTCTCTGTTTTTATCAAAGGAAAATCCTAGGTCTCATTACAGAAATTTCTATATTATTGTCTCTTTTCTCCCAGACTTCAGCTTCAAACAAATGCCTTCATTTATTCATTATGTACAACTGTGAAGTGTCCCAGCAAGGTTCTAGGGATCTTTCCTTTGGATCCATCTCCCAAGGAGAAGGACTCCTGAGAGGTCTTCAGGTGAGCAGTCATTATTTTAATTATAATAAGAAGAATATTATGCAAAAGTACAGGAAACAATCAAAATGATACAGCCTTTGCATCTCTCTACTCTAATAATGGACTTCCCTAGTGGCTCAGATGGTAAAGAACCTGCCTGCCAATGCAGGAGACTGGAGGTCAATCCCTGGGTAGGGAAGATACCCCAGAGAATGGAATGACAACCCACTCCAATATTCTTGCCTGGAGAATTCCATGGGCAGGCTACTATCCATGGGGTTGCAAATAGTTGGACATGATTGAGTGACTAAGCACACACATACTCTAAAAATACCTTCTGTGCAGTTTTAAGCTAGGAGAGAAAATCCAAGTCTGATCTATCCTGAAATTATATGTTCTGCAGTGTTCCAGCTCTAGAGGGGATATACCATCAGATTATATGTCAGATAATAACCGGCATCTAGTCACCCAAAGCTCCTTCCTAAAGGTGGCTCATCAGAGCTAGAGCTTTAGCCTAGGGCCCTATAACACGAAACTATGCTTAGGTGGCAACAGAGGATGAGATGGTTGGATGGCAACACTGACTCAATGGGCAGGAGTTTGAGCAAAGTCTGAGAGCTGATGAAGGACAGGGAAACCTGGCAGGCTGCAGTCCATGGGGGTTACAAAGAGACATGACTAGTGACTGAAGAGCAACAACAATGCTTAGTGAATATGAATCTCGCTTATTTAATTCTCTTATCCACAGAAATAACCAGGCAAAGTAGGGGACAATGGATCTTATCAATATCTGAAACAGAAACTCTGAAATAATCTTTCTATTAAATGTCTACAGTACAGTGATAATGCCTCAGGCTTTAGTAATCAACCATCGGATAACTAAATTTCTTCTGAAGCATCAAATGTCAAGAATAAAACAGTGTGCACTTATCATCAATAATATATGCACAGTGTAATCTACAGGAAACCTGGAATTTCATTCATAGATTATTTTTCCCAAGGTTCTAGGTTTTAAATTTTTATATTAAAATCTACCTTCCAGATAAAGAGATAAATACATTTCCTTCTGGCACCAAATTCACAAAACTAGAGGTACAAGTGGAAGTATAGTAAACAGGTACAAACACACATATACACCATACACATAAACACACATACATGTGGAAAGGTGGAATGAGACAGACAGATGTTGAAAATCAATAAGAGATATTCTCAGTGGGCCAAAAACTATGAGGGATCATTGAAAACTGGAAAGTAGACATTAAGCCTCTGAGGGAAGACAGAGTCTTGGAAGGAAGCTTTGGTCAAGGTTAACGGTGAGAACATTGTGCTACCTGAAAGAGAGGATCAGTACTAACAGTGCTCCACATCTGGAAACAGAAGAAACTAGGAGCTTGCAAGGACTTAAGAAAAACTAGAAAGGTAATTAGATGGCTCTCTCTATACACTTACCCAGTGAATTGAGTCCCAGTGCTATGGATATCTGCTTCCTCTTTCAGGCCAAATGACAGAAATACTTAGAGATTATGGGAAAACTGTTGCAATTAGAAACCCTCAAACCAAGTCTCAGTCTATTCAGGCTACTTTAACAAGGTACTAAAGATTGGGCGGCTTATAAACAACATTTACTTCTCTGAGTTTTAGAGGCTAAAAATCTGAATCTGGGTGCCAACATGGTTGAGTTCTGATGAAGGCCCTCTCCCCAGCTGCAGACTGCTGACTACTTCTTGTAACCTCACATGGCAGAGAGTAGAAAGGGAGAGGAAGCCCTCTTCTGACTTTCACAAGGGCACAGATTCAGTCATGAGGCTTCCAACCTTATGTTTGTATCTAATCCTATTACTTCCCAAAGGCTCCACCACCTAAGACCATCAAACTGGGGGATAGAGTTTCATCATATGAATTCTGGGAGGTGGGATACAAATATTCAGCCCACAAAACTCTACCACAAGTCCCCTCAAATTCATGTCTTTCTCACAAACAAAATATTCCATCCCTTAGTCCCCAAAGTTAACTTGATCTAGCATCAACTCTAAAGTTTGAAGTCTCATCTAAAAATAACATATAAATTAGATAAAAATAGGCCTTGGGTAAAATCCATCCTGAGACAAAAATCTTCCCCAGATGTGAACAAGTGAAACCAACAAATTATACAAAGCCAAACCAAAATGAACAGTATGAAAAGGCAAAAAGGTATGATACTGAAAGATGAACTCCCCAGGTCGGTAGGTGCCAATATGCTACTAGAGAAGAGTGGAGAAATAACTCCAGAAATAATGTAGAGACAGAGTCAAAGCAAAAAAAAATACCCAGTTGTGGATGTGACAGGTGATGGAAGTAAAGTCCAATGCTGTAAAGAGCAATATGGCATAGGAACCTGCAATGTTAGGTCCAGGAATCAAGGCAACTTGGAAGTGGTCAAACAGGAGATGGTAAAAGTGAACAGTGCCATTTTAGGAATCAGTGAACTAAAATGGACTGGAATGGGTGAATTTACTTCAAATGACAATTATATCTACTACTGTGGGCAAGAATCTCTTAGAAGAAATGGAGTAGCCATCATAGTCAACAAAAGAGTCCAAAATGCAGTACTTGGATGAAATCTCAAAAACGACAGAATGCTCTCTGTTTATTTCCAAGGCTCTATACACATTCAATATCACAGTAATACAAGTCTATGCCCCAACCAGTAATGCTGAAGAAGCTGAAGTTGAACAATTCTATGAAGACCTACAAGACACTCTAGAACTAAAATCCATAAAAGATGTCCTCTCCATTATAGGGGACTAGAATGCAAAAATAGGAAGTCAAGAGATACCTGGAGTAACAGGCAAATTTGGCCTTGGAGTACAGAATGAAGCAGGGCAAAGGCTAATAGAGTTTTGCCAAGAGAACGTACTGGTCACAGTAAACACTCTCTTCCAACAACACAAGAGAAGACTCTACACATGGACATCACCAGATGGTCAATAGTGAAATCAGATTGATTATATTCTTTGCAGCCAAAGATGGATAAGCCCTATACAGTCAGAAAAACAAGACTGAGAGCTGACTGTGGCTCAGATCATGAACTACATAATGCCCAATTCAAACTTAAATTGAAGAAGGTATGGAAAACCACTAGACCATTCAGGTATGATCTAAATCAAATCCCTTATGGTTATACAGTGGAAGTGACAAAGAGATTCAAGGGATTAGATCTGATAGACAGAGTACCTGAAGAACTATGGACGGAGATTCGTGACATTATATAGGAGGCAGTGACCAAGACCATCCCCAAGAAAAAGAAATGAGAAAAGGCAAAATGGTTGTCTGATGAGGCCTTACAAATAGCTGTGAAAAGAAGAGACACTAAAGGCAAAGGAGAAAAGGAAAGATATACCATTTGAATGCAGAGTTCCAAAGAATAGCAAGGAGAGATAAGGAAGCCTTCCTCAGTGATCAGTGCAAAGAAATAGAGGAAAACAATAGAATGGGAAAGTCTAGACATCTCTTTGGGGAAGGCAATGGCACCCCACCCCAGTACTCTTGCCTGGAAAATCCAATGGACGGAGTAGCCTGGTGGGCTGCAGTCCATGGGGTCGCTAACAGTCGGACAGACTGAGCGACTTCACTTTCACTTTTCTCTTTCATGCATTGGAGAAGGAAATGGCAACCCACTCCAGTGTTCTTGCCTGGAGAATCCCAGGGATGGGGGAGCCTGGTGGGCTGCCGTCTATGGGGTCACACAGAGTCGGACACGACTGAAGTGACTTAGCAGCAGCAGCAGACATCTCTTCAAAAAAATTAGACATACCAAGGGAATATTTCATGCAAAGATGAGCACAATAAAGGACAGAAATTGTATGGACCTAACAGAAGCAGAAGATATTAAGAGGTGGCAAGAATACACAGAACTATACAAAAGAGATCTTCAAGACCCAGATAACCATGATGGTGTGATTACTCACCTAGAGCCAGACATCCTGGAATGTGAAGTCCAGTGGGACTTAGGAGGCATCACTACGAACAAACCTAGTGGATTCCAGTTGAGTTATTTCAAATCCTAAAACTGATGCTGTGAAAGTGCTGCAGTCAATATGCCCATAAATCTGGAAAGCTCAGCAGTGACCACAAGACTTGAAAAAGTTAGTTTTCATTCCAATCCCAAAGAAAGGCAATGACAAAGAATATTCAAACTACTGCACAATACTACTGCACAATTGCACTCATCTCACACACTAGCAAAGCAATGCTCGAAATTCTACAAGCCAGGCTTCAACAGTACATGAACCGTGAACTTCCAGATGTTCAACCTGGATTTAGAAAAGGCAGAGGAACCAGAGATCAAATTGCCAACATCCAGTGGATCATCAAAAAAGCAAAAGAGTTCCAGAAAAACATCTACTTTTGCTGTATTGACTAAGCCAAAGCCTTTGACTGTGTGGATCACAATAAACTGTGGAAAATTCTTAGAGAGATGGGAATACCAGACCATCTGACCTGCTTCCTGAGAATTCTGTATACAGGTCAGGAAGCAACAGTTAGAACTGAACATGGAACAACAGACCGGTTCCAAATAGGAAAAGGAGTATGTCAAAGCTGTATATTGTCACTCTGCTTATTTAATTTATATGCAGAGTACATCATGCGAAAGGCTGGGCTGGAAGAAGCCCAAGGAGGAATCAAGATTGCAGGGAGAAATATCAATAAACTCAGATACGCAGATGATACCTCTCTTTTGGCAGAAAGCAAAGAATTAAAGAGCCTCTTGATGAAAGTGAAAGAGGAGAATGAAAATGTTGGTTTAAAATCCAACATTCAGAAAACTAAGATCATAGCATCTGGTCCCATCACTTCATGGCAAATAGATGGGGAAACAGTAGAAATAGTGACACTTTATTTTTTGGGTGCTCCAAAATCACTGCAGATGGTGACTGCAGTCATGAAATTAAAAGATGCTGGCTCCTTGGAAGAAAAGCTATGACTAACCTAGACAGAATATTAAAAAGCAGAGACATTACTTTGCCAACAAAGGTCTGTCTAGTCAAGCCTATGGTTTTTCCAGTAGTCATGTATGGATGTGAGAGTTGGACTATAAATAAAGCTAAATGCTGAAGAATTGATGCTTTTGAATTGTGGTATTGTAGAAGTCTCTTGAGAGTCCCTTGGACTACATGGAGATCCAACCAGTCCATCCTAAAGGAAATCAGTCCTGAATATTGATTTGAAGGACTGATGCTGAAGCTGAAACTCTAATACTTTGGCCACCTGATGCGAAGTACTGACATTGGAAAAGACCCTGATGCTGAGAAAGATTGAAGCCAGGTGGAGAAGGGGACGACAGAGGATGAGATGGTTGTATGGCATCACCAATTTGATGGACATGAGTTTAGTAGGCTCTGGGAGCTGGGGATGGACAGGGAAGACTGGAGTGCTTCTGTCAATGTAGTCACAAAGAGTTGGTCATGATTGAGTGACTGAACTGAACTGAAACTAAAGTATGATAGTGGGACAGGCATTGACTAAACATTCCCATTTCAAAGGGAGTAACAGGAAAGAAGAAAGGTGACTAGTCTCTAGGAAGTTCAAAACTTCGCTAGGCAAACTTCATGAGATCTTAAGGTACAAAGATAATCCTCTTTGGCTCCATACTCTGCCCTCGAGGCTACTGGAGCAGTAGTCCACCTATGTGGACTCCTCCAGGCTACTGGGATGACCACTGGGATTGACCCCCAGGCCATAGGGACGGCAATCCTGCCCCCAAACATTGCCAGGCAGGGATTATACTCCAGGGCTCTGTGGGATTACCTCACTCTCAAGGCTTTAGGCAGAAGTCCCCTAGTCTGTTAAAAGCAAGGAAATAGTCCCACGTTTTCAAACTGAGATGGCAGCCCTGGTGATCTCTGAATCACCTTCAGGCTCATTTTTTTTTGTCTTAAAGAATAGCCTACTTTTGTACCCAAATGCTCCTGTATTATGCTGGGTTGACCAAGAAGTTCATTCTGGTTTTTCTATAACATCTTAAGAAAAACCTGAATGAACTTTTTGGCCAATCCAAAGAAAATTCAGCAAGTCCAACAGACTTCCTTCCTTCTTCTCCTACTTCACTTCTTCCCATCTTCTCCCACTTCACTTCAAACTGGCAGTTTTCTTACTGGGATGATAAGACCATGGCTGACATCCCTACTAATATTGTCAAAGGGTCATTTGGTCCCTTCCTTAGTGTTCTCATACAAAAATGTTTCCCCATTTTTTTACAACAGGGGTAGACAGATAATTTTCCAAACCTTTATGTTCCAGATGCTTTTTGCTTAACAATCCCTTCTTTAAGTCATTTTTCTCTTTTCACATTTTACTTTAAGCATTCAAAAGGAGAAAGCCATATCTTTAACACTTTGTTCAGAAGTCTTATCAATTGAATATCCAATTTCATTGCTCACAAGTTCTACCTTCCATAAAACCCTAAAACATGAAGACAACGCAACCAAGTTCTTTGTCACTTTATAACAAGGATCAGCTTTTCTCTAATTTACAGTAACATGTTTCTCATTTCCGTCTGAGAACTCATGATAATAGCTTTTATCATCCATATTTCTACCAACATTCTGTTCACAGTTACACATTCTCTAAGAAGATGGAAGTTTCCCCTATTGCTCTCCTCCTTTTCTTTCTGAACTCTCCACAGAATCACCTTTTAAATTCCTTTCATGGCTATATTGACTTCTTCTAGCATGCACTTCATATAAACAACAAATTAATTTCTGACAGTACTAGAGACTTAACCACTGAAATTCTGGTAGGACTGTCTGCTACATTACAGTCAGCCGACTTTTCATTGTATCCTCATATGGCTGAGAGCAGAGAAGGGGAGTGAGCACTCTTGAGATTCTTTCTTTTTTTTTTTTTAAATCTCAGTTTTTAAAATTTATTTATTTTACTTTACAATATTGTATTGGTTTTGCCATACATTGACACGAATCCTCCATGGGTGTACATGTGTTCCCCATGCTGAATCCCCCTCCCAGCTCCCTCACCATCCCATCCCTCTGGGTCATCCCCTTGCACCAGCCCCGAGCACCGTGTATCATGCATCGAACCTGGACTGGCAATTCGTTTCACATGTGATAATTTACATGTTTCAATGCAATTTTCCCACACCATCCCACCCTCGCCCTTTCCAACAGAGTCCAAGAGACTGTTCTATACATTTGTGTCTCTTTTGTTGTCTCACAGACAGGGTTATTGTTACCATCTTTCTAAATTCCATATATATGCATTAGTATACTGTATTGGTGTTTTTCTTTCTGGATTGCTTCACTCTGTATAATAGACTCCAGTTTCATCTACCTCATTAGAACTGATTCAAATGTATTCTTTTTGCTGGCTGAGTAATATACCATTGTGTATATGTACCAAAGCTTTCTTATCCATTCATCTGCTAATAGACATCTAGGTTGCTTCCATGTCCTGGCTATTATAAACAGTGCTCTGATGAACTTTGGGGTACATGTGTCTCTTTCCATTCTGGTTTCCTTGGTGTGTATGCCCAGCAGTGGGATTGCTGGCCATATGGCAGTTCTATTTCCAGTTTTTAAAGGAATCTCCACACTGTTCTCCATAGTGGCTGTACTAGTTTGCATTCCCACCAACAGTGTAAGAGGGTCCCCTTTTCTCCATACCCTCTCCAGCATTTATTGCTTGTAGACTTTTGGATAGCAGCCATTCTGACTGGTGTGAAATGGTACTTCATTGTGGTTTTGATTTGCTTTTCTCTGATAAAGAGTGATGTTGAGGATCTTTTCATATATTTGTTATCCATCTGTATGTCTTCTTTGGAGAAATGTCTGTTACATTCTTTGGCCCACCTTTTGATTGGGTCGTTTATTTTTCTGGAATTGAGCTTCAGGAGTTACTTGTATATTTTTGAGATTAGTTCTTTGTCCATTGTTTCATTTGCTATTATTTTCTCCCATTCTGAAGGCTGTCTTTTCACCTTGCTTATAGTTTCCTTTGTTGTGGAAAAGCTTTTAATTTTAATTAGGTCCCATTTGTTTATTTTTGCTTTTATTTCCAATATTCTGGGCGGTGGGTCATAAGGGATCCTGCTATGGTTTATGTCGGAGAGTGTTTTGCCTATTTTCCTCTAGGAGTTTTATAGTTTCTGGTCTTACATTTAGATCTTTAATCCATTTTGAGTTTATTTTTGTGTATGGTGTTAGAAAGTGTTCTAGTTTCATTCTTTTACAAGTGGTTGACCAGTTTTCCCAGCACCACTTGTTAAAGAGATTGTCTTTTCTCCATTGTATATTCTTGCCTCCTTTGTCAAAGATAAGGTGTCCATAGGTGCATGGATTTATCTCTGGGCTTTCTATTTTGTTCCATTGATCTATATTTCTGTCTTTGTGCCAGTACCATACTGTCTTGATGACTGTGGCTTTGTAGTAGAGCCTGAAGTCAGGCAGGTTGATTCCTCCAGTTCCATTCTTCTTTCTCAAGATTGCTTTGGCTATTTGAGTTTTTTTGTATATCCATAAAAATTGTTAAATTATTTGTTCTAGTTCTCTGAAAAATACTATTTGTAGCTTGATAAGGATTGCATTGAATCTATAGATTGCTTTGGGTAGTATACTCATTTTCACTATATATTGATTCTTCAGATCCATGAACACGGTATATTTCTCCATCTATTTGTGTCCTCTTTGATTTCTTTCACCATTGTTTTATAGTTTTATATATATGGGTCTTTTATTTCTTTAGGTAGATATATTCCTAAGTATTTTATTTTTTTTCATTGCAATGGTGAATGGAATTTTTTCCTTAATTTCTCTTTCTGTTTTCTCATTGTTTATCCTGCAACTTTACTATATTCATTGATTAGCTCTGGTAATTTTCTGGTGTAGTCTTTAGGGTTTTCTATGTAGAGGATCATGCTATCTGCAAACAGTGAGAGTTTTACTTCTTTTCCAATCTGGATTCCTTTTATTTCTTTTTCTACTCTGATGGCTGTAGCCAAAACTTACAAAACTATGTTGAATAGTAGCAGTGCAAGTGGGCACCCATGTTATGTTCCTGACTTTAGGGGAAATGCTTTCAATTTTTCACCATTGAGGATAATGTTTGCTGAGGGTTTGTCATATATAGTTTTATTATGTTCCTTCTATTCCTGCTTTCTGAAGGTTTTTTTTTTTTTAATAAATGGATGTTGTATTTTGTCAAAGGCTTTCTTTGTACCTATTGAGATAAACATAGAGAAGACTCTACACATGGACATCACCAGATGGTCAACAGCGAAATCAGATTGATTGTATTCTCTGCAGCAAAAGATGGAGAAGCTCTATACAGTCAACAAAAACAAGACCAGGAGCTGACTATGGCTCAGATCATGAACTCCTTATTACTAAATTCAAACTGAAATTGAAGAAATCAGGGAAAACCACTAGACCATTCAGGTATGACCTAAATCAAATCCCTTATGATTATACAGTGGAAGTGAAAAATAGCTTTAAGGGCCTGGATCTGATAGATAGAGTGCCTGATGAACTATGGAATGAGGTTCATGACCTTGTACAGGCGACAGGGATCAAGACCATCCCCATGGAAAAGAAATGCAAAAAAAAAAA
>SJYX01013873.1:26354-38269 GCA_006410675.1 Oreotragus oreotragus | reverse complement strand
TACTGGAAAAACCATAGCTTTGACTATACAGACCTTTGTTGGCAAAGTGATGTCCCTGCTTTTTAATACTGTCTAGGCTTGTCATAGCTTTTCTTCCAAGGAAGATGCTTATTCAGGCAAGCTGTTGTTGCCCAGACTTCAGAGGAAGGTTGGACAGAAAATTCTCAGCTCATATTTGGAGCTACCAGAACAGTTTCCACGTGACTGCAAAAAACTTGACTTGGAAAGGAGTAAAACTCAGAGGAGGCCTGGGATGATGGAAAGTCTAGCAAGAAAGGACAGTCACCCTGGGTCAAGGCCAAAGGAGGGGCCAGCTGCATCTAAGCAGAATAAAAATGAAGCCATCCAAGAACAGACTGCTTAAAACTTTAAACCTGTGCCGAGTTTATTGAGGAATGTGAGACTGTGTACTTGCAAATTACCTCAACACTATATCATCTGTATTCTGAAATTTTCTCACACTGCAATAGGGACTTAGAGCCTTTTCAAACATTTTTTAGTCTGTGATTCTGCGATCCTAAGTGAGTTGTGTAAGCTATGCACTCTGAAGGTGCTGTGTTCCTGCGGACATCACCAGGATTGAGTAATGCTGAGAAGAAGAGGGAAAATGAAAAAATCAGTGATCTTTCATGTGTGGTCTTGGGGGGAACTATTTTGCGTTATGATTACCTAGAAACATTGCGATCCTAAGTGAGTTGTGTAAGCTATGCACTCTGAAGGTGCTGTGTTCCTGCGGACATCACCAGGATTGAGTAATGCTGAGAAGAAGAGGGAAAATGAAAAAATCAGTGATCTTTCATGTGTGGTCTTGGGGGGAACTATTTTGCGTTATGATTACCTAGAAACATGTCCAAAGCAAGTGTTCAAAGGAACCCACTGAGGAGCGACTTATTCATGCCATAAATTTGAGTGCCCCATCTGGAAACTGTCTGTCTTTTAGTCACATTTGCATGCTGGAAAAACTACATTTAAAAAAAATCACAGCAGGTAATAATTAGAAGCCTCTAAAATTTTTTATTTGCTTATTTATTTTTGCTGTGCTGGATCTGCCTTGCTGCTCCGGCTTATTTTTCTAGCTGCGGCGAGTGGGGGCCACTCTCTAGCTGTCGTGCGTGGGCTTCTCACTGTGGTGGCCTGTCTTGCAGATCCTGGGCTCTAGGGCATGGTAGCTGTGACACAGGGNTATTTATTTTTGCTGTGCTGGATCTGCCTTGCTGCTCCGGCTTATTTTTCTAGCTGCGGCGAGTGGGGGCCACTCTCTAGCTGTCGTGCGTGGGCTTCTCACTGTGGTGGCCTGTCTTGCAGATCCTGGGCTCTAGGGCATGGTAGCTGTGACACAGGGGCTCAGTAGTTGTGCCCCCTGGGCTCTAGAACACAGGCTCAGTAGTTGTGGTACACGGGGTTAGCTGCTGCTCGGCATGTGGGATCTTTCCTGATCAGGGATCGAGCCTGGATCTCCTGCATTGGCAGGCGGATGATTTATCACTGAGCCACCAGGGAAGGCCAATAATTATAAATCTTCAACACAATTAGAGGCTAAGCTTGCTTTGTCTATATTCTAGCCAACTACATTTGTGACAAAAAATAACAGAAAGCTAAGAAAAACATTAACAATTGATGACCATTTTTTGCAAAAAGGAAAATAAAGTATTACTAATAAATATTACTTGAGTTCCAGGAGCACTCTATCATCTCATACTAACTGTTCTTTAAGTTGGGTACAGATAAAATTTCTTTCACAAGCACCAGATTATGAGCTCATACATTTTTTCCTTAATATTAAAAAATAATAAAATACAAAAAAGTTCCCAAATAGATACTATTATGTATAAAATAAGCTACAAAGATATATTATACAATACAGGAAACAGAAACAATGTTTTACAACAATACAGGATTTATTTTAAATCACTGCTATTATTATCTTGATTGATGGTCTTATCATCCTGTCTTTGATCAATGGAAACAAACCTCTTCAGGCTGATTTTCATGTTTTTTTGATGGTTTGCTTCTTTGTCTTTTGTCATCCATAAGATCACTCCTGCTATAGATGCCAGTCATGAGTCCAGATGTCTGGTGTTCCTGACTAAACCTTATATCAGGAGCTCCCATAATCCCCTCCTCAGTTTAGACAGTTTGCTAGAATGACTCACAGAACTCAGGAAAACAACCTACTTACTATTTCTGATTTATCATGAAGGATACACGTCAGGGGAGATGTACAGGGCAAGGTATTGGGGCTGGTTGGCCGCACAAATCTTCCATGCTCTCTCCACACAGGCCACCCTCCCAGGAGGACGCTCCCCCAACCCTGTTGTCTTTGGGAAGTTCCATTACTTAAGATTAATTAAACCATTGACCACTGGTGATTAAATCTATCTCCATTCCATCTCTTCTTCCCCACAGGTTGCAGGTGGGAATAAAAGTTTAAACTTCTAATCATGCCTTTTTGTATGCTAATGGAGAACAGTCCTCTCATTAGCATACAAAAGGACAGTCCTCTTTCTAGAGATTACAAGGGTCTTAAAAGCTCTGGTATAAGGAATCTATGTCAAAGACTGATCGACTATTAGGACAAAAGATGCTCTGAGCACCCTATCGTTTAGGAAATTACAAGGGTTTTAGGAGCTCTGTGTCAGAAACTGGAGTAGAGACTAAATATATATTTCTTCTTAGGTCACAATACCATTATCTCAATTTTGGAAAAAATATACACAGAAAAATAGCTATTTGGTAGTAATCCAAAATATTAACAGGGTGGTGATCTTTGTTTTCAATTTGTGCTGTTATTCCCTTTTAAGGGGCTTCCCAGGTGAAGAACCTGACTGCCAATGAGGGGGACTTAGGAGAGTTTGATCCCTGGGTCAGGAAGATCTCCTGGCATAGGAAATGGCAACCTGCTCCAGTATTCTTACCTGGGAAATCCCATGGACAGAGGAGCCTGACGAGCTACAGGCTATGCGGGCACAAAGAGCTGGACACGACCTTATGGCAGAAAGTGAAGAGGAACTCAAAAGCCTCTTGATGAAAGTGAAAGAGGAGAGTGAAAAAGTGGGCTTAAAGCTCAACATTCAGAAAACGAAGATCATGGCATCTGGTCCCATCACTTCATGGGAAATAGATGGGGAAAGAGTGGAAACAGTGTCAGACTTTATTTTGGGGGGCTCCAAAATCACTCTAGATGGTGATTGCAGCCATGAAATTAAAAGATGCTTACTCCTTGGAAGAAAAGTTATGACCAACCTAGCATATTGAAAAGCAGAGACATTACTTTGCCAACAAAGATCCGCCTAGTCAAGTCTATGGTTTTTCCAGTGGTCTTGTATGGATGTGAGAATTGGACTGTGAAGAAAGCTGAGTGCCAATGAATTAATGCTTTTGAATTGTGGTGTTGGAGAAGACTCTTGATAGTCCCTTGGACTGCAAGGAGATCCATCCAGTTTATTCTAAAGGAGATCAGCCCTAAGTGCTCTTTGGAAGGAATGATGCTAAAGCTGAAACTCCAACACTTTGGCCACCTAATGCAAAGA
Source organism: Oreotragus oreotragus (assembly GCA_006410675.1). Taxonomy (NCBI): domain Eukaryota; kingdom Metazoa; phylum Chordata; class Mammalia; order Artiodactyla; family Bovidae; genus Oreotragus; species Oreotragus oreotragus. The sequence continues at coordinate 34,739 of SJYX01013873.1, read as the reverse complement.
GCTGACTCATTGGAAAAGACTCTGATGCTGGGAGGGATTGGGGGCAGGAGGAGAAGAGGACCACAGAGGATGAAATGGCTGGATGGCATCACTGACTCGATGGATGTTAATTTGAGTGAACTCCGAAAGATGGTGATGAACAGGGAGGCCTGGTGTGCTGCGATTCATGGGGTCGCAAAGAGTCGGACACGACTGAGTGACTGAACTGAACTGACTGAGTGTACACATACACACACACATATGCGTTTCATTTTAACTTACAATTTGTACTTTATAGTTTTGTAATAAAAATAAAGGACATGAGTGAATCGTAGCTAATTCAAAGCTAGAAGATTGATGTGAAGAATTATCTACAGATCTTCCTCTACTATATGCTTGGGCTTAAGTCCTAATAGCTTCCCTGGTGGCTCAGAGGGTAAAGCGCCTGCCCGCAATGCGGGAGACCTGGGTTCAATCCCTGGGTCGGGAAGTCCTGGGTTCGATCCCTCGGTCGGGAAGTTCCCCTGGAGAAGGAAATGGCAACCCACTCCAGTATCCTTGCCTGGAGAATCCCATGGATGGAAGAGCCTGGTGGGCTACAGTCCATGGGGTCACAAAGAGTTGGACACGACTGAGCAAGCTCACTTCACTTCACTTAAGTCCTAATAAATCCATCATAAGTTGAAAATGGTGTATGTTGAAATGCATTCAATACACCACTGAACATCATAGCTGAGCCTAGCCTACACTCAATGTACTCAGAACACTTACATCAGCCTACATTTGGGCAAAATCATCTAACACAAAGCCTATTTTATAATAAAGAGTTGAATATCTCATGTAATTTATTGAATAGTGCACTGAAGGTGAATAACAGCATGCTCATATGGCTATAGAAAACTTGCAAATGTGTCTGTATTTACCCTCCTGGTGGTGTGGCTGACTTGGAGCTGCTGCCACGCCCAGCATCACCAGAGAGGAAAGCAACGCATATGGCTAGCTTGAGAAAAGATCACAATTCATAACTCAAATTACAGTTTCTACTGAATCCATATTGCTTTTGCCTAATCATAAAGGCAAGAAATTGTAAGTCAGAAACAGTCCGTCTGTACTTTTACATGCAAGAACAAATACTATTGAAAAAGAACTTTAAAAATATATATATATATTTGGCTATGTAAAATAAAAACTTCATCAGATAAAATAATGAATAACACAATTTAAAGATAAATAACAAATACTTTAAAGTTAATACATTATTCATAAAGGCATGATATCATTAATTCATCAAGAAAAAAGCAAATGGGAGAAAATAAGTGCATGCAATACAGTACATGGGCTTCCCAAGTGGCTCAGTGGTAAAGAATCTGCCCGCAAAGCAGAAGATATGAGTTTGATCCCTGGGTTTGGAAGATGCCCTGGAGAAGGAAATGGCAACCCACTCTAGTACTCTTGCTAGAAAAATCCCATGGACAGAGAAGCCTGCCAGGCTACAGTCCATGGAGTTACAAAAGAGTCAAATATAACTGAGTTGACTGAACACTAGCAATATAGTACGTAGTAATTCAAATTATCAATAAATTAAGGGAAAACCCACACAGAAACCTAGGATATTATGATTTCTTCACGTTACAGGTGAGGGAAATGGTTTAAAAGATTAGATCCCTTGCTTGTGAGAATAAGGACAAGGCTGAGACTCTTCTTCTGATTTTGGACTTAGATCTCAAGCCCTGTCACCTGGTGGCTGAGGAAACCAGTCTTCCTCACCTAGACAGGACTTTTTGTGGCTCACCCTCATAGTCAAGGGTTCTTGACAGTAGAATGAGGCATACTCTCCCTTCTCTGGATACCAAACCCTCACAAAGTTTAAATTGTATGACTTAGCTTTTGCTTAATTCTTCTTAGCCCCCTACATTTATTTATTTATTAATTTTTGGTTGCACTGAGTCTTCATTGCTGTGCTCAGGTTTTCTCTAATTGTGGCAAGCAGGGACTATTCTTCATTGCGAAGGAGGAAATAGAGCTGGACTCCATCTTAGGCCAGGCTGCAAACATTAGGCTACATGCATGCTCACCCTCCCAATGGACTCTGTACTTTGCGCCCGGTGTCTATAGAAGTGGCATATCAATGGAAAACCAGATCCCCTGGACAAAAGAGCCTCAGGACCTTGTACTTGGACTCTCCGTTACCTAAAAGAATATGCTAATTATCTCTGTAACAGAACAAACTCGTAAATTGCATTATGCTTATTGGGATATGATCACAGTCCTATTGATAAATGTCCACTGTTTATCTAGTCTTGTGACACATGCGTCATGGGTTAACTTTGATCGTATCTCTCTTTTACCTTGTCCAGACTAGTTTCAAGGAATTTGGGGAGGTGGGTTTGACCAAGTACACTTAGGGAAAGAAAGAAAGAAAAAAAGAAAGAAAGAAAATGAAGTCGCTCAGTCATGTCCGACTCTTTGCGACCCCATGGACACTAGGCTCCTCCGTCCATGGGCTTTTCTAGCCAAGAGTACTTGAGTGGGTTGCCATTTAGGGTATATAAGGTTTTCACAAAAACTGGTCGGGGTCCTTGGCTAAGAGGAGACTGCCTTTGGCCCGCTGGTGTAATAAACTGCACTCCACTATCTGCATTGTCTTTCTGAGTGAGTTTGTTTCCGGAACGCATGGCTACAATTGCAGTGTGGGGCTTTCTCACTGCAGTGGTGTGTCCTGTTGCTGAGCACAGGATCAAGGTGCATGGCTCCATAGCTGCAGCACTCAGGCCCAGGAGTTGTGGCACCTGGGCTTAGTTGCCCTCGGCATGTGGAATCTTCTCGGACCAGGGACTGAACCTGTGTCCCCTGCATTGGCAGGTCTACTATCCATGGTGCCACCAGGGAAGTCCCTGCTGAGTTCTAAATAGAGCATTTATTTGTGCTCACTCACTCAGTCGCGTTCGACTCTGCCACCCCGTGGACTGTAGCCCACCAGGCTCCCCTTTCCATGGGATTTTCCAGTCAAGCATATTGGAGTGGGTTGCCATTTCCTATTCTAGGGGATCTTCTTGGCCAGTAGTGACCCAAGGATGAAAGAGCAGATAAAACCAAGGAGGGTCTTGGAATGCAGGAACAGAAAAACGAGACCCTTATCATCCTTCCCTCCCCTATTTGTAACTATTAATGGATTTTCATCCGTTTGAGCAGTATAACCTGTCTCCCCTCCTGCCCTATAGGGAGAAGGTATTTGCACCTGCCTCATCCAATCAACAAATGATCTGCAAGACCCCTATCCCATTCTTTGTACCCTGCGTATAAAAGTGGACTAAGGACCACTGTTCAACGTTGGTTCTTCCTTGAGCTGGCCTGATTTTCTAACAGAGTCTCCCACTCTAATAAACTTTATCTCCCTCCCATTCTGTCTCATGTCTGGAAATTCTTTTCCAACCCTTGCATGGACGACACGGCCCAGGGGTCAAACCTGTGTTTCCTGCATTGGCAGGCAGATTCTTTGCAACTGAGGCACGTGGGATGCCCAAATAAAGCATAAACCTTTCATTAAGTTTTTAATGTTAACAAAAGTAATTACACGTCCATCTTCATTAAAGCAAAATGTATTTTATGCTGCTCTTCAGTCTAAAGAGCATATCTTATGACAGTGAATATTTTGCTTAATATTCTACTTACTTAATCTATAAGTAAAGGAAAGAGAATTTTGGTCACTTTCATACATTAATCTATTAAGATATCCTCTTTATACATTTAAATATAAACACTATGCTCAGAGTTTAAATATGTATTGCCAAGATAATCCTGACTCCACAACCACCCCTGCTGCTTTGTCTATGACAGATAAAATCATAAACTCAAGGCATGTTTCCATGCTAAAAACTTTCTGGTTTATTCATTTGAGCTCTTTACATACAAACTAGAAATCAACCGGAAATCTTGTTTTCCTCATCTGTAGCATTGCTTCTACCACAGTTACAAAAAAAAAAACTGCCATTATGATCCAAAGAAAATATATGGTCAATGTGTTTCAATTTTAGACCATGTTGTAAAAAATCATTTTTTAAATGCATGATTGTTCCAGAAAGAAAAACACAATAGACAGAAATGGACTTAATTGTTATTGCCATAAATCAATGATTTACAGTTGTTTTTCCTCCCTAAATTCCCAGGAATGTGTTATCACACATTCTCATCAGTAACAGAAGCCCTTTATGTGGATGTAATAGACTCTCCAGGAGGTGGTTTCTTATTTAACTAAGATTCCTAGCGAATTCTGGGAAGCCCCTTCCCAAAGAACAGGGCCACCTGCACACTGGTGCTTTTCAAATTTGAAGGTGATCAACCTGGGCTCTTGTTTTTATGCAGATTCTCTGATGGCTCAGAGGTTAAAGCGTCTGCCTCCAATACAGGAGACGTGGGTTTGATCCCTGGGTCAGGAAGATCCTCTAGAGAAGGAAATGGTAACCCACTCCAGTACTCTTGCCTTGAGAATCCCATGGATGGAGAAGCCTGGTAGGACACGACTGAGCAACTTCACTTTCACTTTCTGGCTCATTAGATTTGGAGTGGGACCTTGAAATCTGCATTTCCAAAGAGCTCCCACGGTGATGCCGGTGCTAGTGGTCTATGGACTCTACTTTTCAGGCAGGCAGTATAACCACCTCCCAGCTCTTAATCACCAATAGAGGCTGCACGTTTGTGAACCCAGTTATGGGTGTGATGCATTTGTCTTTATTTGATCTGCGATTGGGTTCTGTTTGGCTTTTAGAGAATTTCCTCCAGTCAAAGCGAGGAATTAAATAATTTACGGATCTATTTGACACAATTATTAAAACATTCTCTTAGTGTTTCCTGCAAATACCTTCCCAGTAAATAGAAAGTCAGATATGATGATGAGAATGAGCACTGGTCTCACATGTGGGTCAGCAAGGGCAGCACTAACTCCTGCACAGGTGAAATGGTAGAACAGATGAACCTGAAGGATTCCGCAGGCTCCATGTGAGCTCTTATTCCTCGATGGGACCTAATCCCTAGACATTTGGTACTTGGTGATGCTGCTTTATTTTCTCCAGGTTTTTCATCCGTCCCTTTCTTAATCTCTCTCCCAAATCAACTTTCATGGCTCAATCCTTCCTTTTGTTGATCACTTACCCTATGCAAGGCAGTCTAAACACTGAAAAAATATGAATGACTATGGGTTTTAAGCTGCTTAATATTTATTTAGAAAAAAAGGCACGCAAAAATTAGTGATTAAGGATTTCCATAACAGCTGAGTTTGCTCTAATCTAATTCTGAAAGGCCAGTTTTATCCGGTGTGCAGAGGAAGCAGGCAAACACACAGCTGTTGTTTGGAGAATAGTACAGGTGTTGAGGTGAGAAACTACACTGGCTGGAGACACACAGGAGGGGCCTGTGCGAACACAGCTTTAAGCCATACGGGTTTGCTGTGTTGGAAACCACAGTGGGAGCTGGTCAACCTTCTGTTACCCATTTAAACGGAACTGTTCCTGTTTAACACCATGAACCCAAATTTTATTTTTTTCCAAGTTTTAACTTTTTTTTTGCAAGCAGAAGTCTTCTGGGCCTCTCTTTTTATGGACAGTGAAGCCACCATAAGTGCAATTCAGAATATAAATGATGGTGTACATGTTTGTCAGGAAATGGAAAAACATGAAGGTGCTGACACAGCTTCCACCTGAACTCTGTGTTCACAAAATACAATGACAAGGTACGGAGTGAAGTGGAATTGGGGTCTTCTAAAGGCTTGGAGGTGCTGGGACCTCACTGAGGAAGTCACAGTGAAAGAGGCGCTGTTTAATCTGAAGGAGATGGAAAATGAGAAGCGGAGGAGCTTAGGAGGTGAAGCCTCTGTGACCCTTCCTCCTAAGCACTCTAAATTTTCAAAAGGCACAACAGCAACATAGAATATACACAATGCATGCAGAGCCAACTCTTTAGAAAAGACCCTGGTGCTGGGGAAGACTGAAGGCAAAAGGAGAAGGGAGCGTCAAAGAATGAGACGTTTGGAGAGCATCACCGACTCAGTGGACACGAATTTGAGCCAACTCCGGGAGATAGGACAGGGAAGCCTGGCAAGCTGGGGCCCAAGGGGTTGCAAAGAGTCACACATGATTTAGCAACTGAACAACAAAAACAAATGATGTGAATAGGTTTTTATGGAAATTGCTGAAGGGACTGTGTTTTGCATCTGGAATGTCATGGACTTTTACAGGTACAGAGCAAAAGAACACTGGTTTATGGTGTCAGAGAGAAGCATAAGAATTTAAGCCAGGATAATTTACCAAAATTAAGGAGTAGGCTCCTGAGTGTGGGATGGGGTTTAGGATCAGGTTTAACCAGTTCACTTGGGGATGAGGAGTCCTCAGCTGGCATTTAGATTATACATTTAAAATCATTTGTTCTGAGAAAAATTCCCACCTGAACCTAATATTTAAAATTTTCTTAGTCTTGTTTAAAATATCTACTTTGAAAGGTCAGAATGTCTTCTAGCATCTCCCACTAGGTTTGTGCAATAAACTACCCCCTTCTACAAAACCCAAGGGTTTTCTAAGCCTTATTTTTTTTTAAAATATTTTTATTGTTAACTCCTTCCCTCTCTATTCTTATAGTTTTTTTTTTTAACAAATTTAAATTTATTATGAAATGCTTTGAAACACAGAGCACATAAAACCCAAGGTCATAGTTCATCTATGTCTTGCAAACAGAGAAACAACAGTTAAAAGGGTTAGGGTAACTTAGAAAATTCTTTTTAAGACTTTACAAGAATGCAAAGTTGTGTAAGAAATGTCAGAAGTCACCCAAAGACTGTCATTCTGGGGTACAATAATTTTGCTTTTTTTCTTAGAAGATGTTTTCTCCCAGAACCTAAAGAGCTAACGAACACTAGAGGGACCTGACTGTAAGAAGCCTGGAGTGGATTTGTTTTTCTGGAACTAGCCCTGTTGTCCTCTGGCAAAACAAAATTAAAAGATAATAAACACACAGCTGCCACTGTGCCTTGGAAATAAAAATTTTCAAAGCCTTTCAAATTTTAAACTGCAAAATCTTTTGTTGCCTCAGGTGTTTTCCTTAAATTGTTGCCTGCATGTTCCTAAACCACCTCTTCTTTTTAGTGTTCTGTCAAATTACTAAGCTGTCAGATGAGATTAAACAAGGTGGTAATTGTATGCTTTAAAGTTTTGACTGTTTGTTTCTTTAGGAACAATAATAACTGAAGGAATTAAGGTAAGTTTTTCTTGCAAATTATAAATTTTACTTAAATACCTCTGAATTAGGTAAATTCAAGTTATTCAATGTTTATCCAAGCATCTTGAATGAGTAAGATATATGAGTATATATTGGCAAAAAATACTAAGTATGCCATGGTCTTAGGCCTGAGCAGCTTGCAAATAAGAAAGAGACAAGAAAATTTATATTTAGCAGTCAAAATGAACAAAAAGATATTTGCTGATTGGTACGCACTTGAAGAATTCTTTAAAGAATATTCTAAACAGTTTCTGTGAAGCTTCTGTGCTTAATGAAGCAAAACAAGAACTTCAGTTTAATTACTTAAACCAACTTGTTGGATGAATGACTGCATCACATTAACTTGCTACTTCACTGAATGATAATCATTATAGTTAGAAAAGTGCAATTAAACTAATAGGTTTGGCTATAAGTACAACCAACCATCTTCCCTTTTTATACTATCAATCTCACTTCTAATACTTAGGTGTTTACTAGGTTCAAGACACCATGTTATGGACTATGAAGAATAAAAAGAGACTTTAAAACATGCTGTCCTCAACTTTTGGTCTGGTTGGCTGAACATGGTTTCTTCATATAACAACGGCAAGACAAAGAAATCCAAAGGAGGTGAAATTACCTTGCAGCAGAGTTGTCAGGGATGGCAAGGGGAGAAGACTGGAGGACTAATAGAATGTGATGAGGATGGGAAAGGAGGGCTTGGATATTTCAGATGAGGAAATGGCAAGAATTCAAGAGCAACGGCAATAGCAGCAGAAAGCAATTTTGGTATAAAGCAATGCTTTAGTTAGTCCAGAAAAAAAAAAAAAAGAGTTCCTTTCTGCTGTCATGGAAGATGAGGCCAGAACGACAGGTTGAGGCCATATTATAAAAGCTTTGAATACAAGCTTCAGAGTTTGTACCTCATCCTGTAAGCAGAAGAGTTTATCATGGAAAGCTTTTGAACAGGCATTTGGTGTTATTAAAGCATTCATTTAGTGAAATGATTTGGAGTGACGCACAAATAATCTTGAAGGGAGGGGAGCCTGGAAGCAGAATGCTCAGGGAAGAGGCTGTGGCATTAGTCTGGGTGTGAGTTGGTAAGAACCAGAATCAGGTAGGTGTTAGGAATGAAGGACAGGCTAAATCTCTACGTGCCTTTTT
>SJYX01013872.1:0-13601 GCA_006410675.1 Oreotragus oreotragus | reverse complement strand
TTTTTTTTTTTTTTAAATTTAGGTGGCTGTTTTTGTTTAGAAATTATATGCAATGTGCATTTGTGCTGTAGAGAGCACACTTCTGAAGGTATAATTATGTTTTTAATTCTGACTTTAAAATTATTAGGCTGGAAAATGTGCCAAAGTCCCTGTTCAGGAGGCACAGAGGAAGCTGGAGTTAAATGTCCCCGGCGTCCCTGTGGTCCCCATGTCCTACAGAGACTCACACAGGACTTTCAGGACACTGGAAAGAGGAGGAGGATTAATGAGAAACTTGGGCTCCATTGAGCAGTCAGAGATTTATGAATGGTTGGTGGTGACATCATCCTGATAACAATAAATAAATAACCTAAATACTATTTTCTCAAGAGCAGTCTAATTACATGGCTCATTCTTCTTTTTAGATCAGAGTGAAATCACTCAGCCTTTAGTCAGTCACTCTGCTGAAACAAGTTAATCATCTGGAAACTCAGTGACAATCAGTTATCAAATTCTCATTTGGGATACATGCTGTTCGTCCCCAGACTAGGGACACTGTATTATCTCTCTGTAATTTATTGCCTCTAAAGGAGGCGATGTCTGGTATTCTCGGAGTCAGAATTGTCTATTCACCAGCATTTCTGAACAGAGATATTAAAATACTTTTAATATTTGATCTGATTATAAAATGTACTTTAAAAGTGGAAAGAGAAAAGAGAAATCTCTTGTAATTTCCTGACCCAAAGATAACAAGTCTGTTCCCCCAGGTACAGCTCACACTGCATGTGTTGATAATCTAATGTATGAGTTTGAAAGGCAAGGCCAGATCAGGGACTGGTGAATCTAACAAAGTAAATAGAACCCTGTCAGCCATCTGGGAGGTGGACAGTCAGCTGACTTCATTTGGAAAACACTGGAGCTCCTTGTATTTTCCACTGAAACCTCAACAAGCAACCAACTATATTCCAAAAAAAAAACGCCCCCCAAAACCTCAATAAGCAGAACACTCAACTTTTGACCACATTTTATAGCAAAGAGATGATGTTTTATAGTAAAAAGGCATGACTATTTACTTGTGAAAGACCACACTTAAAAAAAAGAAAAACCCTCAAAGAATTCTCTTCTCTTTGAAAATATGGAATATTTTTAGAAAAACAACAAGGAAAGTCCACTCTATAAGACTGAGAATAATATCACCTTCAACGACGTCATGACTTTTTTTTCTAAGGAACTAACACATGCTCTAAATATGAAAATGACAAATTCCTTTTACAGTTCATTCTTTCTCATTACTTCTCACTGAGGAAGGTAAAAGAACTCTTCCTATTCATCAGGGGGTTTAAAATTTTAATTTCTCCTTTGTTAACAGCTATAATGACAAATATTATTTGAATTAAAAATATCCCTTCTAATACTCTACTCCTGAATACAATATTCTGACCTCCTACTATAGTGAATTCTACATGCTGCTTGAGGAAATATTTTCCCATTTGTTTCAAATGTACTTGACATTTAATTCCATTGAGTGAGTTCTTATTTCTGTCATAAAAAACAGAGATTAAAGAAGGAAATAATAAGCTTCCAGATTCGCACCTTATTTTAATAGTAGGACACCTCCTGGTTAACCTTTCTATTGTTGATGAAGTTTTCCCCAGAGCAATTACATCAGGGTAAGCGGAAGGAGGGGGAGGAAGCAAGAGAAAGAAGGTTAGAGGAGAATTTTATAGTAAGAGAAAAAAGTTACTAACAAAGGAGAAGAGAGAGTGCGAGAAAGTAGAAAAAGGGAAGGTCAAGAAGACAAAGAGAAAAAGTAGAAAAAGATGCACAAAAGATCAGAGTATCAGGGGACTTCCCTGGTGGTCCAGTGGCTAAGACTCCTTGAATGCAACGCAGCGGGGCTAGGTTTGATCCCTGGTCTGGGAACTAGATCCCATATGCTGCAACAAAAATCCTACATGCTGCAAAAGAAAATTAAAGATCCTGCTTGCCACAACTAAGACCCAATGCAGCCAAATAAATAATAAGTACACTTTTAAAAAAGATCAGAATATTGGACCAATAAACTTTGAAACCGAATTATAATTCCACAACCCAAACTACAGTGATATATTAGAGATCTTGGCAAAGGTAAGTCATCAGAGAAAATATTATTTTGCGGACATTTATTACCCATTCACAGTCTCCCTGTGTCACCAGCTCCTGAAAACTTATAAGGTATATGTTTCATGTCAAATAGGCAAGATGGCATATTAAGTGCTATGATTCCAAGTGGTCATCATTACAACAACAAAAGGCTCCTTGGAAATCCGTCAGCAGTGATGTGCAGACCTGGATGCCCATGGTGAGTGCTTCCTTCACCCATCAGGTCTTACAGGCTTACCACCCACAGGCCAGTTGTACATTGAACAACATGGATGTACTTCTATCTACTGCCCCCCCGCCCCGCCCCCAGTGACACTGGTCATCAGATTTACTTTGTTCTCTTCCTGGAAACTACATTTATATTGTAGTTTTCACACCTGTCTACTAAATGGAGTCTCCTCTCCTCTTATTTTCTATGGGGCCTCCAAGATACTAAGGAACTCTGAAGTAGTTTTACTGCTCACTTGAATTCTTTTATCTTACACGGGTTAAACTACTGATCACTGAATAAATAAAGATTGCTAGAATAACTCACCCCCATACTAAAATTTCAGTTGTTTTAGGGTCTTTGTTTAGATAACTATTTTTCTCAAAGAAAATAAACTTTAATACACCAAATCACCAATTTTTTTGCTCCATTTCTGGGTAACTGTTCCAATAAATTAGGATTTTGAAGAGACTACCAGATGCAGCAGAGTCTATGATCTCAATTTCTCCAGTTCTGTAGTGTGATCTTTTTACATATAAAAATGGAAATGTTCTAGTCTTTTCTTGATTCAAGAAACTCTATACAATGCCGGCCACAGTTTTAGCTGCCTTAGCTGTAAACTGTGGGGCTTTCTGTATGATAAGCCAATTGACAGAGGTCTTCATGTGCCATAGGATCTGAGACAACTTCATTTGTGTCTCTCTTCTTGATGTCTCATATCCCTGTTGGCATCACAATTTATTCATCTAAGATGCTTCTTCTGATGAGTGACTCTTGTTCTTCCCTGATCTCTGCTGAATAGAACACCTCTGCTATTATTACTGTGCTGGAGGGGAAACATCTGTTGTCCTCTAGTTGCTATTTATCATCATGTTTTCTAACAGTCTCCCATTTCCCACTAGAACATCATAGCCTACTGATATTATAGCTCTGGATTCCTTTTGTGATCTTCAGAAAACAAGCATTAAAGGGATAATCTGTAAGCCAAAACAAAGATTCTTCCTGACTTTCTAATTGCTTAGAGGGTAAAGACATCTCTTAAGAAAACTTAAATTATTTTTTAAAATTTACTCACTTTTAAATTCTTTTAACTTTCTCTCTCTGTCTCTCTGAACTATTTTTAACTCAGGTTAGGAATCATAAATGTCACCTATTTCTTAACTTTTCTCATTTTTTAAAACTACTGTTGAAATTTTTTACTGAGGTAAATTTCCACACAAGGAAATACATGGATCTCAAGCTTTGACAAAGGTACACATCTATATAACCCATGCTCTCATAATACTATATATAATATATTAATCACCCCAGAAATTTCCTCATGTTCCTTCCCAGTCAATTCCCCATCCCTGAAACAATCACTAATCTAATTTCTAGCACTTTTGATAATATCATCTATTCTAGATTTCATTTAAGTAGGATCATACAGTAAGAATTATTTTGGATCTGGCTTCTTTCATTCAATATAATATTTTTGAAATTCAACCATGTTGTTTCAGCTATCAATAAGTTATTCTTTTTTATTTCCTAATAGCATGCCACTGTATGAATGTAACACTATCCATTCTCCTGTTTATGGGTATCTGGGATGTTACTAGTTTTTTGCTATTAGGTGTAGTTCTTTTTAATAAAAAAAAAAATCAAGATTTCTCACCATTCATATGGAATACTGACAGTGTTTATAGGATACTAAAATAATTAGTTCATAAAAAGAAACTATAAAAAAGGTAGTTGAGACACAAGTAGAACATGCTTAAGTTAAATGTTGAGATAGAGTATTTGTAGGTCTTTACTTTCCTTCTAAATTTAGTTATAAGAGGTTTTCCTTCCTTTGGTTTTTTTTTTTTTTTTTTGGCTATAGGGTTGTCTTTATTGGGACAAGACTCTACTGATCCATCTCCATCATCAGGAGTGTAATCACACTGAGCACACTTGATAATGGAGAACAGTCAACAGTGCTGGTAAGTCAGTGTTGCTCTATCCACATTCTTTCTCTCAGTCTCTTGGGTTCAACAGTACATTTGACCTGACACAGTTATTTATGTGATCCAGAGGTCTACCTGAATGTGGCCCAGTATCAGGGCAAAGTTAAGGTGGAGAAGCCCCACCTTCATCAAGTCTGAGGTGTCACTATATACCCATGAAAGGGTTTTGCTGTTCTCTTCACTTGTAACTTTACTTCTCATTTTTTATTTGAACAAAGCAAACAGAAATGGCTGAGAGAATGGGAGATAAAAGGCCACTTCTCTGGCAGTGCCATAGGGAGACCCCCTTTGGGGGTCAGAGCACAGGAGGACTCTGTACTCTGCGCCTCAGGGAGGCAGAAAGACCACAGTGGCATGACAGCACAGAAGAGCACCACAGACACATTCACAGCCCAGGCCCAGGAGCAGCAGAAGCTGTCATGCCTTCAAGCAGGGATCAAATGGAGCAATCATCATGAAGGAGTGCGTGATTAGGACAGGCGAGAAGGCTATCTGTGTGGACCAGTCACCAAAAACTAGATGAGACAGGGAGGATTCAGTGGATATCTGTAGGAACAGGGGACTGGGGAATAAGAGGTGCGTCCCCACCTACCCCTTGCCTTTGAACTAATAAGCTCTCTAATACTTAGCTACAACACCAGAAAAATGGGAGAAGGGAAGCTAAAGTGACTGAAATTAAGTTTTCACTATTGGTAGAAGGGACACAATGAAAAGACATTGAGTTAAAAAAAAAGAATAAAGAAAGTTTTATTTCTCTGATACCCAATTTTGTGGACAAAATTCATAACTGTGACACTTGTGTAAGCCTAAATAATTTCTGGAAGGACTGACAGAAACCGTTAACAGTTGATGCCTCTAGAGGGAAGGAATATAGATCTAGTGTGGGAAGAAGGTTTATTTATTTTATTTTTAATATTATTGAACTTTTCACTAAGTACATTTATTAATTTTAAAATCAAATCTAATATTTAAGCTAAGCAGAGAGACAGATTCAATACCAAATGGATGTAAAAAAGTTTATTGGTTCTAGTCCAATCACTGTCAAACACTTGGGATAATAACTTGGCTGGTACGTTCATTCATCATAATAATAATATCATTTTATGCTCCTTGTTTTTTGTGTACAGTCATTTGTACAGGATATATGAAATTCAGATATCAAGAATAATATGAAATGAAGTGGGAAAAAAAGTTGATTTCACTAGATGAAGTCAATGGAAGCAAATAAAGTGTGAGTGACTAAATTTAAACTGATCCCTCTCCCCATCATTGGACAGATGGGACTGTAGTTTCTTAGTTTTTCCTTTTGCTGGTCCTTAAAAATTGCAAGTCAAATAATGCACATGATGATATTCAAACTCCGTGGAAGAAACATGCTCATAAAAGCGGAGTGCTTTTCTCTTGTGACAAATTATTGAGTGATATATTGAGCCTTGGGAATTTGCCCCAAAGCAGTACACCCTGAGCTTCTTTCTATCTGGTGGTGTGTGCCAATGGCATAAAGTTATGGGTTGTCAGTAAGGATTCCCCTTCACAAAGCTGCTCAGTGGCTTCTAATTGGGGTAAAGAAAATCAAAGACAATATCATAAGGGACAAAACTCGCATGTCAATATGTATACCAAGGAAACAGATTTTGGGAGAGTGGAAATGCCTGGTAGTGGTGGCAGTTTAGTTGCCAAGTCATGTCCGACTCTTTGCAGTGCCATGGACTGTAGTCCTCCAGGGGCTCTGTGCATGGGATTCTCCAGGCAAGAATACTGGAGTGGGCTGCCATTTCCTTCTCCAGGGGATCTTCCTGGATCTCCTGCAATGCAGTTGGATTCTTTACCAACTGAGCCACCAGGGAAGCCTGAAAACTGCCTATGTTGGAAATGTTATTATGTTATTGGAAATACCTCACTGGAATAGCTGATTGTATTGGTTTTTAACTTTAGGGAGCTTATGTCTACTTTAAGTGGGGGTTAAGATATTTAATACTCTTTGTTTCTCCCTTCTCTATAATTCTACTGTATTTTCATTAATATATATCATATAATATAGATATATTTAATTTGAAGTCTGTTTTTGATCTGAATACAGTAAGGGAAGACTTGGGGACTCATTTACATAAATTGACTGAAGAATATTTTAATAATAATGATTTGGGATCATATCTGAGCTCCTGGGAGGCAAGTAGACCAACATGCAAGTATACCATAGGAGGAAGAAAGAAAAGGAAGAAGGCAGGAGACAAAAAGGTAGAGTAGGAGACAGAGAATAAGAGAGGGAAAGAAGGAACTGATTCGTACTGAGCAGCAACAATACATTAGGAGATGCGCCAGACCTTTTCAGGTTCATCAAACTTTAAAATAATGGTGTTAGGAAAACACTTGGCTCACTTTTACTAACAAGAAATGTGGCTCAGAGAGGTAAAGCAAGCTTTGTACTATTCTCAGATAACCAGCTGGCAAGTAGCTAGCTTGAAAGTCCACCCAGACAGATCTGATTTCAGAACCTCTGCCACTTATGTTCAACAAAGCCATCTCTCAAATGATGAGAGCTTCCTAGGTTATTATTATTATTATTTAATCTTAGATTAGATGAAGGAGATTGTGGTCAATAAGGGATAAAGTAAAATTACTCTGAAGCATATTTGATAGAAGACAGAAGTGCATGGCTTTTTAAAGTTAATAAAGGGTTTTCTAAAACAGGAGGAAAAACCATAGGTTAAGTAAGTGGGACACAAAATCCATAACTTCAGTCAAGAAAGCATCTACCAGATCAGTCATGAAAATGGGTGAAGCAAAATCAATCATGTTTTATTGATTTCAAAAATAACAGAATTTGGACCACATAAAAGTCACGTTTTGTATTTGTCAAGAAAACTCACTGAAGAAAATGAATTAGCTCAACACAAATAAACTCACTTGAAAGAAACAAATCATCTGATAACATCTATATTAATGGGATATATAAAAGCCAAATGTGAGGAGAATGAGAGAATTTTTCTTGGGTAGAAGCAGTGCTTAGAAAGTTTTTAGTTTTTCCTTAATAAAGATTTTCAACTTATTTTAAGAAATTTATATTTAGAACAGGTTCAGAGGTAAGTGAAACCTTTTTGATAAATTATCTCTTTAAGGTGTATGAATCATAAGACTTTATGTCTCTGTCTAGTCTGATTTTTTTGTATACTTATACTCTCTAAATCTATATTTCTTTCTAGAAAAGATGTAAGTTCCTGTTTGTATTTAAGCATCAACACTCTCTAAACCTATATGTCATCTTCAATTCTCAAGTTAAAGACCACTTTCTCCAAGAAACTCTCACTAGAGTCAGCCTTTCTTTTCTAGAACTGTAGTATGTTATTTATAACCTTCTATTACACTCAAGGATTTCTATCCTGAATCATAAGATTTTTAAAAATGTGTTTTAAGTGTCTCCTCTACTGAACTATAAGCTACTCAAAAGAAGGAACCACATTCCTTTTTAATGTACTATATAAATAAAAAATTATGGTTTGATATTTGTTGAACAGTGAAAATAAGGAAAAACAAATTAATATCATATGCAAGCATTTGAGGATGAAGTGGTTATTCTCTTTCTAGTCTTGAATATTGCTTGGGTTTTGGTTACAACCTGATTACATTAGAGCTTCTAATTTATCTTGAACTCTTATTCATGTACACAAATCATTTAGTACCACAGAAAATAACATATTCAGATATTCTCTCAAATTATGTAGACTTACTATAGCTCTCAATGGATAGACTCATTTCTCCAAAGTCAGAAAAATACAACAAACTGCCAACAAATTCATGCATCCATTTATGTATTCAACAAATTTCTAAGGTATGCGTTTTGGTTAATTCTTTCTTTGCCCTCCAAAATCCCATAGGGTTGTCTCTAAACAGCTTTGGAAGGAAAGACTGGAAGTATGACTCAAATAATCTGTCAGTTTCATATAAGTCATTTCCCTTCTTTCCTTTAACATAATGCAATTATTAGGCATAATAAAGCACAATGTTTTCTATGTAAATAACGTGTGCCACTGAAAAAAATTGACCAAACCCATGGCTTTGAAGGGTACCTAGATTCAGTTCTTCAAGGAAGTCAGGAAATAGACAATAGACATACTCTAGGCGACATTAATCCCATTTCCTTAGTTGAACAATTCTCATTGATAACTTAGAGCTAAAGGGCAATTTAATTTTATGTAACTACTCCAAGGAAGCATTTTTTTTTTTTTTTGCCTTTTATACAGACCAAAGTGAGCCATGATCCTTTAACTTACCATATGTTTGGATTCAACTCCTTTTGGTGGTAGGAGTCAAAGTCATCTCGTAGGATAATACTGTTACTATGAATTTCAGCTAAAGGAAGACAAAGATTTAGAAAATGGTTATACTAAACAATAGATTTAGCTATGCAAAAGAGTCAGCATGCTACATTTATGATAAATAACAGTATTTTAAACTAAAACTGAAGTTTAAACAAGCAGCTAATTGCATTTGCTGTGCCCCTAAACTACTAAGTAAAAGAATAACTCTGCTGTTTAGAAGTCTGGAAACCAGAGCCCCCAAAGAGAACCCTACCAAAATGTCACCCAGGTCACAGAGGTGGGAAGACCAAGGTTAGCACTAGCCTACATGGAGAGGTCACACAAGACTTGCCCCTCACAGCTCAACACATCCAGAATAAAGTCAGTGCCTAACTCACTTTATAGCATTGAAGGGAACAGAATATTGTGGCTATATGTTGTCAGCTAACATTGCTGTTATTTACTAACCCATCTCTTCTTCTCTTTCTTACTACCCCTCTTGCCCTGACTTGCTTTTTCTCATTCCCTATATTTACTCATTTTTTTAATTTAATGTGTTCCAAATTGTTAACATTTTCCCCTTCAGAGCTGCATAGGAGAAATTATCTACACAAGCTAGTAAAACTTCTAAATAAAGTCATGTTAGAAGTCAGGAGGAATGGCAGAAAACCATCCATAGTCTTAAATACATTATTATTACACTTGAGAGATTGTATTAAATACTTCTTTTTAAGCTATAGAAGAACTCAGGTCATGTGAAAAGCAAACGTTTTCATGAACTGTAGAGTATGTGATATTTCCATTGAATAGAGGATGGACAAGTAAAAACAATTTCATGGCCAGCTACAATGTAAGTAGACTCATTTTTAAGGTTGTATGAGGAATGATAATTATTTCACCACAAATTGTAAAAAATGAATTTGGTGCTCGAAAATCTTCTCATCTGATTCCCATGGTTTGCTTGGGGAATTTGTTTCAGCTAGTATAAATTCTCTGAATCTATATAATTTTGTTTGGACTAGTTTGCACATGCTTTTTTAAAAAAATGAAAATCATATAATCTGATTAATAAAACATAATCCCAAATTTTTATTTTTTCCAAAAGTGAAATTTTATCCTTTTGGGGGGTTCACTTGTATATAATTTATTGAACTGACTGAAGAATTAAATATCACCTCCAAATACCAGAAAGTTCACTTGCAAATTCTCTTTGGTAACAATGCCACCTGCAGGTACTCTCGCCCTCTTTATACCAGGTATCCCAGTAGGTAAGCACATAATGAAGTTGGGAAAACCAGTGAATCAGCATGGATTGAGAGAAATGGCTGTTCAGACTCAAAGCCTTAGGCTCAACAACAGGGAGAATATGGATTTACACTGGAGAGAACACTGTGATGTCTTCTGTGCTTGGGAGTGATTTAATGATTCCTCTAAGTGATTAGATGCAGTGTCTGAAATGCCTACAGGGCACCACTCTCTCAAATACCCAATATGGCTGAGATGCAGCTCGGCCACTGTGGGTCACCAGCCTGCCTCAGCTGCCAGAAGGCATGCTTCTAAGTGCTTGCGTTCATCTGCCAAAGAAGAGGAGCCCCAAGCTGTAGCATTACATAAAAGTAGAGCTTCTCAAGGCAGATTTTCCAAAGAGAAAAATAAATTAATTGGGTTTATAGGTTGAAAGAGAAAGCCCAAGAGACAAATACTGACCCATCTGCAAGTCCCACAGTGACAGACAGCTGAAAAGGCTGGAGCCAGCTAGGATGATTTCTTTTCATTCTTATTAAATAGTGTGTGTAGGAAACTGCTTTTAAAATCAGTCTTCACTGTCATATATGAGAAATTTAACTCTTAAAGATCATTTGCTTTCCAGAGATTTTTTACAGAGTCATGGGTAAGCCTCTATGGTTATTTGTTCATGTATTGCCTTCTTTCCTAACATTATTACACATATATATATATATCACTGACTATGCTTTAGAAATGCAAATTCATCTAATTCTCATAACAACCATAGGAGGTAAGCACTATCATTACTTCCTCTTTATAGGTGAGGAAACAGGCATAGAGAGATTAAGTAACTTGCCCAATATCACCATGCAAGCAAGTGGGAGAGGTGAGATAAATCCAGTTTATTTGGCTCCAGAATCCATACTATTAATACTGTACAATCTTGCCTCAAGAACTGCAGCCCACTAAATACATGTCAGAATGAAAAGATCATGAGAAAAATGAGAGGAGGCAATTTTACATAGTGCTATTAAACAAAGCATCCAGTTATTCAGACAATCTCATTTTAGTTTTTGAAGAAATGGCCAAATTATTTCTCTTTTTACAAGCCAGTGCTAGTTTAAGCCAATACTTTGGCCACCTGATGCAAACGGCCAACTCACTGGAAAAGACCCTGATGCCAGAAAAGATGGAAGGCAGGAGAAGATGAGACAGAAGATGAGATGGTTGGATGGCATCACTGATTCAATAGACATGAACCTGGGCAAACTGGGAGATGTGAGGGACAGGGAAGCCTGGTGTGCTGCAGTCCTTGTGGTTGTGAAGAGTCAAACACAGCTTGGCAACTGAACAACAACAACACTAGTTTAAGCAGATATCTCAGATCTGCTTTCACACTTAGTTTATCTCAGTTCTTTCACACTCATAGCTCCTTGCCTATTGCCTCCATGCTCTACTATTTATGATGAGTAGAGGCTTAGGGGAAAATTCAGCATTAGAACCCTATGTCAACAGATCAGATCCAACTGGATTCTAAGGATAAATGTAGCAACAGGCTCAAAAGTCCTTGCATTAGCCCAAACTGGACTTTTGGATCACCTCCTCAGTGAGGTCTCAGGTTAAAGCATAACCTGGACTTGAGTCTGATTTCAATGAATGATCACAGATTCAGAGAGGGCAGAGAGTTTCCTCATCTCTGTATGCCCTGCTCACATGGCAAAGGAGTGAAACAAGCAGATCTAGCACTGAGGTCAGTGACACTGGAGTCTCAAATACTTACCTAGATGCGGGTGCACACTGGCCTCTGTTGGAGCTGGACCAAGAGAGAACAGGGGAAAGATGATTTATTAGCAGCAAAAGCAAAATCCATTAATAAACAATCACAAATAAGGTTATAAAACTTAAGCCATACTAAACAAAGAGCTGGACAGAACTTTTTTAGAGGACTAAGAAGAAAATGTCAGTTAACATCCAAAAATAAGATGTCCAACTCACTAGTTAGTTGTTATATTTAAAAGTCATGCATTACTCCTAAAGTGAAAAGTAGAACCCCTTACATACTGAATAATTATTTATCATACAAGTTTAGTCAGGTATTCCTTGAAACTTACAATATGAATGTAACATGAGCACCCATTACATACCATGGGCCATTCTGGGTGTGGGGTAGTATAGGGACAAAAAGCACTCTCCTTGCTCTCAAAGAGCTTACCATCTGGTGGAGATAAGTACAGTATAGTGTAATAAGTGCTATGGGATAGTGTTCAGAGGTCATAGGGTGAGAAGGGCACAAACGAAGGATACTAAATCTAGGCTGCCCAGGAGAAGACAGTGGTCAGGAGAGGCTGCTGAGTTGTGAAAGACTAACAGGAGGAAGACAGGTTGGGGTAGGAGAGGGAAGAGGTGTTTCTTTCTGGAGTGAAAGTGAAATGGCACTGAGAAGTAGGAGAGAATGGTCTTTTGGAAGAACCACAACTATTTCAGCATGACATGAACAAAGTTTCAGAGGAGGGGGTAGTAAAGTGAAGTTGGGAAGACTGGAAGGCCAAGATTATGAAACTGAATGCTAAGGAGTTTGGATTTTACTATGAAAGCATGATGATCTCCTGAACATTTATCAGCAAAGGAGTACCTGTTCAAATCATGTTTGGGAGTTCATGTAAAAAAATAAATAAATACAAAAAAAAACCCACAAAAAACAGTAAAAAAAAAAAAAAACAAATATGCATTAAGAATGGGCACTCTGGTAAGAGTTAGGAAATAAGGGATACTGGCCAACTGACACTTTGGTGATTTTTTTTTTTCTCAGTGGACTCCTAAATCTAGGAAGAAATGTTACCAATTCACTTATCTAAAAATTAGAACCATAACAGATATTTTAACATCTTTTACATTCATTAAAGAATAAATTTAGCTAGGTATTTTAAAAAATTAGTTTCTATCACAATTATCAGTGCTTCAGTTATGTTAGATGAAAAATCCCACAATTAAGTTTGTAGTTTGTAATTCAAACTAGAGGTGTTTATCTTACCGCATCCAAAGTATTATATATGTTGAAAATGTTTGTTATCGGTTTTTAACACAGATTCAATGGGAAGTGTCATAGATACAACTGTTAGTATATACATGCAAATGTTCTGAATCATCACTAGTTTACAGAATTCAAAAGAAAAAAACAAGAAAATTTTAATGATTTTGCATTTTATTCCAATGGTTATTGGTCAAGTCCGAGAAGAGTTTTACAAGGATTCACTGAACTATCAACTCTAAGATTTTTTTGAAACAAAGGAATAACTGCCACCAATGATAAAAACATGGTACATAGATACATGTTCCCTCACCAATATCACACTGTATATGAGTGTACTGAATTAGAAACTTCAAGGATAGTCAGTTTACTTATAAAGTAGTTGGAAAAGTTAAGATTATTCATGTTGAAACTGAAACTTTAAACATACAAATAAATAATGATTTTACCTATTTCCCTAATATGATCAATATGCAAATTTTAACTGCAACTGGCGATTTTATAAAATGTCTGCAAAAAGCTGAAGAATTTCTTGTTGATACTGATAATCTTGCTTTTCAATTTATGCAGTATCCTTGTGAATCTCATGTTAATAATACTAGGCTGACACAAGAGTAAGTGAATTTACTTAGAGAAAGTTTTCAGACTCGTATGTTTCTGCATCAAAGTTAAATCAGCTCTTCTTTAAAAAAATGGATAAATTTTGTCAAGTTGGATGTGGCTATTAAAGAAAA
>SJYX01013869.1:0-53000 GCA_006410675.1 Oreotragus oreotragus | reverse complement strand
TACTAAGTCAGATCCGTATGGGCCTCTTATTGGACCTGAGTTCTCAGTGTTGCTAAGCAACAGCCCTACCACCTCCCTCCCCACATTTTCCTGACCCCTCTGTCTGCAGGCTGACAGGGCATCTTCCTTCAGGGACTCCACCCTGCTTCTATGCAAGCTACATAACTGGATGCCATCAAAAGTCCTTAAACTGTGCATTTATTTCCAGAAAATACTGGTTTCCTCCCAGAAGACTGGGACCTTAAACAAAAGACTACACAGAACCTTAATAAAACTTCCTAAAAGAGAAACTATTTTATGATCAAAAAATAAAACTAGAAATTAATTTCTAGTTTATTGACTTCAACTGATTGAAAAATGAGTATGTATAGAACACACATACACGTCTAAATTATTTTGGATCAAAATGGAAATCAAGATAAAATGAAGTCTTTTGGGGGGAATAACACAAATGAAAATACACATTACAGGTTAAGGAAAGTAGTCAAAATTTTGAATCAGCTTTGAATCAAAGCCAGAGATCAGTCCATAGTCTTAAATGCTTTTTATTAATGAAGAAGAATGAAAATAAATTTTCTAAGTTCCAATTGAAAAGTTACCAAAAAACCAATAAAATAAATAACAAAAGAATAAGTGAAAGTGAAAGTGAAGTCGCTCAGTCGTGTCCGACTCTTTGTGACCCCATGGACTGTAGCCCACCAGGCTCCTCAGTCCAAGGAATTTTCCAGGCAAGAGTACTGGAGTGGGTTGCCATTTCCTTCTCCAGGGGATCTTCCCAATGCAGGGATTGAACCCAGGTCTCCCACACTGTAGGCAGACGCTTTACTGTCTGAGCCATCAGGGAAAAATATAAAATCAGAAATTAGAAAATAATTAAAATAAGGTGAGATGTAATTTGAGTTTTTTTTTTTTAAATAATAGATTACTCTGTCAAACTTAAGAATAAAGAAGGAACATGCAAATTCCATTCAGTGGAAAGAAGGATTTAACAAAGATAACAAGGAAGTAAGGAGTACTTTAAGAAATTACTCTAATTCATGGAAAATTAGGTATAAAAAATATATGAAAATGTGTAAGTTAACAGATATTGTATGATTTCACTTATATGAATTGTTTTGTCTAAAGTAGTCAAATTCATAGACACAGAAAGTGCAAAAGTGGTTGCCAAGGGCTGGATTTTGCAAGGTGAAATAGTTCTAGAGATTGGTTGCCCCCAAAAAAAGAATATATTTGACTGTACTGAATGTACACTTAAAAACAGATGAGGTGCTAAATTTTTAAGTTATATGTAATTTGCTACAGTTGAAAACTTTTAAAAAATACACCCAAACCTTAAAAGTCAAACCAAATAATTTGGTTGCCACCAACCAAACTGTCTCCGTTATTTATTTCCTTTTGTTTAATGTTCTTATACGCCCTACAATACTTTCCATATTTCAATCTTTTTTTTTGTTTGTTTAAAAGATTAAATTTATTGGTCTTTTGTGGGAGTTTGATGCATCGTGGCTTTAGCAGAGAGTATGGTTCCCAAAAATTACCTCTAGGATGCATACGATTTGGAAGCTTTGTTAGGAAGCCCAGTAGGTTCTATGAAGCATGAGGATGTTAATGGAATGGAGGCATCGGATGAACTGGCTTACAGCCAACAGAACTGACTCATTTAGTGAGAAGACGATAGACAAAAATTAGCATGCTAGTCACATATAGACCTTACGATAGCTCTGCTTAAAAAGGCCCTGTTGGAAAAAAGCTGACAGTCACTTGAAATCCTGTGATCTCTCTTCTTATGGACATTTCTCTGAAAATATTATTGAAGTTCTTCTTTCTCTGATATGTAAACCTTCGTATTCTGAAAGCATACTGACACAAAGAATGGGGCTTAATTGTCCCACAATATAAACCAACTGCTTACCATCCTCTACTTTATTTTCTGCAGCTAAAGGTGTGAGACACGTGCTGGTTAGTCTTCAGAATGGATTTACTTTTGTACAGCTATTGTTAACCCAGGTTAATCTGAATTTTCAAGAGAGTTGGAGGGTGCTTTAAAGATAAAATTCAATGCTTCTCATTCTGAGGACAGACTGATACTAACTCGTTGGACACAGGCAGCGGGGCGTGTACCTGGGCCTGGGTTCAGCTCAGGGAGCGGCATGCTGACTGTGAAGCCCTCCCGCTTCTTTCTGTTTTAGTTTCTCTTTGGCTGCACTGTCTTCGCTGCTCTGCCTGGGTTCTCTCCAGCTGTGGCGACTGAGGGCTGCTCTCTAGCCACAGTGCCCGTGCTTCTCGCTGCGGTGGCTTGGCTTGTTGCGGGGCACGGGCTCGAGTGCGGGCTTCAGTAGTGGCAGAAAAAGGGACTTAGTTGCCCTGCAACATGTGGGATCTTCTTGGACCAGAGAACATCGAACCCATCTCCCCTGCACTGGCAGGCGGATTCTCAACCACTGGATGACCAGGGAAGTCCCTTGTTCCTATTGCTTTTACTGAGTTGTCCCTCTGGTGTGTCATCATCCCTAACAGCTCTCATGTTGGGATGCGTTTCCATGGGACGGGGGCAAAGGAGGCCCAAGGAAGCTCTTTTCCAAGGCACCCATGGTGGGCTTTTCAGTTACATCTATACAGTAGGACTACTCTTTGTAACATATCATTAAACAGGAAAGACCAGGAAAACCCAAACACGTTATATATCCAAATACAACAAAGGCATATATAAAACTATGAATTTGCATGCACACACACACACACATAAATGAGTGTTCATACATTTTAAGAAGCAATGAACAGATTTTGATAATCTGGGTTTCCCAGGCTCTGAGAAGTATTCCCAGAAGGGCCTCCCCACCCCTTTCTCATCAGGTCACAGAGAGTGATCAGGAAGTCAGGTGCTCACCTTGCTGCCACAGCGTAAACTGACTCCAGTCACCCTTTTCCCTCAGGTTCTCATCTTCAGGCAGGAAGAGGCCCTGGGTTTTGT
This sequence comes from Oreotragus oreotragus, assembly GCA_006410675.1. NCBI lineage: Eukaryota > Metazoa > Chordata > Mammalia > Artiodactyla > Bovidae > Oreotragus > Oreotragus oreotragus. Next base: position 50,029 of record SJYX01013869.1, on the reverse strand, counting down.
CCATCGCTGCAAGGCCTTCATCTCGGATTAACTTCCAGTTTCTTTCTAAGGACTAGAGAGAAGATTCTGGACTGAAAATATGCCTGGTAATACACCTTAGAGTAACATTCAATCTTTTGTTTGTTTGTCTGATTAATAAGTAATGAAAATTTCCCTCTCATCTAGATTTGTTGTTGTTTAGTGGACAAGCTGTGTCTGACTCTTTGTGACTCCATGGACTGTAGCCCGCCAGGCTCCTCTGTCTATGGGATTCTCCAGGTAAGAAGACTGGAGTGAGTCACCATGCCCTCCTCCAGGGGAATCTTCCCCATCCAAGGATTGAACTCATGTCTCTTAAGTCTACCTGCATTTTCAGGCAGGTTCTTTACCACTAGCAGCACCTGGGAAGCCCATCCAAGACATTCACCCCATTCTGAATGCACCTAAATCGCCAATACTCCTTGCAGCTATTGTAACTTGTTCAAGCTATGAGATGAATCTGTGCGATTCTTGTTAAACTGCCACACTAACGGGAGAACTGCTGCTCTAACACATGGAATTACTTTTCAAATAAGGCCGTTGGTGGGTGCCTCATACGTCAGGCTCTTCCTCTCTGCCCTCTTGGTGTTTTAGAATCTTCTTTCATTTCTTTTGAAAGCTGATTTTAGGGGCATCTGATCTTTTGTTCCTAAAATAGGGCATGAAGCCCTAGGGAAAATGTTAAAGTGATTACATCACTAAATACAAATTTTTAAAATTTCCTTAAGAGCAAGCTCTCTTTTACATGTTAAGTGTCATTCCACCCCCTCCAGCCTCCTCTCCCCAGAGTCCCCCTAGGCTGAGAGACTTTTCCATGAGTAGTAGTGGCTTAAAAAATTTTTTTTCTCGTTTGCACAGAGGCGCTGGATGACAGACTCAAGGCTGAAAGGAGCAAAGGGGTGCATGGTCTCCCAGTTGGTCCCCAACTGGAAACACTCCAGTGGCAGCACCACTGACTCCTCAATCTGCTGAGCAAATGCTGCATGGACGTCGACTTTTTTTCTTTATTTATTTATCATGAAACAGCCACTCAGCATGTTCTCTCTAGAGCTCAGTACTTGGAGGCAGAATCTGACAACTGGAAGGATCTGCATTGTGGGTGAGGTGGAGACGTCTGTCTTGAGGGATGACAGGGACTTGGACAGTGACTGAGTCTAGGGACTCACAGTTTAGCGCCAGAAACTGGCAGTGTGGTCCCCCCATCACCTCTGGGGCATCTGGGGAAGGAGGGGGCCAGACCGCAGAGGGCTCGGGGCCCTGCCCCGCTCTGGGGCAGCAGGGTGGCCATGGGTCCCCACTGTGATGTTGAGGACAGACACGGGGCAAGGTACTGGTGGAACAAGGTGCTCCCTGACTGGGTACTGGGCACACCTCAAAGGGAGTGCACACTCTGATGGCTGGGGGAAACGGGGCTAACCAGAGACTACACAGATCTACACGGGGACTTGATAAAATCACAGAGAACAGAACCGTCACAACCCTCTACGCGTTCAACAGAGCCACTTTTCCTAGCAAAGTAATTACTGTGCTTGAAAGAGGCTCACTGGTAAAGAATCCACCTGCCAAGGCAGGAGACAAAAGAGATGTGGGTTTGATCCCTGGTTCAGGAAGATCCCCTGGAGTAGGAAATGGCAAGACACTCCAGTGTTCTTGCCTGGAGAATCCCATGGACAGAGGAGCCTGGGGGGCTACAGTCCATGGGGTTGCACAGTATTGGACCCAACTGAGCTTGATTAAGCAAGCATACTTGATGACTGCACTTGGGAATGTTTNAGACACTCCAGTGTTCTTGCCTGGAGAATCCCATGGACAGAGGAGCCTGGGGGGCTACAGTCCATGGGGTTGCACAGTATTGGACCCAACTGAGCTTGATTAAGCAAGCATACTTGATGACTGCACTTGGGAATGTTTTTCAGTTTTGGAAAGAAACCAAAAAAAGAGTCTCTTTTTTGGGCATAGGGGGAGGGAATCTGGAATGGGTCCTGGGAAAGGCATTTTCAAGCACAAACCAAGGTACTACACTGTAAAAATTTAATGGTTACAGGAATTAAAGGCCAAATAAAATTTTTTCTTGTGTGCACGCATGAGCGACATAGAGAGAGATAGAACAAAGGAAGAGGTGGGGAGTGAGGCAGGGAAGGAGGAAGGACAAGGAAAAGAAGGAGGAGGGGGAGAAAAGAAGGAGAAATGTGTCTGTTCTGTAACAGTATCATTAGTCTTCTGACTTGGCAAATAACTCCGTTTTTTAGGAAATTCCATCAGGAACCTGAAGAGCAGACCATGCCTACATTCTCATCTGAAATATTACTTCCTTCACCCTACATTCATTCATTTTGTGAAACTGAAAAGAGAGATTCATAGAGTTGGTATTTGGGTTGGTTGCCCAGAAGACAGAAGCTTCTGATTCACATTTTTTCCTCTGACTACACAGGCTTTAGCAAACAGAGATCTGTTTGTTTTCACAATGCTTTGTGGCCTCATAAACCCGTCATCAGCACTTGCCTTTCAGTTAAACCTCAGCTATATTGGGCACTCCACTCATCTATAAATGGTCCCAGTTTCAAGCCTCATTAATCCCACCCTGTGCAGCCAGCTCTCCTTAATCCTCTCTCTCCTTCCAGTGCATGACGGTTTCCTCTTTCTGCAGTTATTCTGCTCACTCCACTTAGATGGCATACTTTTTTCTTCAACATCAAATTAGATGAAGTCCTATTTTTAAAGGCTTCTCCTAACACTGATTTCTTGCAGAAAGCCTTTAGAGGTGCAAACTAAAGCCAAACCAATTCTTAACTATTTCACTTGCTATGTTCATTCAATCAAGAAATACACATTTTTAAACAGTGAAATATTACTACAAGTTTTATCATGAAAGCAGCAGTCTCTTACTTAAGTTTTCCCCAGTCTTGAGTTCAGTCCCCAGCTAACTGCTTTAAATATATTTTCTCATTTTTACCCACTTCCATCTAAATAATATATTTATATTGCTATCTCTTGATTTATTAGTTCTAGACTTTATCACTCATTTTCTACCAGGGAAGGGAACACATTTGATGTCTTCGTTTTCTTCTTCTCCATCTAGCAGTTCAGCTCATTTCACTAACCTTTCACACATTTGAGTGAACTCCCACTTGAGTTTTATTGAGTTGTAACAAATGTACTTCGTTTCACATGCAGCATATATAAATTCTGCCTCCTTTCCTTTGGCTTGATTTTCTAATGCCCGTAACACTGCTTCTTCTCTATAGCCTGGAAAGTGTGCTGTAAAATCTCTTGATAGTATGCCACCTTTTGCCAGAAACATCATATAAGCTCTTTCTCTGAAGATACCCTACAGCAGCCATCTGCTTTGCTCTGCTCCGAGCTGGGTGGTGTCTGGGCTTGCTGGACCACTGTCATCAAGGAGCTTCTCTTGACCTCTGCCCAGTATAAGGCTCCCTAATCACTCAGTTCTAATCTGAATAAAGGATTACCTGTGTTCCTGAGAAAGGACACACACTGCAGGTAAAACTGAATTTCTAAAAATATCTGGTTATTCTTTTTTTTTAAATTTCATTGAAGTACAGTTGATTTACAATGTTGCATTTATTTCTTCTATATAGCAAAGTGATTCAGTTATACATATGTATATATGTTCTTTTCCATTATGGTTTATCACAAGATACTGAATATAGTTGTCTGTGTTATACAGTAGGATCTTGCTGTTTGTCCATCCTATATGTAATAGTTTTCATCTGCTAATCCCAACAACCCAATCTCTCCCCTAATCCCCCTCCCCATGGACAACCACAAATTTGCTCTCTATGTCCGTGTCTGCTTCTGTTTCATAGATGTATTTGTGTCATTTTTTTAGATTCCACAGATAAGTGATATCATTTGGTATTGGTCATTCTCTTTTTTACTTATCTGAAGTTGTTCTTACACTTGATTGAAGACTTGACTATGTACAGTATTCTAGCCAGTGAATAATTTCTAGGTAAGCTTTTGGAGAGCAAAGAGCTCAAACCAGTCCATCCTAAAGAAAATAAGCTTTGCACATTCACTGAAAGGACTGATGCTGAAGCTGAAGCTCCAATACTTTGGCCACCTGATGTGAAAAGCTGACTTGTTGGAAAAGACCCTGATGCTGGAAAAGACTGAGGTCAGGAGAAGAAGTGGGTGACAGAGGATGAGGTGATTGGATGGCATCACTGACTCAATAGACATGAATTCGAGCAAACTCCAGGAGATAGTGAAGGACAGGGAAGCCTGGCCTGCTGCAGTCCATAGGGTCACAAAGAGTCGGCTACAACTTAGCGACTGAACAACAACAGGTTTGGTTTCTTTTGAATCCTCTCTCCCCAGCTTGTGGATGGCTACTTTGTGTTCTTACATGGTCTTTCTTTTGTGTGCTCAGACATTCCTGTGTGTCCAAATTTCCTTATCTAATAAAGATACCAGTCATATCAGATTAGGGCTTGCCCTAATGGCCTCATTTTAACTTCATCTCCTTAAAGGTCCTATTTCCTAGTACAGTCATATTCGTCAGAATAGGAATTCAATATATAAGTTTGAGGGGACACAGTTCAATGTGTAACATTGATGCAGATTCAGGTTAAAACTAGACCCAGCTGAGAAGGCCAACAGCAGACGGGAGGGGATCAGTACGCCAGTAAATCTACGGCAGCAAAACAAAACACAGTCATGGAAAAAATCAGAAAGAGATACACGTTTAACATGTGGACAAAACACAATACGAGATAAGCCTAAGCAAGGTTAGGTAAGTAACTACGGGCAAACACAGACGCTGCCAGAAGTCCCAGAGTTGTTTGTACCTTGAAAGGTCCTGACTCCAAATTGAGAGAAGGCAAGTGATCCAAGACTATTCCAGGCCAAGTTTCCACAGTAAATCAGAGTTAGAATGAATTGGTAACAGTGGTTCATTAGTAAAATGGATACCCTTTTCACCTAATTGTCTAAGACATGTTTGTTAGTTAACTATTTTAGGAATTCCAGATCTGATTTTTTAGAGATAGTCAGCTTACTTAAATCTTGGCTAAAACATGCCTATACTTTACACTGTGATGAAAGGACATGGGTAGCAGCGTCCTCTGCCTTTGAGAGAATATCCCAGGGTAGAGGGGCAGTCCCCTGAGTGCTGAGCTGAAGCCATGAAATCCAAGCAAACACCATAGGAAGTGCAATGCTCCCACAGCAAACTGATTTTAATAAAATCTCTTGGGAAATTAGTAGCATTGACGAAGCAATCTCATGCTGGTTCCTAGTGCATTTTAATCAGATCTCCAGTTTTTCAAGTTCGAATACAAAAATAAAGGAAAACATCTGACATTTCCTACTGGGAAATAAACGAACACCAATCAAATGAAGAAAGCAAAGTCTGTTTATTCAGAGCTTGCTGGAGCACGGGGGTCTGCCACCATCACCTGTGTCTGGGCAGAGACATGGGAAAACTTTCTAGTGAAAAAGAGAAGGTTTCAGGGAGGATTGATCGGAGGCTGTTGGCCTGGGGAAGCTGTAGGCAGGCTTAACAGAAATGAAGTCGCTCAGTTGTGTCCGACTCTTTGCGACCCCATAGGCTGTAGCCTACCAGGCTCCTCCATCCATGGGATTTTCCAGGCAATAGTACTGGAGTGGGGTGCCATTTCTTCCCCCAGGGGGTCTTCCCGACCCAGGGATCGAACCCGGGTCTCCCGCACTGTAGGCAGACGCTTTACTGTCTGAGCCTGTTCTAGTGATTGGTTGTTGTTCAGTCTCTAACTTGTGTCTGATTCTTTGCTTGCCAGGCTCNGGGGTGCCATTTCTTCCCCCAGGGGGTCTTGCCGACCCAGGGATCGAACCCGGGTCTCCCGCACTGTAGGCAGACGCTTTACTGTCTGAGCCTGTTCTAGTGATTGGTTGTTGTTCAGTCTCTAACTTGTGTCTGATTCTTTGCTTGCCAGGCTCCTCTGTCCACAGAATTTCTCAGGCAAGAACACTGGAGTGGGTTGCCACTTCCTTCTTCAGGGAATCTTCCCAACCCAGGATCAAGCCTGGCAGGCGGGTCCCTAACCACTGAGCCACCAGGGAAGCCCTAGTGACTGGTTGTGTGTGTGAGTCACTCAGTTGTGTCCGACTCTCTGCAACCCCACAGCTCCTCGTCCATGGATTTCTCTAGGCAAGAATACTGGAGTGGGTAGCCATTTCCTTCTCCAGGGGATCTTTCCAACCCAAGGATCAAATCTGGGTCTCCTGCATTGCAGGTAGATTCTTTACCATCTGAGCCACTAGTGATTAGGGAAGCATATTTGACTTTCTCTGGTTGGTGTTAGGTTGGAAATGGGGACACAGATTAGGAGAGCTGCCGGTTATTAATCAAGTCCTGGATATTTGGGTAGAATGATAACAGAAGTTACTGTTCAGCTTCCAGGATTATCACTGGAGATGATAGTCTGGCTTGCTGCCAGTCTGGTTCACAGTAGGCCAGCCTCCTGGGTTATTTATTATAGAAAGGGGGTTGGTTTCCCTGGCAGTTTGCTGCTGATGGTGGGTTGATTCCATTTCTATAAGTGGCTTGGCCATCGCCATTCTGTGTATTCAGTCTCTCATTATCTTTACTGAAGGAAAAGGATGACATAAAGTATCAGGCATAGGGCAAGAGAAGAGTCCCAGAGGACTGAACTTCACTCTTTCTAAAGAGTGGGAGGAAAAGTGTTTCTTCTCCACGAAGCAAGGATAAAAGGTAGTCCAGGTTGCCAGGAGAGACAGCCAGCCTGAAGTCTTCAAGGACTCAGAGAGCCCTCTGCTCTAGTCCAGACTGGCAGGGACACTAGCCGATGTCCGCAGCCAGGAGAAGGTAAAAGGGGAAATTACGTTCTGTCATCCCATCTCTGCTCTACCTACAAGGAACAGTGCGCAGGGCTGTGTCCTGAGGGAAAGTAAAACCCCAAAGTCCTTAATCTCAAGGGGTTGCAAATCAGACAGAGAGACATTCTGTTTATATAAAACAAGCCATTGATAAACAGATAAGTACACGATCTATTGTGTACATGCACATGTATCTTTAACACACCAATCAGTATGTATGTATGTTAAGATACGGATCATGACCTACTTGATCAAAAATTTTGAAACTGCAAATGTTGTACTAACCTCCAGATGTGGCTTGCAATGGAGTGCCCTGGACTGTAAGTCAAACACTGTACTGGAAGGAGGATCAGAGACAAAGCCAATTTTTAGGCATTTGTAAAAAACTGAAAAAGGGGCTTCCCTGGTGGCTCAGTGGTAAAGAATCCACCTGCAATGTAGGAGACGTGAGTGTGATCCCTGGGTCAGGAAGATCCTCTGGAGGAAGACATGGCAACCCACTCCAGTATTCTTGCCTGGAGAATCCCATGGACAGAGGAGCCTGCATCTGGAGGGTGAAATCTTAACCACTGGACCGCCAGAAAGGTCCTTCAAAGAATTTCAAATATGTCATCTTTTTGGTATGTTGCCATAACTGGCATCACATGCCCTTCTCTAAGCTTAGCAGAGTGTCGGCTCTCAGTAAGGGCTCACGTTTACACCCACATGGAAACATCCTTGATGGTGGGGTTTTGTTGTGTTTGCTTTTGCACCTTGTAGGAGAGGAGGAACTGAGGCAATTATTTTGTGTTTGGAGGAAAGAAACTGAGTCTCAGGTGGGCGAAATGACTTTTCCAAGGAGTCAGAGCAGAGAGCAAAGCTAGCCTGCTTCTGAAGTTTCCCTGTAAATCACACAGCCATCAAATTCTGTAAATTCTCTGCACTCCCATGGTCGTTTTGTTGTCATTTTCAGTGATAAACCTTTGGAATTCAAAAGTGTAAAGTCTGATTTAGAAAAACAGGATTAAACTATTATATTAATCTTTAGGAACTGCTTTCAGAACTTCTTTCTACTATGCTACTTACTTTCCTATAAAATTGATAATCCTCTTACTTTACAGCTTAATTTCACTGTAAATCTGACACTTTTGCTTCTGTCTCAATCCAATTTATTTCAAAAGCAGTTCAGTGAAAATATTTCAAATATTGAATCACACAGATACAAATGTTGAACCACTAATGTACTCCTGTATTAGTTTTTAATTTTGTCCAGGTGGCATTATTCATATACAATGGACTTCTTGATTAATAAAAGCCATAGTCTGATGGAATGCCAGGAAGAGTATCATTTTAATCAGTCATTCTGAGGCAGTGTCACACCACTGGCAGGTTTTACTGGGCACTTTTCCAACTGTAAGAAAGCTACAGTATGAAGAAGGGAACTTATCTGTGATGCTATGTATTTACATCAGAGCAGGTGCTTTGAAAATCTCAGAAAAAGGATGCAAGAATTTCCCTCTTTTCCAGTGATGAATGCACAGTTAGGTAGCAGGGAATAAAATAGAAAAGGGTTATTTTGAACTATGGTTTTCAGTTGCTATTGGCTCTCATTGCTTTCTCTATGTTATGACAGTGATTTCAATGCATGTATATTTACATCTAAATAAATTGAATCAAAAAATTAATCTTAAAAAGAAAGAAGCAAAATTCTTAAGTCGGGTGGCTTTTGTCTTATTGGAAGAGATTTCTTTTCCCTTTTCTATTTATAATCTAGAAACACATTAATCCATTTTTGTTTCAATTTCTATGTTAAATACCTCCAAGCCACTTAGGGTTTTCATATTTGTTATCTGGGCAAAAAAATTACTCAGTTTTAATGAACATATACCTAAAAGAAAAAACTCTACTGGGCTGTTTTTCTCTCAATTTTTCTCATGGAGCTACACAGCCTCTTAACATCCCTGGTCCACAGAATTGTGCCAGCTACACAATAAGGCGAACAATGACAATTCAACACAACGGAAAAACACAGATGATACATTCTGCTGAACATTGTCCTGTGCCTTCAACAAAATTGCACTCTGCAGCTCACTGGAACATACAATGAGAATAATTTAAATGAAAATGTGCAATGCATGGCAGTTAACTGTTACCTAAGAGTGAGAATCTGGGTAATTATTCTAAAAGGATCTTGGCCAAACACGGCAGCTATCCCATCTAAAAGGTTTCCGGCTTACAGTATGAATGCCTGGGTGATGATTTATGATCCATAATAGTCACGTCTGTGACTTGAAAACAGAAGAAAATCTTGATGAGCACGTGTTTGTCAACTAAGTGGTCTTGGCCCCTGGGTTCCCTCACATAGAAGGTTCTGCCTAGTCACAGTTGTCACTGGCAAATGGTCACTTGAAACTATTTTTTTAAAAAGTCACAACATGTACAATATTAACATTTCTGCAAATAAAGGTAGTTTGCAAAGTCAAGCTAACTTTACAATCACAAAGCACAGGCTGACTGAGATTCTGTGCTGCTGCGGACCCTGTGATTAATGCCCAGGACTGGCTTTTCTTTTCCTCTTAGTGAAGCAGAGCTTGAAACAGGCAGGGCTAAAATCAAGCCCAGGGAAATGGAATTTTGAAATAAAGACTTAATTGGCTAAAAGAATAACATGAGACACAAGAGCAGACCCCAGTGACTTAGAGGGTGCCATGGCAGGGACCTGAGGAAAGGGAGGTCTCAGTCCCAGTCCCAGCTCTGGCTTATTTTTTTGGCTACACCGTGTGCCATGCAAGCTCTTAGTTGCAGCATGTAGGATCTACTTCCTTAACCAGGGATCAAATTTATGCCCCCTGCACTGGGAGCATAGAGTCTTAGCCACTGGACCTCCAAGGAAGTCCTCTAGCCCTGACTTATTAAATATAAGACCTTGGGCAAATTTCTTAATTTCTCTAGTCCTTATTTACTCAAATATAAGTGGGTACAATAATATGCATCTTGAAGAGTAAAGGTTAGAAATATTATATACAAAAGTGCTCAGCACATGGATTACAGATAAGATTTTATATAGGATAGGTGTTATGTTGTTATTTCAATAGTATATACAATTTCAAAATTGGCTCTCTGATATTTCTTAGAAACTACAGAGTCGGACACGACTGAAGCGACTTAGCAGCAGCAGCAGCAGAAAATATTTCCCTATGAAAACAAGTTAATACATAAATTAAAATTATAAATCATCACAATAACTAATGCTTATGGAGCACTTCCTACTTGTTAAATAAACAGCCATGGAACAAGCACCATTTCCACAGGCACTTCGCACAATGAAAGTGAAGCGTGAAGAAGTGTTGTTCACCGTCACAGAGCCAGTAGGGAATGAGATCAAAAACTCAAAACCGGGGAGTGTGGCTATGGAGGAGATGCTCTAAACTGCTTCACTGTATTGCCATCCACAGAGGACTAGGTATATATAATATTCTATTATATGTAAAAATGAATATTACTCAGCCACAGAAAAGAGTAAAAATTCTGACATTTGCAGCAACATATATGGACCTAGAAAGTATTATACATAGTGATAAATCAGACAGAGAAAGATAAATACTCTGTGCTATCACTTATGTGTGGAACATAAAAAAAAGAAATGAATATAACAAAACAGAAACAGACTCCCAGATGCAGAAAACAAACGAATGGTTACCACTAGGGAGAGGGGAGGAAGAGGGGCAAGACGGAGATACGGCATCAAGAGATACAAACCACTGTGTATAAAACAGACAGGCAACAAGGATTACTGTATAGCATAAGGAATTATAGCCATTATCCTGTAATAACTTAATGGATTACAAACTGTAAAAATATTGAATCACTATATTGAATACTTGAAGCTACCATAATATTGTAAATATACTTCAATAGAAAACAAACAAAACCAGACAGTATGCCTATGGAGCGGATGCTCTAACCTCACTGTATTACCTTAATGCAGGTTAATTAAGTTAGGTATTCATCAACCCCCAGAAACCTGTTTATTTTTTTAACATACTTGAACTACAATATATATATCACAGCTTCCCATTTCTTAACATATTTACTGAGGCATAACTCACGTACCAGAAAATTCGCTCAATTAACTTTTTACAACCCAGTAGGTTTCAGTATATTCTCAGAGTCATGAGCCATAAACACGGTCTAATTTTAGACCACTTCCATAACTCCTTACACATGAGCAATCGCTCACCCTCAGGCCCTCTTCCTGGCTATCACCAGTCTACTTCCTTTCTCTTTTGATTTGTCTGTCTGGACAGTTCACATGGGGGCTTCCCTGATGGCTCAGCAGGTAAAAATATGCCTGCAGTGCAGCAGACACAGGAGACATGGGTTCAATCCCTAGGTTGGGAAGATCCTCTGGAGAAGGAAATGGCAACCCACTCCAGTATTCTTGCCTGAAAAATCCCATGGACAGAGGAGACTGGTGGGCTATAATCTGTGGGGTTGCAAAGAGTCAGACATGACTGAGTCACACACACACACACACACACACACACACACACACAGACACACACAGTTCAAAAAGGTAGCATCATGTCATACGCAGTTTATTTATGTTGTACCACGAATCTTGGTACTTCTTCCTTTTTTATTGCCATGGTGTAATGTATCATACTTTGTTTATTCTTTCATTCATCATTTAGATGGAGCTTTGGGTTTTTTCTACTTTTTTATATTCTAAACAATGCTCCTCTGAACACTTAGGGGCACATTTCCATATGAATATATGTTTGCATTTCTCTTGGGTATACACCTAGGAGTAGAATTGCTAGGCTGTAACTCTGTGCTTAATGTTTTGAGGAACTGCCAAACATTGTCAAAATGGCTGCACCCCTTTTCATTCCCATCAGCAAGGGCATGGGGGCAAGATATTATCTCAGCTCAGTTACATCAGATGTCTGAAAGGCTGAAGCCATTTGTTGCTCAGATCACTCCTACATTTGGAACCTGTGAGATCTCATGGGGTAGGCCAACCTTCGTGGTCTCACCCTGGGAGGCACTTTCATATGATGTGGTAATGGACTGGACTCTTTATTATTAGTGACAATGTGGTCTAGTGAATTGCCATATCTGTTAAATGTTAGGACCCTCTTGTTAGAAGGGACTGGTCTGTGGTCAAAATTCAGGGGCTGGCTTCAGATAATATGATAAGAACTTTATCTAGTCTTTGTTTCCAGTTCTTGGCAAAACCTTCCAAAATCCAAGAAATTTCTTGAATAAGTGGAGTGACCTTTGTCATTCCCTGGTGGCTCAGATGGTAAAGAATCTGCCTGCAATGAGGAGACTTGGGTTTGATCCCTGGGTTGGGAAGATCCCCTAGAGAAGGAAATGGCAACCCACTCCAATATTTTTGCCTGGAGCATTCCATGGACAGAGGAGGCTGGTGGGCTTCAGTCCACGGAATTGCAAAGAGTTGGACATGACTGAGAGACTAACACTCTCTCACTCTGTCATTCATAAAGAGTCTCAAAAGAGCACACTTGAGTTTATGCTAATGAGGCGACTTAGTGTGGGGCACCAGATGGCCTCAGGTAGGGGCTGGTCACCAGAAAGATGACATGACTAGGTTGGAACTTTCAGCTCCACCCGTCACTGGGAGGGACACGGGTGCTGCTGATTAAGCTCCATAAACACTGGTGAACCACAAGCTCTGATGCACTTGTGGGTGGGTGTGCCTGTCCACAGGCCAGGAGGGGGCATACCCCAGTTCCACAGAAGTTCCTGCACTTGGATCCTTCCCCTTCCACACCGCACCTTGTGTATCTCTTCATCTGCTGTTCGTCTGTTTCCTTGATAATATCCTTTATGATAAACTTTCAAGCACAAGTAAATGTCTTGAGTTCTGTGAGCCATCCAACACAAAACTCTTTGGGGTGCTCAGCAAGTTTTAAGAGTGTAAAGGGGTCCTAAATAGAAAAATCTGAAAACTGTTCTTCAACAAATTTCTCTCTTCACCATCTAACCTGAGCTCTTGTCTGATGGGATGAAAAGATTTGCTTTGTGCTGTTTTCTGTATATGCCCCTGGAAAGAAAATCTATCTCCACCTGGACATTTCTTTGTTTGAGATTCCATCTCTGAATTTTGAGGAGGAAACAGACAAGGACTGGGCAAAGTTAGCACTCACCTTCACTAACTCGGTGTAGCCGGTCTCCTTGGGGGTCCACCACGGCTGGGCTTTCAGTCCCTGCACGTTGTATAGTGAGCGCTGCCACACGGAGGCAAAGTGGCCCCTCTGGTGCCCCAGCTCGTACCACCTATATGCCTGGAAAATCAGAAAGATTGAACTCCAAATGAGGCAGTCTAACTATAAATATCCTTACAACTACAGTCACTAAAAACACGGTATGACTTTATGACAATAAATAAAGAGCTTGCTAGTCAGGTGTCCAATCTGTTAAACACTGGCAAAAATACTGTTATTTGATTGGGTTTTTGATTAGGACCTATTATTTTAAATAAATGTGTGTATTTTATTTTCACTCCTAGGCCATAAGCTCTCTGAACACAGGACTCACACTGTATTCAGTCTGATCTCAGAGTGTCCAGCAGAGTCTAGGACTTTGTTCAGTGAATAAATCACTGAAGACACAAAAGGGGACTATGTTTATATTTTAGTTTTCATTTCTTATATTCTATTTCTATGTTTCCTTTGAAAGGAAAGGAGTATATTTTCACCATTTTTTTAAAAAGATACCTGCTTTTACTGATTTGGGATGCTAAAAAGGACAGCATTTTTTCCCCCCAACCACACCTGGCAGCATGCAGGATCTTAGTTCCCAGACCAGGGATTGAAGCTATGTGTCCCCTGCAGTGGAAGCGTGGTGTCCTAACTGCTGGACTGCTAGGCAAGCCCCGGACAGCATCTTCTTTTCACATGAACAGTATTCCTGTTCAAATGAAGACAACTGCCCCAAGGGAATGGAGTATAAACCCTCCATTAAAGAAGCAGATGAAAGAAAATAATATTCTGAGTTGGCAATAAACAGAGTGATAGTCCACATTAGATTTTTTAAGAAGGGAAATTTTGTTCCGAGTAATTTTTATCCCTGCCATAAGGGATAACATTTGTGGCTGTAGGCCGTAACACGATACAGCCTGACTCCAAGACTAACTAGTCTTTTCAGGGACGGCTGGCTGCAGTCTGCTGCTCCAGGCATCCCCTTCAAACCACGCCTGAACCACATGCTCTCCTGCGGGCCCTCCCCACAGCCCTGCAGCCAGCACCCCCATTGTCTTTAGACTGGAAAACAATTCTAGGATTGTGCTTAATGGTCCCCCCCCCATTATCTGAATTCTGATCTAATGATTGCTTTCGAAGAGTGATTTCAAATACACATCGTTATCAATGAAAACAGGCAGTTAATATCAAGCAGATTAAAACAAGAATATTTTCACCAAACTCCATCTTACTTTAGATGTAAGAAATAATAACTCTTTAAAAAGTCTTTAAAAATTCACAGGCCAACATTTCATTCGTTAGAAAAATCGAGAACCATCTCTATTTTCAGTAACACTTTTTAGCTCACTACTAGCTTTTGCACAAGTACTTTCATTTCATCTTTTCTATAACTCCAAATAGTTCCATTTTACAAACGCTCAGACAGATTTAAAAAGACTAAACATGATGAACAATCGCCCAGGGCATCTGGCAACTTATTCCACTCTCTCTCTGTCTATCATTTAAAAAGAAACTATCACAAGTGACCTTCTTATATATCTTTCTCAATATTATACCAAATTAAGAATATATGTACTAATCACTCATATGTTTTCCTTGAAAGACATGTAAGTGCTAACCATAAAGTAATTTCTTTAAACATGGCTCACAGTAGTCTGATTTTTAAAATATAGCATTTTACCTTTTTGAAATTAAATTGACTATTTTAGTTATTTTTGTCCAATTTAAATTTAGTTACTTTTTTAGTGTTAAAGTGAACAACCATATTAATTAAAACAGATGATTTTTGGAAATTCTTACTAATTTTTTTAATCATCAGAAATTCATTTTAAGGACAGAGTGTTAGAATAGTGAGAAAGAAATTATTGGAGTTAGAAGTCTTAGATTTCAGTCCTGGACTGAACACTCAGCATGCTGGGTGCCTGGGCAAGACATTGTATTTATAGGGCATGTTCAAGAATCCGTAAGAGCTTTTCTGACACTCAAAGTTGGTACTAGTGCATCAAACATGGCCCTTGACCTTATACCCCTCTGCCATTTAATTTTTTTTAGCTGTTCAGCTCAGAGGATCTTAGTTCCCCCACCAGGGATTAACCCATGCCCCCAAAGTGGAAGTGCAGAGTCTTAACCACTGGACTGCCAAGGAAGTCCTCTCTCTCACACCCCACCATTTAACTCTTAGAGAAACAAAACTATGAAATGATATATTAGTAATTAAAAAAAATTATCTCCAGTTATATAGGGGACATAGGGAATTTAGCTAGATTTTTTTTTCATTTTTAATTGGCGTACAGTTGCTTTACAATGTTGTGTTGGTTTCTGCTATACAACAATGTCAATCAGCTGTAGGTATACAGACATCCCCTTCTTCCTGAGCCTCCCTCCCAGCGCCCACCCCAGTTCACCCATCTAGGTCATCACAGGGCACCAAGCTGGGCTCCCCCTGTTAAACAGCTGCTTCCCACTAGCCATCTATTTTATACATGTGGTGTGTATATATCAGCAGTACACCTCCAGTTCATCCCATCTTCTCCTTTCCTCCGCTGTATTCACAAGTCAGTTCTCTGTGTCTCTATTCCTGCCCTGCAAATAGGTTCATCAGTACCATTTTTCTAGATTCCATATTTATATATGCATGAATGAGGATTCCCTGGTAGCTCAGTGGTAAAGAATCCACTTGCCAATGCAAGAGACTTGGCTGATCCCTGAGTTGGAAAGATCCCCTGGAGGAGGAAATGGCACCCCATTCTAGTATTCTTGCCTGGAGAATTCCATGGACAGAGGAGCCTGGTGGGCTACAGTCTATGGAGTCAAAAAGAGTCAGACACAACTGAGCAAGAAACACTTTCACCTTACTTTCATACGCTATTTGTTTCTCTGTGGGCTTTTTAAATTCAAGAATTGTGCTATTCCTTGCATTTTAACGATAATTAAGCTGAAAGCACAATCCCATAGGTTCAAATTGCAAGCTCTTAACAATGTGTAGTAGTGAATTGTTTGCCCTTGAAGTGAAGGCTGTTTTCATCTAAGATGTGAGACTAAATCACAGACTTGTTTTATCTGTCTTTGCCCTGGACCATAAGATGTTCAAAGGTAAATTAATTAGTGACGATTACATTTATAGTAATCAGATATGAACATTTATCCAGTGTTAGATACTGTTGCAAAGTCTTTCTTATCCTTCTCATTCAAAGGAGGTACCAGGAATTTACATCTTAAGAGAATGAAGGAACACAAAAGTGACTGCTAATCAGCAGTTTCTTCCTCCTTCTTCCTCTTCTCTCATTTCTCATTTTATTCCAGTTGATTGACTGGTAGGTCAGAGGGAAAAGGTACAGATACACAGAGATGGATAAAGAAAACAGTGTTAGTCATCCAAATTTCTGTTACTCCAAATTGGGTCATCTCTTTTGCTGGCAATTACCCCATTACAAAACCTTTTGCTCCAACGAACCCTCAATTGTCCAAATAGTGCCAAGTTCTTATTAGCTTTAGAAACCAAAAGTTATGTTACCCTCAGATGTCACCTTATTATTGATATATATATGAAACACATGGTTACAAAAATCCAGGGTCCCTGACTCTAATGAGAGCCCAGTGTAGGGCCATGGCATGGTACAGGGCAGCCTAGTAATGTTGTGTGAACCACAGTGGATGGTGAGAGTTTGGGGATTTTCATCGTATGATGTCATCATTAAGAAGCCGATACTGAACTCAGAAAAAAGGAATAATGATAAAAGAAAACGTGTGATTTGTTTTAGGTGCTATATTTTCTGTGTCAGTACTGGTCATTATTATAGCTATAGATGTTCATCTTAAACTCGGTATTAAATATTTCAGAAAGTAATTACACAATTAACCACCAGGTTCAGTCTGCTTAAGAATCAGTTGGATAAAGACTTCATTCTAAAAATAACTACTTTTAAAATTCCAAAGTAACATAAATCTAGGCTTCCCTGGTAGCTCAGCTGGTAAAGAATCATCTGCAATACAGGAGACCCCGGTTTGATTCCTGGGTCGCGAAGATACCCTGGAGAAGGGATAGGCTACTCACTCCAGTATTTTCCCCTGGTGCCTCAGATAGTGAAAATTTCGCCTGCAATGTGGGAGACCTGGGTTCAATCCCCAGGTTAGAAAGATCCCCTGGAGAAGGAAATGGCAACTCACTACAGTATTCTTGCCTGGAGATTCCCATGGACAAAGGAGCCTGGCAGTCCATGGGGTCACAGAGTAAGACACGACTGAGTGGCTAAGCACAGCACAGGCAAACTATAAAAATATCTTAAAAGATATTTAAACAATTTCAAGGACATCTCTTCATTTCATAAATTTAAAAATATTTTTTCAAGGCAATATCTGTCTCTATAGATACACACACAGATGTACAGACAGGCACACATATACATGCACACAAACAGACAAACACATATGCACACTAATTTAGAGATTATTCAGATACCTTATTGAAAGAAATTATAAATGTCAAATCCCAAAATTTCTTCATAGTAGGAATTGTTAGGCTGTTGCAAAAAGTTTAAACCACGTTCAAAAGTTTATGCTCAAAACATTTTTTCAGTTGTGACTGTCTCACAGAAATCATTGCCATCCCCCTCTTTATCTTCTGTTAAAGAGAACAAAAAGCTCACGAATGCACTATTACCTCTTTGTTTCCAACTCTCTGCATGGCATCCCCCAGGTGAAAATAAAATCTCCCATCATCAGTTCCAGGATCCCCAGATTCTATTCCTTCCTGTAGAAAGGACAGTGTTAGTATTTGTGAAAGGATTAGACACTAGACTTATTAATCCATTGACTTACTAAATCTTTTCTAAGAACCAGAAGATCATCTCAATATTGTTGTTGTTCAGTCTCCCGGTTGTGTCTGACTCTTTGCAACCCCATGAACTGCAGCACCTCAGGCCTCCCTGTCCCTCGTCATCTCCCAGAGTTTGCCCAAGTTCATGTCCTTTGCACTGATGATGCCATCCAGCCATCTCTTCCTCTGACACCCTCGTCTTCTTCTGCTCTCATTCTTTCCCAGCATCAGGGACTTTTTCCAATGAGTTGTCTGTTTGCATCAGGTGGTCAAAGTATTAGAGCTTCACCATCAGTCCTTGCAGTGAATATTCAAGGTTGATCTCCCTTAAAATTGACTGGTTTGACCTCCTTGCTGTCCAAGACACTTTCAGGAGTCTTCTCCAGCAACACAGTTCGAAGGCATCAATTTGGCAATTAGGTTACTGGTCAATATTTACAATGGAAAAGCAAAAGGAGGTGATAAAGTTCAATGTAACAATGCATTCATCATCAATTAACAGTGGAATAGCTCATTAAGTTAACATGATGCTTTGTGAACTGTCTCTGTGGGAACAATTGTATTTCAATATCCCAGAGAATTTCTCTGACTGAGTTTCTATCACATTTATTTTGTTCTTCAGATCTGACCACATGTCATCCAGAGACTTTTTTCCCCTGAACCAAAATGTTTAGTTGCTCATAGATGTTTGAAATGATAGGGACCCAACTGCAAGTAATATTGTTTTCCACTCAAGACAAACGTGTCTTCACTTTTCAGTGAAATCATTTACAGAACACACGATAGGATTAAAGCCAGTTGGAATCTTTGAAAATATAATTTTATTAAACAACTCCCATCCTAAAACACTCAGCTGATTTCTATCCCCACTGTCCACAAAAGAACTGAAATTTAAATTTATGTAAAAACAAAAAAGAGAGAAATATTAAAGCAAGAGAATGAATTTAGAAAAGTTTTAAGTTCAAAGATAAAACATATTTCAATGTCTGAAAGTCTGCATCTTTGAGGCTTCTTCATAAGAAGTCCATCATCTTTTACTCGGGTGAAATTTATGCACATAAGGGTGGAAAATAGCAGCACAGAACAGAAGCATCGCTCAGGAGGGGAGAGTTGTGATCTGGGCTCTTCACTGACGGATGCTCAGGTAAACATCCTCGTTCGTTAACTAACCAACCCTGTCCTCTACTTCCTCATCTCCATGCCAGGAGAGTACCGTTAGGTCCTTATGATGTCAAAGGAAATTTAAGAGGAATATTTTATATCAGAGAAGACTATGTGCCCACAGGATCATGGCAGGGAATGGGCAGCTTGCTGAAGTCCCATGACAGTCAAGACAGGCTGGGGGGTGGGGTGTATGACCACCTCCAGGGGGCACCACTGCTCAGCTCCTGTGCTGAGATGTGGGTCACATGTTACCTTTCCAGAGAAATCAGAAATCTGCTTGATTACATAAAATCCTTCAGATTTTCAACTAAGGCAAGCAATTAAAATTGTTTTTAAGAGAATTATATTGGCCAAATAGAACATGCAAGCTACTTGTAATCAGTGGGTCACTATTTGGGAATCTCTGACGAAAGTCATATGAAGAAAACAGATCACAAAAGTGGATCATAAAAGTGCTACTTTAATCAGCTACCTGGCTGAGACGGAAGCACTAGCTAGTGTTACAAGCTACCCAGTATGGTGGTTACCCTACCCCAGTACTCTTGCCTGGAAAATCCAATGGACGGAGGAGCCTGGTGGGCTGCAGTCCATGGGGTCGCTAACAGTCGGACAGACTGAGCGACTTCACTTTCACTTTTCTCTTTCATGCATTGGAGAAGGAAATGGCAACCCACTCCAGTATTCTTGCCTGGAGAATCCCAGGGACAGGGGAGCCTGGTGGGCTGCCGTCTATGGGGTCACACAGAGTCGGACACGACTGAAGTGACTTAGCAGCAAGATGGTGGTTCAGATGGTGAAGAATCTGCCTGCAATGTGGGAGACCCAGGTTTGATCCCGGTGTCTGGAAGATCTCCGGGAGAAGCGAATGGCTACTCACTCCAGTATTCTTGCCTGGTCTCCAGGACAGAAGAGCCTGGCGGGCTACAGTCCATGGGGTGGCAAAGAGGTGGACACAAATGAGCCACTAACACCTTCACTTTCACTTTTTCAGCTGGTGTTACTATTTAAATTACAAATAAAAAAATCACTTCCTCAGTGATATTAGCTACATTTTAGATGCTCAACAGTCACAAGTGGTCGGTGGCTACCATATGAGAAAATACAAATAAAGACCATTTCCTTTATGGCAGAAAGTTCTGTTGGTCAGCCCTGGGCCAGACCACATGTGATCCTGGTGAACTGACGAGGATTCTGTTTTTATGTGAACAAAAAACGACAACACATTTTATTCTGAATCTTTCAAGCGATCAGGGTTATGGGGATTGGATTTACTCAGTCTGCATTTGTTACCTCATTTTGTGTAGGTTTCCATGAAACCTGTTCAAAGTAGTTTCAATGTATAATTAAACTGCAAAAGGAACAGTTAATTCCTTATTGACTGGGGAATTTTTGCTGTAACTAATGCCTGTGGCTGGCAATTTGTTATGTAAGTGAAAACTGAAACATTCCCAGTCAATAATGTTTGGGTAACAAAAGACATATTCATGTCTCTGGTTGATAATGTGTTAGTGCATTGTCCATATTTTAAAATATTTTATCAACTAATAATTACTGTAGTTTTAGGAATTTCTTCAAAATCTTTTCCAAATAATTTCTGCTCATAACACTTCTACCTCTGACACCCTCGATTACGCGGAAGGGTCACACTGCCTGTGAATGTCATCGTCTGAAGGTGTATATTTTGGTGTTGAAGAGGATCCGTAGTGCATGCCAGTCAATCGACATAATCAAGGGTGTCCAAATAACTCAGAGGGATCAGAAGAGGGAAAGAGGAAGGGAGGGAGTTACCTTTAGATAGGGGATGCTCTCAGCAATCTTGTTCTGTGCCTTCAGGATAAAGCCATAATGCACTTTAGCAAAACCATCATTAGGGGTCACGCTCAGAACCTAAACTCGAAAAAAAAAAAAATAAATAAAACCTACTGTGATGTACTGTGAAGTCTACAAATGTTTTAATTAACTTTGCTGTGCTTGGACTGGATTATGATGCTATAGCTTAAAATACAAATAGTGTTTTTTTCTCATTGGAATACATTAGGCTTAAATGGCCCTATTTCCCCTCAACTCAAAATGTTCAATGCAAAATGTTCTCCAAGAATGAAGAAATGAATAAAAAAGGCAATGACTATTAAAGCATTGCTCTAACAATGCAAATCAGTAAAATCTCTATCAATTTTATGACTTCAATATTTTTTTAATGATCAGGGAAAGACTGCTTTAAATTAGCTCTATTTAAAGTCAACTCTGAATGATTATCATATATTTCTTTACATATATGTTTTATGGGCTTCTTTGGTGGGTCAGATGGTAAAGAATCTGCTTGCAATGCAGAAGACCTGGGTATGATCCAGGGAAAATCCTGGGTTGAGAAAATCCCCTGGAGGAGGGCACAGCAACCCACTCTAGTAATCCTGCCTGGAGAATTCCATGGACAGAGGAACCTACCTATTGGACTACCATCCATGGGGGTCATACAAAGAGTCAGACACGGAAGTAAGTAAGTGAAGTGACCAACACTTTCAATGATGTATGCAGCTGCTCCAGGACTCTCCTCTCATCCTCATGAAGCTGACATCCTACTTACACACCTGCTACTATGACGGGGTGGGGGTGGGTGACCAGGACTCAGAGGGACCCACAGGGCTGCCCTCCCAGCTTGATTCTTTATGATCACCTACTGTGCTTACTGCAGTTTACATGCAGTGCCTAACAGATGCACAAGTTGTATTACCCTGTTGTAATTAGCAAACTCTCAGAAAATGACAAATGGCTTTATAAGATTTCTAAAAAAGTCAAATTGAGATTAACACTAAAAATGTTACCGAGATTCTCTCTGTCTTTACATACACACACGCGCACATAAGCATAGACAACAACAAACTGGTTGACACTTCTGCTGCTGCTGCTGCTAAGTCACTTCAGTCGTGTCCGACTCTGTGTGACCCCATAGACGGCAGCCCATCAGGCTCCCCCGTCCCTGGGATTTTCCAAGCAAGAGCACTGGAGTGGGTTGCCATTTCCTTCTCCAATGCAGGAAAGTGAAAAGGAAAGTCGCTCAGTTATATCTGACTCTTAGCGACCCCATGGACCGCAGCCTACCAGGCTCCTCCATCTGTGGGATTTTCCAGGCAAGAGTACTAGAGTGGGGTGCCATTGACATTTCTAGTTCTGCACAAATTCGGCAAGACACACTACCAGGACTAAAAATATCCTTATAAATAATGTTTCACATGGACATTATTAAAATATCAATTTTTCAGTGAGAATGAAAATATTATTGACAGTTAAATGAAATTTTGAAAGTATCTGAAATATTTCATCTTAAAACCTATTTTAGAATGTGGATCTTCTAGAATGTTCACCATAGGTTAGTACATGTATACATAAACATATAATTCACAGGTTTTTGCTTGAACATTTTTTACTGAAAGAGGATACAAGCAAACATGTCTGAAGACTGCTGCTATGGGCAGTGGGAACCACTGGAGAGCTGAAGCTAGGATGAGGGTCAGATTGGCATTTTGTATTGATGAAGTTCATAAGAAAACAAGGTTGGGCGGGGTGGATCTATCCTATTTCACACTAGAGACAACGGGGCCTGAGTTAAATAAGAGGATTTGAAAGATATTGAGGATGTTAAAGGGAGAAGGAAATGGCACCCCACTCCAGTACTCTTGCCTGGAAAATCCCATGGACGGAGGAGCCTAGTAGGCTGCAGTCCATGGGGTCGCAAAGAGTCAGACACGACTGAGTGACTTCACTTTGACTTTTCTCTTTCATGCATTGGAGAAGGAAATGGCAACCCACTCCAATACTTTTGCCTGGAGAATCCCAGGGGCGGGGGAGACTGGTGGGNCATGGGGTCGCAAAGAGTCAGACACGACTGAGTGACTTCACTTTGACTTTTCTCTTTCATGCATTGGAGAAGGAAATGGCAACCCACTCCAATACTTTTGCCTGGAGAATCCCAGGGACGGGGGAGACTGGTGGGCTGCTGTCTATGGAGTTGCAGAGTCAGACACAACTGAAGTGACTTAACAGCAGCAGAGGATGTTAAAAGTAACAGAGATTCGTTACTTGGTACCATATTGTAATCCCTGGATGGCATACTCTGTGTTGTTTCCTTAACCACCATTTCCTGAGCCAGTGCCTGTGGGTTTCAATAAATAAGTGCTAAGTGAATGGATGAACATGAGGAGTGAAGGGAGGCAAGGGGCAGGAAGATGCTGAACCAAGTGTGGCTCAGGTAATTGATGGTGTTATAACAAGGAGGAAAGTGCAGTGAAGTCTCCAAAAGCCAAGGATGTGGCAAGGTCTCTGCAACCACCTTAAAGTCAGTCTTTGCTGGGACCTCCTTGGTGGTTCAGTGGTTAAGAATCTGTGCTTCCATTGCAGGGAGCAAGGGTTCGATATCTGATCCAGGAACTAAAATCCCACGTGCCACTCTATACAGCCAAAAAATACCCGCAAGGATCAGACGGCCAATGCCTCTGAAAGGAGAGTAATTTATGCCATATACCCGAAAAGCTTGTATTCTGTAGATTCTCTCCCATTTGGACTTTAACTGAAAAAAGTACAAGATAATGTGTTTTTAAGTTCTTGAGTTTTTTGAGTTCCTCTTTCTGTCATAAAGAATACTTTAGAAAGGTTGTTTGTGTACTAAAATATATATATTAGCTAAAAAGTTAGCTAATGTGAACCAAATGTTAGCTATTATTTAAAATCTTCTGATGAAGCAGAAAAAGGGTAATGAAACAAAATTTAGGATATGTTAACTATAATAAGGCTTGAATTTGACTTAATTTAAAATAGAGTGAATGATCAGGCATATTAAAGGCAATTTAATAGCCAGGACATGGAAACAACCTAGATGTCCATCAGCAGATGAATGGATAAGAAAGCTATGGTACAACAGATTCATGTCAATGTATGCCAAAACCAATACAGTATTGTAAAGTAAAATAAAGTAAAAAAAAAAAAAGAAAGAAAACAGCAAAAAAGAGAAAGAAACAGAGGAAAAAAAAATAAAGGCAATTTAGAAATAACATTAGAACTCCATGTTCAGAAGACTTTGATTAATTGTTAACAGCAAATTGCTGCCTACTTACCTCTTCATAGACCTTCTTGGCACTGTCATTGTCTCCTATCAAGAGGTATCCAACGCCAAGGTCATTCTTTAAGGAAGTATCATCAGGAAATAGTTGAACTAATTTCTGAAGAGTAAGCAAGGATCCTCTCATGTGACCTGATTTGGTGGAAAGGAAACAATAGAAATAAAAATAGCTTCTGTTTATCCTTGTCTTGTCACTACAAATCATAAGAGACTATTCAACAGAGCCTGAAGACCAGTTTAACTCTGACTCTGTATACTGATGGCTAAGTCCCTCTTAGGATTTTATCCTGTAGCTCTAAGGGCATCAGTAACTTCCATAAGTGGGTTTTCCAGGTGGAGCTAGTGGTAAAGAATTCGCCTGCCAATGCAGGGGACACAAGGGATGCCGGTTCAATCCCTGGGTAGAGAAGACCCCCTGGAGAAGGAAATGGCAACCCACTCCAGTATTCTTGCCTGGAAAATCCCATGGACAGAGGGGTTCGCAGAAAGAGTCAGACACAACTGAACATACACACACACACACAACTCCTATAAGTAGATACTGAATACAATACTGATTACAAATACGTTAAAGACATTCTTATTTTCTAAATTCATCAANGAAGACCCCCTGGAGAAGGAAATGGCAACCCACTCCAGTATTCTTGCCTGGAAAATCCCATGGACAGAGGGGTTCGCAGAAAGAGTCAGACACAACTGAACATACACACACACACACAACTCCCATAAGTAGATACTGAATACAATACTGATTACAAATACGTTAAAGACATTCTTATTTTCTAAATTCATCAACATTTACCCTTTACATCAAATTGTCTCTTATGAAAGTTTTAGTTACCCATTCCTTATTTAAAAAATGTTTTACTGGGGTATTTTTGACATTATAATTAACTTTAAAATTATGAATACAGAACAGGCAAATAAGAAGTCTAATAGATTTCAGGGTCTAGCACCCTGGATGAGACGCGAAGAGGCTCTGAGGTACTCTGCTTGTCTTCGTCTCTCAGTAATGACCTAGTCCTGGAGCCAAGGATACATCATCCAGTCTTAGGGGACCCTCTGGTGGACAATAGGGTGTTATGCCTATATGAACCATGAAAACCCAGCTTCAAATCATTTTAAAGACTGTCCAATGGATGTTTAAGATTTAGAGGGGTCAATTGTCATCACTCTTCACCTCAATTGGAAAGACAAATTGTAGGGGTTTCCCTGCTGGTCCAGTGGTTACAAATCCACCTTACAATGCTGGGGACACCATCTCGTTCCCTGGCCCAGGAATATCCTACTTGTCGTAGAACAATTAGAGCAACTAAGCCCAGGTGCCACAGATACTGAGTCCACGTGCTGCAGCTACGGGAGCCTGTGTGCCTACAGCCCGTGCTCGGCAACAAGAGAAGGCAATTAAAATAAATAAATTTATATTAAAAAAGAAAAAAGAGACGCCCCCACTTGCCGCAACTAGAGAAAGCCCGTGTGCAGGAACAAAGACCCAGAGCAGCCAACGTAAATAAATGAATCTTAAAAAAAAAAAAAAAAAAGACAAACTATACAAGGGGAAAATGTGCAAAATGAGAGTCTACATGACAAAATTAATTACCTAAAAGGCTTTGTTGACCAGAAACTGAAAATCAGGCAAGATACGCCAGGACCATCCAAAAGCTAATGCAGCTGGATGCTCGACTAACTGTTAGGCTTAGACCACCACCCGCTGACTCCACCACCCTCTCCCCATTCACTACTTGCCAGTCTGGGGCGGTTTGCTCAGCTATCCACTCCTTCACTGATAAATCTGACTTCACCTTTCTGTACTCTCTCTGCCACCTGCCCCACTTGGGATTATAGTTTTCTTTTGATTCTAAACTTGCCCTGCAGAGCCACAGCAAAGGTTCAGGTGAGAGTCCAGCCTATGTCCTTCTTGCCCCTCTTACTCTGCATCTCCAGGGACCTATGAATCCCTCAGCGCCTGAACTCACCTCATTCTCATTTGGAGGAGAAAGAAAGTGGAAGTGTTAGTTGCTCAGTCATGTCCCCCTCTTTGTGACCCCATGAATTGTAGCCCAATGGGCTCCTCTGTCCACAGGATTCTCCAGGCAAGAATACTAGAGTAGGTTGCTGTTCCCTTCTTCAGGGGAACTTTCTGACCCAGGGATTAAACCCGGGTCTCCGGCACTGCAGGCAGGGTCTTTACCATTGGAGCCACCAGGGAATTTGGAAGAGAGACTATTCAAACACTGAAGGGTTACTTCAGAAGAAGGTTAGATCTACTTAGGTCGTCCTTCCCCTGGGGCTGGGATTAGGGTGAAGTAAGTGAGGTGCTCGGTGCAAAGTTTAACAGGGTGCCAAAAATTCAGTCCCACCCAGACTCATGATATCTGATGCATCTTTTAAAAAATAAAAATTAATGTTAAAAATCCACAGGGCTAAGTGAGTCACATCAGAGCCAGAGGAGAGACAACTCAGTGGTACTGGTTTTTGCTTGCATGGAGTTCCAGCCTTGCCTTTCCCATCCTGTTTGTGCTGCTCTAAGTTTTCCTTCTCTGGGACTGGCCCTTATGAATAGAAGTCTAAGGGACCATTTCTTCTAGTTTCCAATCATTGCTTGGCTTCCACTCCCGTCACAGATTTTGGTCATCTACCAAAGCGACACAACCACCCTTAATTCTAACCCTTGGAAAACTGATACAAGGTTCACTTTTGAATGTTTAGGAGCCTCCTCTAGTGACAACAAGATAATACATCTATGTAATTTGTCCAGCCAGTAAAGAAACCATGTTGGCAGCTACACATGGCTTAGATTTTTTGCTCCTGGCTTATCAATGACATTTAACTTATTTTTTTAAATGTTATTTTTATTTATTTGGCCGTGACAGGGCTTAGTTGTCCCACTGCAAGTGGGATCTTAGTTCCCCCACCAGAGATCGAACCCACACTCCCTGCATAAAAAAAGGCAGGCTCTTAACCACTGGACCACCAAGGAAGTCCCCTGATGGCATTTTAGGTGAGAGAGAACCCATTACTGGGTTATAATGAAGTTAGGGTATAGCAAGTGACATACTTTATTCAAAGTTTAAGAGGCTACCAAAAATTCAGTCATCAAGATGCATGATATTTTATGCATTCTTTTTAAAAATCAAACGAATGTAAAAAATCCATAGTGTTTTTTCAAAGCATTTTAAAATTTACTCAGTGATTAAAATTTTGTTTTTCTATAGTTTTCTTTAATAAAGAGTCAAAATGTACACGTGAAATTTTTACAGTGCTTACAACTCCTGACATTTCTTATATAGTGACAGGGCTTAGTTGTCCCACTGCAAGTGGGATCTTAGTTCCCCCACCAGAGATCGAACCCACACTCCCTGCATAAAAAAAGGCAGGCTCTTAACCACTGGACCACCAAGGAAGTCCCCTGATGGCATTTTAGGTGAGAGAGAACCCATTACTGGGTTATAATGAAGTTAGGGTATAGCAAGTGACATACTTTATTCAAAGTTTAAGAGGCTACCAAAAATTCAGTCATCAAGATGCATGATATTTTATGCATTCTTTTTAAAAATCAAACGAATGTAAAAAATCCATAGTGTTTTTTCAAAGCATTTTAAAATTTACTCAGTGATTAAAATTTTGTTTTTCTATAGTTTTCTTTAATAAAGAGTCAAAATGTACACGTGAAATTTTTACAGTGCTTACAACTCCTGACATTTCTTATATGTATAAAGCTGTTCCACTGAGGATTTCAGCTATTATGGATCACAGTTAAGAGAGAAAAGAAGAATTTGGCATAACAAGAAGTTTTTGATTCCAGACCTATTCGTTTATTGGGCTTCCCTGGTGGCTCAGAAGGTAAAGAATCTGCCTGCATTATAGGAGAGCTGGGTTCGATTCCTGGGTTGGGATGATCCCCTGGAGAAGGAAACAGCAACCCATTCCAGTATTCCTGCCTGGGAAATCCCATGGACAGAGGAGCCTGACGGGTCACAAAGAGTCACACATGACTGAAGTGACTAACACTTAACTATTCATTTATTAGTTATGATTCCTTAGGCAATTCACCCAACCTCTTAGAATTCCATTTGTCTCATCTTTAAAATGAGTAGGGAGCAGATAGGCAGCAAAAATACTGTCTGTATCTTTGTGATTATGAAGGATTCCTCTTTCAGGCTGACCCAATCAGAGAAATTGCCTGAAATTAGGTAGAAAACTTAGGCTTCCTTCCATGCAGTTAAACTCTTCTAAGAGCACACACAGCCTTCAGGCTTTTGCAGATAAAAGCACACCGCTTGCTACTGAACTGACTCTTCCTCCATCTCACCTAGAAACTGCTGTCTGTCTGACCTCCGCTTCAGGCTCAGCTTCACCAAGTCTGTGGGGGCGTCAGGCAGACTGGCCGCCTCCTGGTAGGTCTCGATGGCCCTGCGCAGGATCTCATTGCTCCTTCTCTTCTCAGCCAAATCATCTTCACACTAGAGGAAGGGAGAAACGTCCCAGGACAAGCTGCATGTGTAGTTGCCCAAAATATTTATGAAAAGCTGATGTGGGGACTTGCTTTAAAAGTAATTCAAGACAAATAAAAATTTTCTCTTCATCAAGGATAAAAAAATAAAGGAAGGCAACACAACATGTTATTTTAATAATATGAAGAAAAGTTAACTACTAAGCTACACATGAGAAAGACTATCATAAAAGCAGGACAAATATGTGTTTGGCTGGTGGAACGTGTACCCTGCTATATATCAACATTAATAGCCAGAATTCCAGTCCACAGCTCCTGTTCTTCCACTAGCTTATTCCCATGCTCATTCATTCATCCAACAACTATACTCTGTCTAGACAGATGCAAACAAACAAAAGAGATTAACCCTTTAGAAAAGGGCAATTCACCTTTGCTTGACAGGAAAAAAAGCTTCAAAATATTGAATGATCTGTTCATATCTGCAAATGGCCTTCAGAACAGACCTATCTACCAGAAAAGAAAGTCCAGCGTCAATGACTCGCATCAGTTATACTGCCTGCGCAACCTTCTGAATACTCATATGCTGGCTTTTCTGTTTAGGCCTCAGTTTCTTGTGAGTTTGGCTGTAGTGAGTTAATGCCTCAAAACATGATCCTTCCTAAATGACGTCACAGAATGCCAGCATTCTAGAGCTGAGGGAGTCCTACTGAGACCATCTTGTTCACTTTCTTCATTTGGCAGCCTCTTCAAGCTGCCAAACAGATCCTGGGACTGGAGGGTCGCTTAACGGTTAATTCAAGGACAAATGCCTATCAAGACATTGTTCTCTATCTAGAGAGGAATAAATATCTTCACTAACCTCAATCTGAAATGAGAGAAAGATGATACAACTACACGCCTTGTCCCTTTCTCTCCTCCATCCTTCAAGGTCTTTCATTTTAATGAAGTATTAACATTTCAGAACTTACAGCACTGGAATTTTAATGTCAGAATTAAAATGTGATGTAATTCTTTAAAATCTCTTAAATAAAACTGATAGGCTTTGCTTTGAGTATCAACATTGATTGATATTGATCCGTTTAACATCTGTAGATGAAGGATTTGCCCTGAAACTGAACATTTGCTACAGGACATTAACATCACAAAGCGTTTTGTTGATTCAAACTAACTGCCCAATCCAACCTCCTAGGAGACGTGGCAATTTCTGCCTGAGAGGCACTAATAGTGTGTGGAAGATAATAAAGTGAAACGAGCTCATAAATTTGTGTCAGATGTTCAAGGAACTTGGTCAGAACTGCTTTTCACAGTGATCCAAAAATTAAGACATTATCAGTTCTACTCTAGAAATGATAGATCCTGTAGTTTTCATGTAACTTAATTGCACTGAATTTATAAAATTGGTTGGGATATTCCAAAGTAATTGTTTAATTTGCTAACAAAACATGAAAAGTCATCAGGTATTACTCCTTACAAAATCTATCTTCTGTTGAAATTTTTTTTTTTTAAATTCCTATGGGACTTCCCTCGCAGTCCAGTGGTCAAGACTTCATCTTCCAACACAGGAGGTGTGGGTTTGATCCCTGGTCAGGGAGCTAAGACTCCACATGCCTCGTGGCCAAAAAACCAAAACATAAAACAAAAGTAATATTGTAACAAATTCATGAAGACTTTAAAAATGATCCACATAAAAAAACCAAAAAAACAAAAAAACCCCACAAAACCAAAAAACAAACAACTGATTCCTATGTATTTAAACTTTCTTTTATTCTATAAAAATTTAATTCACCATGCTTAAATTTCACATTAATGTTAATATTTATAACACATTGTAGTATAATAGTGTATAGATAAAATATATTGCTGAGGCATAAATATCAAATTCCTACTGTTAAATAAGGATATATTTATATATATAATATATTTATGTATATATATATAGTGAGTGTC
Organism: Oreotragus oreotragus; assembly: GCA_006410675.1. NCBI lineage: Eukaryota > Metazoa > Chordata > Mammalia > Artiodactyla > Bovidae > Oreotragus > Oreotragus oreotragus. The sequence goes on along the minus strand of SJYX01013869.1, from coordinate 19,469 downwards.
ATGTGCAAAAGTACTGCATTTGGTACTTGCAATTAATATCACATATAAAGAAAAATCTAAAGCATTAAACATTTTTGCCATAATTAGCACTTGACCCATTATTCTCTCAAGTTAATGGGCTTTCCTTAATCAAACAACTGCCAGAACTAGTGGCAAAGCACATCACTTATTTAAATAGGCACCATCTTCAGGTAACAAACACATTCTCTCTTGCTTAATGACAATACAATTAAGCAATTTTGAAGAACTGCTGACCCAATTAATTTATAGAAATGATATAGTTGCTAGTCTATACTGCATCATGGATAAAAGGAATTTCTTTGCATTAAATTTTCACAAATTTAATTTAGTAAAACTGAATTAATACAAATTTAATAAGTTTTTAAGGAGGAGGCAGGGAGAATTTGGGACTTCCCAGGTGGCTCAGTGGTAAAGAATCCACCTACCAATGCAGAAGATGTAAGTTTGATCCCCGGGTCAGGAAGATCCCCTGGAGGAGGAAATGGCAACCCATTCCAGTATTCTTGCCTAGGAAATCCCATGGACAGAGAGGCCCGGTGGGCTACCGTCCACAGGGTCAAAAAAAAGTCAGACGTGACTGAAATGATTGAGCATGTACACACTCACAGGAAGAATTTAAGCATCTAGATTTCGAGTGGTTGCCACCTTTAGTTACGAGCCAAATGTACTTGTTTTATCTCTAGATGTGTTAGTTTTCATGAGAGTGTCACCCACAAGTGACAGCACTGCCCCCTCTGAACAAGTGTTGTCAGCTTCTCCTGAATCTGGAAAATTTCTGCAGCTCAGAATCTGCCATTTCCCAGCAGGGCTGACAGTCTCGTCCTCCCCAGGCAGGAGGAGGTTTACTGCCTGACATCGGTACACCAGCCCTGGATGTTACCCAGGGTTCCAAACTGAATAACGCCTATGGTCTACTTGACATGTGCATTTGAATGTGTAACAGGCATCACAAACTTCACAGGAACCAGAAGTGGATCTTTGATTTTGCACCTCTCCAAACCTGTTCCAGTCTTCCTGGTCAGTACCTGGCACCATCCTCTCTTTAGACTGCTGAACCAAAAACTCCAAATTCATCTCTAAAATTGAAAGTTGCTCAGCTGTGTCTGACTCTTTGCAGCCCCATGGAGTGTAGCTTGCTAGGCTCCTCTGTCCATGGGGTTTCCCAGGCGAGAGTACTGCAGTGGGTAGCCTATCCCTTCTCCAGGGGATCTTCCCGACCCAAGGATTGAAGCTGGGCCTCCTGCATTGCAGGCAGATTCTTTACTGTACGATTCAGTCCTGCCCTTGTCCACTGCCCCACCTCTGTGGCCAGGACCAGTCCAAGCCAGCTCCTCTTGAGGACACCTGCAATGTCTCCTATTTTCCCGGCTCTGACTTGGGCTACCTTAATCCCTTCTGTACCCAGCAACCAAAGTCATCTTTATTTAAAAAAAGAAAACAGAAACAACCAGAGGAGTACATCCATGCACAAACCCTCCAAGTGCTTCCAGTGCACAAAGAATACAGCCCATGAGCCCCTGGCTTCTGCTACCCCATGTCACCTCCCCCAGTACGCCCCTCCTCCAGTCCACCAGGGATAAAGTCAAGGCTGACTCCCTGTTCCCTCTGCCTGGACAGCTCCTTCCTCAACCTTGTCACACTTCAGCCACTTGTCGCCACCTAGGAAGGCCTTTTCTCATCACCTGATTATCTTAAGTATTGCTGTGCCACTCTGACTCCTACCACCTGNTAAAGCATTAAACATTTTTGCCATAATTAGCACTTGACCCATTATTCTCTCAAGTTAATGGGCTTTCCTTAATCAAACAACTGCCAGAACTAGTGGCAAAGCACATCACTTATTTAAATAGGCACCATCTTCAGGTAACAAACACATTCTCTCTTGCTTAATGACAATACAATTAAGCAATTTTGAAGAACTGCTGACCCAATTAATTTATAGAAATGATATAGTTGCTAGTCTATACTGCATCATGGATAAAAGGAATTTCTTTGCATTAAATTTTCACAAATTTAATTTAGTAAAACTGAATTAATACAAATTTAATAAGTTTTTAAGGAGGAGGCAGGGAGAATTTGGGACTTCCCAGGTGGCTCAGTGGTAAAGAATCCACCTACCAATGCAGAAGATGTAAGTTTGATCCCCGGGTCAGGAAGATCCCCTGGAGGAGGAAATGGCAACCCATTCCAGTATTCTTGCCTAGGAAATCCCATGGACAGAGAGGCCCAGTGGGCTACCGTCCACAGGGTCAAAAAAAAGTCAGACGTGACTGAAATGATTGAGCATGTACACACTCACAGGAAGAATTTAAGCATCTAGATTTCGAGTGGTTGCCACCTTTAGTTACGAGCCAAATGTACTTGTTTTATCTCTAGATGTGTTAGTTTTCATGAGAGTGTCACCCACAAGTGACAGCACTGCCCCCTCTGAACAAGTGTTGTCAGCTTCTCCTGAATCTGGAAAATTTCTGCAGCTCAGAATCTGCCATTTCCCAGCAGGGCTGACAGTCTCGTCCTCCCCAGGCAGGAGGAGGTTTACTGCCTGACATCAGTACACCAGCCCTGGATGTTACCCAGGGTTCCAAACTGAATAACGCCTATGGTCTACTTGACATGTGCATTTGAACGTGTAACAGGCATCACAAACTTCACAGGAACCAGAAGTGGATCTTTGATTTTGCACCTCTCCAAACCTGTTCCAGTCTTCCTGGTCAGTACCTGGCACCATCCTCTCCTTAGACTGCTGAACCAAAAACTCCAAATTCATCTCTAAAATTGAAAGTTGCTCAGCTGTGTCTGACTCTTTGCAGCCCCATGGAGTGTAGCTTGCTAGGCTCCTCTGTCCATGGGGTTTCCCAGGCGAGAGTACTGCAGTGGGTAGCCTATCCCTTCTCCAGGGGATCTTCCCAACCCAAGGATTGAAGCTGGGCCTCCTGCATTGCAGGCAGATTCTTTACTGTCCGATTCAGTCCTGCCCTTGTCCACTGCCCCACCTCTGTGGCCAGGACCAGTCCAAGCCAGCTCCTCTTGAGGACACCTGCAATGTCTCCTATTTTCCCGGCTCTGACTTGGGCTACCTTAATCCCTTCTGTACCCAGCAACCAAAGTCATCTTTATTTAAAAAAAGAAAACAGAAACAACCAGAGGAGTACATCCATGCACAAACCCTCCAAGTGCTTCCAGTGCACAAAGAATACAGCCCATGAGCCCCTGGCTTCTGCTACCCCATGTCACCTCCCCCAGTACGCCCCTCCTCCAGTCCACCAGGGATAAAGTCAAGGCTGATTCCCTGTTCCCTCTGCCTGGACAGCTCCTTCCTCAACCTTGTCACACTTCAGTCACTTGTCGCCACCTAGGAAGGCCTTTTCTCATCACCTGATTATCTTAAGTATTGCTGTGCCACTCTGACTCCTACCACCTGCGAACAAAACATTGTAATAACGTTGTTCTTTACTCTATGACCTTCTTTTCTTTATGGCATATAGTATCAGGTAAGATGTCTTAATCGGGGAAGGCAATGGCACCCCACCCCAGTACTCTTGCCTGGAAAATCCAATGGACGGAGTAGCCTGGTGGGCTGCAGTCCATGGGGTCGCTAACAGTCGGACAGACTGAGCGACTTCACCTTCACTTTTCTCTTTCATGCATTGGAGAAGGAAATGGCAACCCACTCCAGTATTCTTGCCTGGAGAATCCCAGGGATAGGGGAGCCTGGTGGGCTGCCGTCTATGGGGTCACACAGAGTCGGACATGACTGAAGTGACTTAGCAGCAGCAGCAGCAGCAGCAGCAAGATGTCTTAATATATTTACTACTTCTAATAGTCTTTAAATATAGATTTATCTATAAAGACCTTTAGGGTTTTGTTCAAACGTCACCGCCTTGATGAGCTATCTTCTGGCCACCCTATCCAACATTTTAAGCCCCCTCTCATGTCCTATAGCTGTGTTCTGCTTTATTTTTGTCTCCTGACAGCGTGTCCAGTAGCAAGCAAGAGATTCTCCTCTACGTCTCCTGCATGGTCTTCTCCATTACAGTGAAAACGCCCTGCGCTTTGTTGATAGCTGCACCTGCAGCGCCTAGAACAGGGCCTGCCATAGAGTGGGCTTTCACGACAAAAATCCTGAGTAAGAAACCTAAAATATCTTCCGTTGGAATATAAGCTCCACAGGACAGAGACCTCTAGAGTGTTCTTTGTGATAATCCCAGGGCCTAAAACAGTGTGTGGCCCATGGAGGGTTTCTGCAGCTACAGCAAGACATGGAAAAGCTTCACGAATTGAAGAGTTGAAGGATGGAGAAAGTCTGATGAGAAAGGGAGGTGAAGGTGGAGCTGGGGAGAAGGTAGGTGGTAAGAAAAGAGTCAGCCGACAGACACTACAGAGAGAACCAAGTCCATTCCACTTTCTGTTTAACTAGGTGGTGGGTCAAGTGGAATGAATGTGAAGGGGATGGGAAACCAGGCATGAAAGTGTTACTCTTTATTTTCTTTTCAAAATCGGAGAAACTAGATGGAGGGGGAGCAAAAATACGTTACGAAATTCACCAGTACAAAACAGGAGTAATTAACTTGCCTTATTTAAAACAGTATTTCTTGCTTGAATGTATGCACATGCATGAGAAGCTGATTCTATATACAAGTCAGAAGGGAAAATAAAATGCAGTGTAGTGTTAGTCGCTCAGTTGTGTCCAACTCTTTGCAGCCCCAAGGACTGTAGCCTGCCAGACTCCCCTGTCCACCGAGCTCTCCAGGCAAGAATACTGGAGTGGGTCGCCATGTCCTTCTCCAGCGGATCTTCCCGACCCAGGGATGGAACCTGTGTCCCCTGCATTAGTAGGCAGACTCTTTACCACTGAGCCATCAAGGAAGCCCAAAATGCAAATACCAGGTGGTAAAAAATCCAATGATGCAGAACATAAGGACATCGAAACAGTGTCCTAAGTATCAGGGCGTCAGCATACCTGTGCTTTCCCATACCGAGCTCCTGGACTCTGAGGGTACTTGCGAACCAGTTCTTCAAATGCATTCACTGCTTCCCCAATTTTTCCCTGTTAGGAAGAGGCAATTACATATATAGAATAAATTCAAATGCATAATATAGTTATTTAATAGTCACCAAGTAAATTTTGTTAAAATTTTCCAGACCCCCTTCTGAGTTTATAGTTAACAATCTTCTGTCTTAAGATTTTAAATAATTAACTGCATGATGGAAAACATAAAACTAGAAATGAACATAAATAGACTTTATTTTTTAAAAGGCAGATACCTGACTAATGATGTACTATGAGTCTTTGTTAAAGAAATGGCATTTTCTCTCTGCATGTATAGTTCCTACATGCAGTCTTTAAAAGATATTTAGGACTTAAGCTGGGGGAGGAATATTCCTGGCAGTTAGAATGTCTGGAATGAGAAAGGCAGTCTCAGTGGGGAATAAGCATATGAGATGAGAGGGCCACCTGGCCTTGGAAATTGTCACCCACTGAGCATCAGGGCTGACTATGCTCAGCTGGCGCTGTAAGTGCCTCACTGCCTCCAGGTCATATGACCCCTCCCGAAGCCCATGTGAGTCCTTAGAAGCCAGTTGGAGAGCTTGTGATGGGTCTCTGACCACCACTGTGCAAACAGATGCGGAGGATATGCAACAGGTAAGCTTGCCTAGGGTCTCGGCACAGGTGTGAGGAGTCCCACCCACCTTGCCCCCAGCCTCAGTTCATCCACAGTGAGAAACACATGTCTCCTGATGTTCTCCTGGAAGGCAGCACATCAGGATGTTGGAACCATGAGATGGAGACAGAGTTTCTGAGTTGAACTTTACCAGACCCTTCAGCCATCTATCCATAAATCCATTCTTGTATAAATGTGAGCTCACTGTGCTTTGTATGTCATTACCTTCACTGAGTGAGTTTTCATAACAACAAAGTTCATCCCATAAATGTGGTTGGGCTCAGCAAACCATATAGTGCTACTAGATTGTTACTGACACCTACTTCTCAAAAAAACTTGGCTGAATAGAACCAGGAAATATCTATATTGAAGTCCCTTAAAATCATGGAAGAAGGTTTTTTTTTTTTTTAATTTCCTGTCACCTGCCCATCAGTGATACTGAGGGTCTAGCTAGAATCTGGGCTCCACCACTTAGGAGACATGGGACTTCTGGCAAATTACTTATGACTTTGCCTTAATACACCTCATCTGTGAAATGGGGACAATGAGCATACCTGACTACCTTGGGGGTTGCTGTGAAGGTCAAATCTGACAACATCCATAAAGTACTTAGAGCTGCTGCACAGACCATGGAAACTATTGAAAATTTGTTAGCTATTATTACCACTACTATTGTGGTATGGGGAGGATATGAGAGCCAGCACAGAATAAAATGTGTCCCAGGTAAGTCTCTTACCTGATGGACAGGTTAATGCAAAGACAATGAGGATCTGAAGGCTGAGATAAATCAAGCCAGTAACTTATTCTCTAAGTAAATTGTCAGAAACGATTGTATGGCTACTTAAAATATGCCACGCCTCTCACAATACTGACTTTTTAAAAGGCTTTATTTTTTAGAACAGTTTCCTCTCAATTTAGAAAATTGAGAGGAAAGCATAGAGATCTCCCATGTACCCCCTATGCCTACTCATGCCCTGACTCCCCCAAAATCCACATCCTGACTCAGCACAGCGGGACATTTGTTGCGATTGATGAGCCTTCGATGAAAATCATCCAAAGTCCATAATTTACATTTGGGTTCACTCTTAGTGTTGTACATTCTACAGGTTTGGACAAATGTATAATGACAGGTATCCAATGTTTTTACTGTCTCCATAGTTTTGCATTTTCAGAAAGTCATACAGTTTGAATCAAACAGTACGTAGCCTATTCAGATTAGCGTCTTTCACTTAGTAATATGTGTTTAAGTTTCCTCCTTATCTTTTCATCCCTATCTTTTCAAGGAGATCAAATCAGTCAATCCTAAAGGAAATCAGTCCTGAATATTCATTGGAAGGACTGATGCTCAAGCATACTTTGGCCACCTAATGCAAAGAGCTGAATCAATATGTGTTTAAGTTTCCTCCTTATCTTTTCATCCCTATCTTTTCAAGGAGATCAAATCAGTCAATCCTAAAAGAAATCAGTCCTGAATATTCATTGGAAGGACTGATGCTCAAGCATACTTTGGCCACCTAATGCGAAGAGCTGAATCATTGGAAAAGACCCTGATGCTGGGAAAGATTGAAGGCAGGAAGAGAAGGGGATGACAGAGGATGAGGTGGTTGGATGGCATCACCAACTCAATGGACATGAGTTTGAGGAAGCTCTGGGAGATGGTGATGGAGAGCGAAGCCTGGTGTGCTGCAGTCCACAGGGTCACAAAGAGTCAGACCCAACTGAGCAACTGAACAACAATTATCTTCCCGTGGCTTGATAGATATTTCTTTTTAGTGGTGAATCAGATTTCATTGTCTAGATGTATCACAGTTTTCTCTCTGATCACTTACCAAAGGACATCTCAGTTGCTTTCAAGTTTTGGCAATTATTGAAGGTTGCTATAAACATCTACGTGCAGGTTTTAGGAGAACATAAAATTTCAACTCCTTTGGATAAATACCAAGGAATGAGATTTCTAGATTGTATGCCAAGAGTATGCTTAGTTTTGTATGAAACCATCAAACTGTCTTCTGAGGTGGCTGTACTATTTCACATTCCCACCAGCAATGAATGAGGGTTTCCAGGGCTCCACAGGGTCATCAGCATGTGGTGTTGTCAGTGATCCAGTGATAGTGGCCTTTCTAAAGTTATACTAGTAGTATCATCTTGTTTTAGATTGCATTCCATAACATATGAGGTGAAGCATCTTTTCACATGCTCATCTGCCATCTGAATATCTTCTTGGGTGAATTGTCTTCGAAGGTCTCTGGCCCATTTTAAAAATCATGTTATTTTTTATCATTGACTTTTAAGAATGCTCTGTGTGTTTTGGATAACAACTTCTAAAGCCACTACTTTATTTCTTCCATGAATGATTTTAAGGGATGAAGAATTCAAAATAAATATCTTTTTCTGAGTAACTGTCTTCTAACTACCTTGTATGAGTTTTCTGTAGCCGCTGTAACAAATGGCCACAAACTCGGTGGCTTAAAACAACAGAAATTCATTCTTGCACTGTGTGGAGAATGACTGGAATCCAGATGAGGGCAGGGGCATTCTTAATCCAGAGGCTGTAGCGGGGAATCTATTCCTGCCTCCTGACAGCATTTCTTTTCTTTAAAATATGTATTTATCTATTTAGCTGTGCACGTGGTTTCTTTGATCTTCATTGTGGCAAGCGGGATTTTTAGCTGCAGCATGTGGGACCTGACCAGGGATTGAACTCAGGCCCCTGCACTGGAAGTGTGGCGTCTTTAGTCGCTGGGCCACCAGGGACAGCATTTCTTCACTGGGGGACACATGACTCCCGTCTCCACTTTGTCTTCTGACTTCTGTTCTGTCTACATCAGGTTTCCCTCTGCCTCTCTCTTATATGGAAACATGGGAGTGAATTTAGGGTCCAACTAGATAACCCAGGATAGTCCCCTGTCTTAGACCCTTTAATCTGCAAAGACCCTTTCTCCAAACACAGTAACATTTATAGGTTCAAGGGATTAGGATGTGGATATCTTTGGGTGGGGTAAGGGGACAATTTTCAGCATATCACATGCCCTACACAATTTAAATTGCAAATTTGGGGGCTATTTTTGTGAAAATCATGCTAAATGCACCATCTCCAGCTTTAAAGCATAGGATTAACAATATTCATAACAAGTCTGCTTAAGTATTTTTCCAGCTAACACTGCCTTAGTTGGCTATCAAGGTTATATAAATAATGGAACATACTGGCTCTGTTCTAGGCATCTCTGGAGACCTTCATACAGATGCTCCTTGCCTTTCCTAAGGGACCATCAGCGCCCCTCTCCCCTCAGCTCAGCAAAGGAAATGTGTTTGCTGTTAGTCTGAAAAAAATATCCTTTCCCCAGGTTCTTACTGGAGAATAAAGCTCCTGACACCATTCGGTTCGGTTCAGTCCCTCAGTCGTGTCCTTCAGTTCAGTCGCTCAGTCGTGTCCGACTCTGCGACCCCATGAATCGCAGCACGCCAGGCCTCCTTGTCCATCACCAACTCCCGGAGTTCACTCAGACTACTCTCCTCCTTCACTTTCATCAAGAGGCTTTTTAGCTCCTCCTCACTTTCTGCCATAAGGGTGGTGTCATCAGCATATCTGAGGTTATTGATATTTCTCCCGGCAATCTTGATTCCAGCTTGTGTTTCTTCCAGTCCAGCATTTCTCATGATGTACTCTGCATATAAGTTAAATAAGCAGGGAGACAATATACAGCCTTGACGTACTCCTTTTCCTATTTGGAACCAGTCTGTTGTTCCATGTCCAGTTCTAACTGTTGCTTCCTGACCTGCATACAGATTTCTCAAGAGGCAGGTTAGGTGGTCTGGTATTCCCATCTCTTTCAGAATTTTCCACAGTTTATTGTGATCCACACAGTCAAAGGCTTTGGCATAGTCAAGAAAGCAGAAATAGATGTTTTTCTAGTTCTCTTGAAGAGATCTCTAGTCCAGTTGATTAGTGTAGCTTTATAATAATCTTGAAATCAAGTAGTGTTAGCCTGCCAATTTAGTTCTTTTTCAAAGTTGTTTTGGTTGTATGAGGTCCTTTGCCTTTCCATATAAATTTTATTTTTTATTTTTATTTTTATTTTTTTTTTTGGCTGCACTGCACAGCCTGCAAGATCTTAGTTCCCTGGAATTGAACCCATGCTCCCTTCAATGGAAGCTGAGTCCCAACCATTGGCCTGCCAGGAAGTTCTCCTAAAGTTTAGAATCTATTTGTTAATTTCTACAAGAAAAGCCTGGTTGGATTTTGGATAGGACTGCATAGAACCTAGAGGGAAATGACATTTTACCAATCTTGAGTCCTCTGACTCATGGAGAGGTGTAACTTGTCTTAATTAGGTATAAGTTTCTCTTGCCAATATTTTGTAGTTTTCAGTGAACAAGTGTAGTGAATTAAATCATTGCCCCCCTCCCTCCAGCCCTCAAGATATGTCCACATCCTAATCTCCAGAGCGTGAGAGTGTGACTTTATTTAATAAAAAGGTCTTTGTAGATGTAGTTAAAGGTCTTAAGATGAGGAAGTCATCTGGATTATCCAGATGGGCCTTAAGTTTAATGGCAAGTGTCCTCATGTAGAGGACAGAGAGAGAGGAGAAGGTGACATGAAGATCATGAGTGATAATGACATGAGTGATAATGCTACAAGCCATGACACACCAAAGGGTACCTGAAGTCAGCAGAAGCTGAAAGAGGGAGGAAGGATCCTCCCCTAGAGCCTTTGGAAGGAGCACAGCCCTGCTGACACTTTGATTTCAGACTTCTGGCCCCCAGAACTGGGAGAGAACAAATTACTGTTATTGTTAAGCCACCAAATTTGTTATAATTTGTTTTGGCAGCCCTAAAAATCTAACACAACAGGTTGCTTACATCTTCTGTCACATTTATCCCTTAGTATTTCATCTTTTTGATGCCCTGCCCTTATTTTTCAATTTCAGATTACTCATCGCTAGTACACAGAAATGGGATTGATTTTTATATATTGATATGTATCCTTTCACTTTTATGAAATCACTTATTCTCATATTTTTTCTGCAAATTCCATCAGAGTTTCTACATAGATGGTTATGCCTAATAATAGAAACCATTTATTTTTTACTCCTGATGCCTTTGACTTCTTTTTCTTGCCTGACTGTACTTGCCAGAACTTTCAGTACAATGTTGAATGGGACTGGTGAGAGCAGCCCTGCTTGATTTGTTCCTAATCTTATGGGGACAGCATCCTTACACACGGCATCCTTATATATGGCATCAGCTATAGGCTTTTTGTAGATGCCCTTTGGCAGATCGAGGAGGTTCTTTTCTATTATTTGCTGAGAACTTTTATCAGAAATAGATGAATTTTGTCAAATGCTCTTTCTTGACCCTTGGCAATGATGTTTCATTTTTTTTTTCTTCTTCTTTTCTGTTTGTTTATATGGTAATGACCTCATCCTAGAGATGATCAGTGGGCTGCCATCTATGGGGTCACATAGAGTCAGACACGACTGAAGCGACTTAGCAGCAGCAGCAGCAGCAGCTGAGCACCCAAGGGGTCCCTCTGCAGATCTCTGGGCCTGTGAAGCTCCCTCCTTGGTGGCACTCTGTCCAAAAGTTCCAGCTTCCTGGTCCCTCTTGACTCTCAGATCCATTTCCTCCAGTAGGAAGCTGCAAAGCTGTTCTCAGTTCCCTCTCCTCTGCCACAGAAACTTTCTCAGAGCAGTAAGCCATGTCAATAGTGAGGCTCAAAGCATGTGTTTCCCATATCTCAGAGATAACTGTCTTTTGTTTCCTGAGGTCCAGTTTCCTAATATCGTCATTGTTGCTGTTGTTGGTAGTGGTGATGGGGCATGTATGTGTGTGTGTATTTGTTTCAGGAGTGAGATATCTATGGCCCCTGTTTTCTTCCATCTTGGCTTAAAGCTCAACATTCAGAAAACGAAGATCATGGCATCCGGTCCCATCACTTCATGGGAAATAGATGGGGAAACAGTGTAAACAGTGTCAGACTTTATTTTTGGGGGCTCCAAAATCACTGCAGATGGTGACTGCAGCCATGAAATTAAAAGACGCTTACTCCTTGGAAGAAAAGTTATGACCAACCTGGATAGTATATTCAAAAGCAGAGACATTACTTTGCCGACTAAGGTCCGCCTAGTCAAGGCTATGGTTTTTCCTGTGGTCATGTATGGATGTGAAAGTTGGACTGTGAAGAAAGCTGAGCGCCGAAGAATCGATGCTTTTGAACTGTGGTGTTGGAGAAGACTCTTGAGAGTCCCTTGGACTGCAAGGAGATCCAACCAGTCCATTCTGAAGGAGATCAACCCTGGGATTTCTTTGGAAGGAATGATGCTAAAGCTGAAACTCCAGTACTTTGGCCACCTCATGCAAAGTGTTGACACATTGGAAAAGACTCTGATGCTGGGAGGGATTGAGGGCAGGAGGAGAAGGGGACGACCGAGGATGAGATGGCTGGATGGCATCACGGACTCGATGGACGTGAGTCTGAGTGAACTCCGGGAGATGGTGATGGACAGGGAGGCCTGGAGTGTTGGGATTCATGGGGTTGCAAAGAATCGAACATGACTGAGCGACTGAAGTGGACTGAACTGAACTCCCAGGTTTTTTGTTGAATGTCCAGCAGTTTGAGTTTGCCTGAAGTTTTCCTCATGGTTAGAGTAGAATTATGGTTTTTGGGGAGGATGACCATAGATGGATATCAAACTAGTCAATTAAAGGAAATTGACCCTGAATATTCATTGGAAGGACTGATGCTGAAGCTGAAGCGCCAATACTTTGGCCACCTGATGTGAAGAACTGACTTACTGGAAAAGACCTGATACTGGGAAGAACTGATGGCAGGAAAGAAGGGGGCGACAGAGGATGAGATGGTTGGATGGCATCACCAACTCAATGGACATGAATTTGAATGAAGTCCAAGATACAGTGAAGGACAGGGAAGCAGGGGATGCTGCTGTCCATGGGGTCACAAAAAGTCGGACACAGCTTAGTGACTGAAACAAACCACCACCACCACGGAGGTAAAGTGCCTTTCTCCTCATATCATATCAAGGGAAAATGCTATCAATATGACTTAACATTGATGATGCTGACTGATTCTCTGGCCAGGAGCTGTTTGCAGCTTTTGCCACTGTAAACTGATTCCCTTCCCCATCCCCTTCCACCTTATACTTTCTGGAAGCAACTTACTGAGTGCATTTTAGTGGGGAAAAAGAAGAGTATCTACCTAAATTAATCTGTAATTCTTCATAGGAGGTTTGTCTCATCTTCCCAGTTATTTACTGCTCACTTATTTATATAAATTTGGGCTCATGGATAGTTTAAACTTTTCCTACGGCTCATGCATTGTACACAAACAAGCATTGGGCTAGATTTAGAATGACCCTGAGTCATAGAAGACTCCTCGGGAAGGACTCAAGTGAATAATATTCTCTGAGTTATTTTATGTTGATACACATGTGTGGTCTCTCTATATAAAAGCTGCATGATTTAAAATAAAATAATTTTCTCCATCTCTTTAAAAAAGGCTGTTGGAATTGTATCGAATCTGTAAATAGCTTAAATAATATTGACATCTCAGCAAGATACTTGTGTGAGTATCATTAGCTTCTGGCATGGTGTTGCTTTTGAAAAGTCAGAAGTCAATCTAATTTTACTTCCCTTTTAAATGGCTTGGTTTTCAAAACATTTTTTTCATTTTATAATATATATATTTTATTGAAATATAGTTGATTTACAATGTTTCAGGTGCAAAGCAAGGTGATTCAGTTATACATATACATACATATTATTTTTCAGATTATTTTCCATTATAGATTATTACAAAATATTGGCTATGGTTCCCTGTGATATACAGTAAATCTTTGTTGCTTATTGCATATCTATTATTTTTAAATTAGAGATCTAGCATTTTATTCATACTAAGTCAGACCTGGGTGTTCTTTGGAAGGAATGATGCTAAAGCTGAAACTCCAGTACTCTGGCCACCTCATGTGAAGAGTTGACTCATTGGAAAAAACTCTGATGTTGGGAGGGATTGGGGGCAGGAGAAGAAGGGGACAACAGAGGATGAGATGGCTGGATGGAATCACTGACTCGATGGACGTGAGTTTGAGTGAACTCCGGGATTTGGTGATGGACAGGGAGGCCTGGAGTGCTGCGATTCATGGGGTCGCAGAGTCGGACATGACTGAGCGACTGAACTGAACTGAAGTCAAACAAGTGGAGTCAAAATGTCACAAAATTTTAGTTAGGCAAAAATTCATACATTTTCTAAGATACATATATTATATATACTATTTATATATATGTGAACAACAGCTTTTCGATTGCACATGATACAAGTTTGAGAAAGAACATCAAGAAAAGAGATGTAGAAATTGAAAACATAAGCTACATGAAATGGGAGCACTGAATATGAAATAGAAAAAGTGAAACAAACTAAATAAAAGTAAAAGATCATCATATAGTCCAGTAGTTTTTAAACATGGCTGTTCATTAGAAACATATCTGGAGTTCTGGAGGAAAAAAGAAATATCTGGGCATTGTATTTTTCAAAAAATTCCAAGATAATTCTGATATGCATCTGCATTTTAAAAAGTGATTACAGGTTTTTCTATTAAATGGTAGTTTTAGTGATATAGTATTCTGTTATTTTTCTGTTGACTGATCATGATACAATGGTGTTAAGTAAGTAGTAGTTACATAATAACAATAGTAAAAGTGGTTTATTAGTTCAGTTCAGTTCAGTTCAGTCACTCAGTCATGTCCGATTCTTTGCGACCCCATGGACTGCAGCATGCCAGGCTTCCCTGTCCATCATCAGCTCCCCGAGCTTTCTGAAACTCATGTCCAGTGAGTTGGTGATGCCATCCAACCATCTCATCCTCTGTCATCCCCTTCTCCTCCTGTCTTCAATCTTCCACAGCATTAGGGTCTTTTCAAATGAGTCAATTCTTCGCACATCAGGTCACCAAAGAGTTTCAGCTTTAGCATCAGTCCTTCCAGTGAATATTCAGACTGGTTTCCTTTAGGATGGACTGGTTACATCTCCTTACAGTCCAAGGGACTCTCAAGAGTTTTCTCCAACACCATAGTTCAAAAACATCAATTCTTTGATGCTCAGCTTTCTTTACAGTCCAACTCTCACATCCATACATGACTACTGGAAAAACCAGAGCTTTGACTAGATGGACCTTTGTTGGCAGAGTAATGTCTCTGCTTTTAAATAAGCTGTCTAGGTTGGTCATAACTTTTCTTCCAAGGAGCAAGCGTCTTTCAATTTCATGGCTGCAGTCACAATCTGCAGTAATTTTGGAGCCCAAGAAAATAAAGTCTGTTACTGTTTCCACATCTATTTGCCATGAAGTGATGGGACCAGGTGACATGATCTTAGTTTTCTGAATGTTCATTTTTAAGCCAGCTTTTTCACTCTCCTCTTCCACTTTCATCAAGAGGCTCTTTAGTTCACAATCAATAGCCAGACAGAAAAATAAGATAATTATAGTTGAAAATCATAATGTAAACATGATTAACCTAACAATATAAAATAATTACATACAGTTTGGGAGGTCAAGTAGTGTGATGTGGTAAGTGTAAGTACATTCATGAACATGTTTTCATCTGCCAAGCCAGTCTATAGTTTGGTTGGTGCATTTAATCCATTTACAATTAAGGTAGTTATTGATATGTATGAGCCTAATACCATTTTCTTAATTGTTTTGAGCTTAATTTCTGTAGGTCTTTTCCTTGCCATGTTTCCTGCCTACAGAAGTTCCTTTAGTATTTGTTGTAAAGCTGGTTTGGTGGTACTGAATTCTCTTAACTTTTGCTTGTCTGGAAAGCTTTTGATTTCTCCATAAAATCTGAAGGAGAGTCTGGCTGGGTAGAGTATTTTTGGTTCTTCCTTTTCATCNGTATTTGTTGTAAAGCTGGTTTGGTGGTACTGAATTCTCTTAACTTTTGCTTGTCTGGAAAGCTTTTGATTTCTCCATAAAATCTGAAGGAGAGTCTGGCTGGGTAGAGTATTTTTGGTTCTTCCTTTTCATCACTTTAAATATGTTATCATGCCATTCCCTTCTGGCTTATAGAGTTTTTGTTGAGAAATCAGCTGATAGCCTGATGGGAGTTCCCTTGTTTGTTATTTGTCGTTTTTTCCTTGTTGTTTTTAATATCTTATCTTTGTCTTTAGTTTTTGTGAGTTTGATTTTATGGATCTCGGTGTGTTCCTCCTTGAGTTTATTCTTCCTGGGACTCTCTGTGCTTACTAACTTGATTGATTGTTTCCTTTCCCATGTTATGGAAGTTTTCAGATATCATCTCTTCAAATATTTTCTCAGGCTGGTTATTTCTCTCTTTCTTCTCCTTCTGGGATCCTATAATGCAAATGTTGGTGCATTTAATGTTGTCCCAGGGGTCACTTAGGCTGTCTTCTTTTCTTTTCATTCTTTTCTCTACATTCTTTGTTCTGTGGCAGTGATTTCCACCATTCTGTCCTCCATATAATTTATCTGATTTTCTGTCTCAGTTATTCTGCTATTGATTTCTTCTACTGTATTATTCATCTGTTTGTTCTTTAGTTCTTATAGCTCTTTGGTAAACAATTCTTGCATCTTCTCCATTGTTTTCATGAGATCTTGGATCATCTTCACTATCATTATTCTGAATTCTTTTTCTGGAATGTTGCCTGTCTCCACTTCATTCAGTTGCTTTTCTGTGGTTTTATCTTGTCCCTTCATCTGGGACATAACTTTATGCTTTTTCATCCTGATTAACTTTTTGTAATGTAGTTTTCAACACAAGAGAACACTCTACACATGGACATCACCAGATAGTCAACACCAAAATCAGACTGATTATATTCTTTGCAGCTAAAGATGGATAAGCTCTATACAGTCGGCAAAAACAAGACCAGGAGATGACTGTGGCTCAGATCATGAACTCCTTATTACCAAATTCAGACTTAAATTGAAGAAAGTAGGGAAAACCACTAGACCATCCAGGTATGACCTAAATCAAACCCTTAATGATTATATAGTGGAAGTGAGAAATAGATTAGGGGACTAGATCTGATAGACAGAGTGCCTGATGAACTGTGGATGGAGGTTCATGACATTGTACAGGAGACAGGTATCAAGACCATCTTCAAGAAAAAGAAATGCAAAAAAAAAAAAGCAAAATGGCTGTCTGAGGAGGCCTTACAAATAGCTTTGAAAAGAAGAGAAGCCAAAGGCAAAGGAGAAAAGGAAAGATATATACCCATTTGAATGCAGAGTTCCAAAGAATAACAAGGAGACATAAGAAAGCCTTCCTCATTGATCAGTGCAAAGAAATAGAGGAAAACAATAGAATGGGAAAGACTAGAGATCTCTTCAAGAAAATTAGAGATACCAAGGGAACATTTCATCCAAAGATGGGCTCAATACAGCACAGAAATTGTATGGACCCAGTAGCTCGGACGGTAAAGTGTCTGCCTACAATGCGGGACACCCAGGTTCTATTCCTGGCTTGGGAAGATCCCCTGGAGAAGGAAATGGCAAACTACTCCAGTATTTTTGCCTGGAAAATCCCATGGACTGAGGATCCTGATAGGCTACAGTCCATGGGGTTGCAAAGAGTCAAACAAAACTGATCACTTTCACTTTTTCAATAGAAGCAGAAGATACTAAGAAGAGGTGGCAAGAATACACAGAAAAACTGTGCAAAAAAGATCTTCACAACCAAGATAATCATGATGGTGTGATCACTCACCTAAAGCCAGATATCCTGGAATGCAAAGGCAAGTGGGCCTTAGGAAGCATCACTATAAACAAAGCTAGTGGAAGGGATGGAATTCCAGTTGAGCTATTTCAAATCCTAAAAGGTGATGCTGTGAAAGTGCTGCACTCAATACCTTCTTTTAATTTTTATGATTCCAACAAATGAATATCTCAGTCCATCATTTCCAATCCTTTTTCTGGGGCATAAGGAGGAGTTTTAAACAATACATGTTATTTTTAAAAATCAATGATTGAAATATGATTTGTGCATTTTTGGAGGAAATAGAAAGTGACCTCACACGTTCATGTCACATAGTATCTGAAACAAGGGTGTGACCTGAGACGGGGCCTCCTCTGACCAGAGTATGCCTCAGGGCCACAGTGGTCCCAGGGAGTCTGTTGCATTATTTGAAAACACCAGCTATAAAAACAACACTAAAAAACTTAATTCCACTGATGATTCAGTTCATAGCACGGCTCCCTATTGTTTCAGAAGCAAGAATTGCCTCTGTAGCCACTTCTTCCTCTTTTATTTACCCTGTTACAGATCCACGGTGCTTCTTGAGGATAGCATCATAATTTCTGCAAATAAGCAAGGGCCAGAGGAGAACACCCCATGAATTGTTCCAGCACTTTTATGTTTTACTGACTTACCTGACCCTTGATAACTGAGTCCTTCTCTACCATTCATTATCATTACACAAAAATCCTTCTCTAAAGCTGTTCGTTTATTCTTTATCCCTAAAATCACCCATGAAATAGGTACCCCCCTCATTTTTCACTAAGGACATACAGCACAGAGAAAGTGGAGAATGCCAAACAGGGTGATAGAAAAAGAAGATTCCTGCCTCATTCCTAGTAAGAAATGCAAAATTTCAACAAAGAATAGCTGCCCTCATATTACAAAGTTAAATGAGATAGACATAGAAATCATCCAATGTTAATTTAGTGAACAAAGACTTGGGCTGTAATACTCTCTGGAATTACTGTATTTGTATTGGCTGCTGGTGAGGGTAAGCCAGGCTTCGGTTTGGGAACCTTGCCATTTGCTAGTTACAAACACCTTCATGCTTGTTTGGGACTTTTCCAAAAGATGTGTGGGAAGCACATTTTGGTCCCACTTCAATGCCTAACTTGGATGTTTTTATTGTTGTTCTTTAACTATGACAATCCCCTCTTACTTTTTTTTTTTTTTTTTGCAGTCAATGTATCAATGTCTACTGATTAAAAACCACATTATAGGGAAAACCAATGGTATTACACAAGGTATAAATTCAAGAACAGAACCAAGACAGAAATTTTCACAGAGACAAGTAGAGGCAAGCCTTGGAGATCTTGCGGGTTTGACTCCAGATTACCACAATAAAGCAAATACTGCAATAAAGCCAAGTCCTTATGAATATCTAACCTTTAAATGAACATCTTCCATTTAAAGGTTATGTTTACATCACACCAGGCTTCCCTAGTGATTCAGATGGTAAAGAATCTGCCTGCAATATGGGAGACCTGGGTTCAATTCCTGGGTTGGAAAGATCTCCTGGAGAAGGGAATGGCTACCTACTTCAGTATTCTGGCCTGGAGAATTCCATGGACAGAGGAGCCTGGCAGGCTATAGTCCATGGGGTCACAAAGAGATGGACATGACTGACCGACTTGTACTTTACATCATACCATAGTCTATTCGACTATGCCAAAGCCCTTGACTGTGTGGATCACAATAAACTGTGGAAAATTCTGAAAGAGATGGGAATACCAGACCACCTAATCTGCCTCTTGAGAAACCTACATGCAGGTCAGGAAGCAACAGTTAGAACTGGACATGGAACAACAGACTGGTTCCAAATCGGAAAAGGAGTATGTCAAGGCTGTATATTGTCACCCTGCTTATTTAACTTCTATGCAGAGTACATCATGAGAAACGCTGGAATGGAAGAAACACAAGCGGGAATCAAGATTGCCAGGAGAAATATCAATAACCTCAGATATGCAGATGACACCACCCTTATGGCAGAAAGTGAAGAGGAGCTAAAAAGCCTCT